>JADRCH010000163.1:3830852-3867978 GCA_019843965.1 Rhynchomys soricoides
CTCTCTCTCTCTCTCTCTCTCTCTCTCTCTCTCTCTCTCTCTCTCTCTGTGTGTGTGTGTGTGTGTGTGTGTGTGTGTGTGTGTGTACACAGAGAGATACGAACATAAAAGACTAAACCTATAAACCTATCACTGGATGACAATGCTCCTTTTAGATACAACAGATGTTAAAAATAATCCAATGCTCATGCTGGGTTACCTCTTTTGAGTTTGTTGCCAGTGAGGTTCCATAGACCTCCAAACATTACAGGCTACTGCCATTCCTCTTGGATACCTTCCAGAACTTGCTGGTAAGACTTGAGCACATGACCAGGAGAAACAGCAAATAACAAGGACCATATGGCTGGCATGTAACTTAAAATAGCTCCAAACCTGCCCAATCTAGGCTTACAACTTGTAAATAAAGCACCAGGTTTGTGTGTTTTTTATATGGGCTGGATAGAACACATAATTCCTACTACAATAGAGCCTCCTTAATCCCAGAGAACTAATCACTAAAGGTAGGTAGTCCAAGCCTGCAGTATGGGGCAGGGAATATTTGCTGCAAATCACAACTCTGCCATGTCCATAACTACTTGACAGACTTTTCAAGTTGATCTAAAGGTCTCAATCCTGGATGCTTTAAAACTCTGGAAGTTGAAAACATGAAGGTTTCTGGATTCCAATCACAAAGTTTTAGTTCATTTGGCTCGAGGTAAAGTATGTAAATCTGTGCTTATTCCATCTAGCCCAGATGAATGATATTCTGCCAACAGCTCCTCAGTGGGCTGGTCCTTGGGAACTAGTCATCAAAGCGTCCTGGGTATTAGAGCCCAGGCACCTCGCTGCAGGCTGCTCACACCCACAGTGTTTCCTTGTGTATCCTGACATGAATATGCTCTCCTAAGAGTCCAGTGTCTTACTCTCCAGATACCTGTAGGCAAACGTGCTAGGGGTGTGGTCCAGGGGTAGAGTACCTGCCTAGTCTGAGCAAAGTCCTCCCCAGCACCTCAAAAATGTATTTTTCCCTGAAGATAGACCTTAATCTAAAGGGTTTTTGCACATATATAGATATATGAGCTGGGATATACGGCTGTGTGCCTATGTGATATCTTGAAACAAGGAAATAGAGTTTGAAA
Organism: Rhynchomys soricoides; assembly: GCA_019843965.1. Lineage (NCBI taxonomy): Eukaryota > Metazoa > Chordata > Mammalia > Rodentia > Muridae > Rhynchomys > Rhynchomys soricoides. Next base: position 3,831,971 of record JADRCH010000163.1, read on the forward strand.
GCAACCTTCTGAAGGGGCTACCTCAGAATGACAAGGGACATCTGCATCTAAGGTACTCATTCTCAAGTGTTAGAACCCCAAAATACCAAATGGACCACCATGTTTGTTTATGTGGACTACATATGTTATTTTATTAAAAACTAAAATTGTGGGGTGAATTAATGTTTATGAATTATTTATAAGTAACAACAAACTTCTATGTTAGCCAATTTGCCTTATATGAAAAGCAATTTCACTTAAAAAAAAAAGTACTTTGTGAGAAGAGTAGCATGTTTTAGCTTTTTGCAAATCTCTTTAAGTTTGGCTTAATTGATGACAGCTGGATTCCCATACTTTTGCATTCAATCTGTTGTAATATGTTATTTTGATGGAAATATATAAAGAGAATCATGACTCACACAAATATGTAGCTGGAAGAGAGAGGCTTCAATTTGCTTCTGAACTTAATCTGTTTTTCTATGACATGCAGTATAACTTCTGGAAAATTCCACCAGGAAAAAAAAATAAACCTTCTCATAAGAGGATGAAAATGAAAATGGCCAGTAAGAGCTTATTGCTGTGCAAATGCCTGCCCCTTTGCAGACCCTTTGAAAGGTTCCAAATCTTCCCTGATGTAGGCTAAGCACTGGACTATGAATGCTCCTTGGGCAGAAAGCAAAACAAATCCAAGAAGCTTAATTGTTGTGGTTAATTGAGCCACTGCTGTAGCTCTTGTTTGAGATGCGAGGATGATGTAAGGGAGGCAAGTGAGCTCAGAGCCCCTCCATAGACTGACAAAGCTTCTTACCATGCTAAGTATAGACTCAGTTGACAACTTTGCTCAAATGGGAGAGATGGATGATGCTACCTGGGCCCACAGGCTGTGCCCACACCAGCTGTTCAGTGACTATTCAGGACTGGAAACAAGGTATGCTCGGATTTAGGAAAAAAATAGTTAGGCTTTATCCCAGAGGCCTACGACTGTTAGAGTTTTGAGCAGTAAGCTGCTATCCTTTGCGTTGGTGTTGGTAGGCCTGTGGACCTCTCCATGTCCTCTCAGACCTGCCCTCTTTCTGTGACCCTACCACTCCCCTCTATCCTTCACACACACTAAATATAAGCATTGGTTCATTTCAAAGTTCTCCCCTCTCTGATAACATAATTCCCCCCAGACAACTACCTATCCATGTCTGTTTTCTTCCAGAAGCTCATCTCTGCTGCGTTGCTTAAGATTCTACTGCCAGCTCAGCAGTATTGATTCCCCACAACCATGTCACTGCTGATTTTGCCTTTTAAAAATCTTTACTATGTTTTATTTAAATATAAAATGCAATAATAATATTTAAAAATAAACCATCATCATTAAGTCTTTTATATTTGACAATAAATACTAGGTGTACCTGTGTGCACACATGCAAATACACAAAGGGTAGAAGACAGCCTGCTAGATTGGTTCTCTCCTTCCACACTGTGGATCTGGAGATAGAAAGCACTTCTGTTTGTTCCTTTCTCTTTTTTGTCTATATAACATTTTTTATTGACTATGTGTGTTGCTTATTGTTTGTATCTCCCATAAAACAATGACCATTATCTTTTCTGTTCAGTCTGATGTTCCCCAAGTCCAGAACAGTGGCTAGAATAGAGAAAGTGCCCATGGATACTAGTTAGAGGAATTTAACAGTAAGATTTGCATATGAAGAGACAGTGGACATCATTGACTATGTACATAGAGTGTGCTCCCAAGGGAAAAGAGAGGCAGAGCCAAGTGTGTCCACTTTACTATCTTCAAATTCACACAAATTAATTCATTTTTCCTCCTCCAGGTCTTTAGAAGACAAATATAAACCTGAATATGACAATGAAAAGAAGTATCAGGAAGCGAGCAGGTACCCAGCACTGACAAGTTTTCACAGTGTATTATACTTAAGAGTGTGGTTAGCCGGGGGTGTGGTGTTCTCAGAGTGAAGACCCACAATTCCAGTTTGAACATTCTGCTCCCCGTCACCAGACACTCATCCAGAGCCAAGAACGACACAGCCCTTTATTTCCCCACAGTTAACAATCTCTGTGCTCTTTCAGTTGCCCATCATGTGGGCAACCAACCCTCCATTGAGTGCCCTACATCAGAAACTCTTTCTGTTGCTTTTGATTTCCTGGCTGGATGCATTGCCATCCATTTGCTCTCTGGGAGATCCTTTGGGAACCATTGCTAGCGAAGTCTGAATTTATGCCAGAAAATTCTATGTGGATAAGAGATTTTTAAGTGATTAAATCTTTTGCAGATTTGGTCTCTTTCCCATTCCATCATTCTTCCCTAATTATGTCTTGCATTGCCTGTACATCTCAATTCATCCAAAATAATTAAAGTTTGTACCTGTTTTATTTTCCCATATAAGTATTAATAGATGCCATTCTTTCTAAAAAAAAAAAATATTCTGTTTGGGGTGATATGTCAGACAGCTATTCTAAATATAGATTTTAAAATTTCTACAATGAAATTCAGTGACAACTTTAAAAGATTTCAGCAATGAAATACCAATTAGAAGATGCCCCACATTTGAATATAAACTACTTCTCATCACGAATTTTCTTGGAAAAAAATTAAAGTTCAATGATTAAATTAAAGTACAAAGATATTAAAGTCCACAATCATATTCTCTTTTTCCCTTGAGATTTAAAGTTCAAAGAAAATTGAAGTCCAATATCCACCCTAATTTTTTTATTCAGACCACGGACAAAATGTCAGAATCAAGGTGTCAAAAAATATGGTTTTTCTTCCCCATGAGAGTTTTGAATGTGTGACAAAATAATGTTCTGTAGGAGGGAATTAAAACAATGCTTTTGCTATCAACAAATGCATTTTATATTTTTAGGCAAGATAGCCTATGGGCAATAGCTTGGTCGCATCCTCCCCATGCCTGTCGCCTTCCCTGTCCTCCCCATGCCTGTCATCTCCTGTTTACATCTACAAGTTACCTCTCTTCTAGGCACAATTAAGCTATATATTTCTCAGCCTGTCTTTAATTAATTATAAGTCATATTACTGGAATAACCACTGCAATCATGGGACTGAGCTAAGCAAATCAAAGAGGGAAGTCAGGTGCACCATCCAACATGTCCTTCCAAATTTCTCGTGATTATTTCTTTCTGGTTTACAAGCTTAATGGAGTAGGTGGTAGCCTTAGGAATGCCACAGAGGGGAAGACATCAAATATCTGAAATGCTATATGCAACAGAGCTGAGTTTCCTGCCACCGCCCCCATTAAACAGAGGCTTGAATAAGAAAGTTTTTTGTTTTGTTTTCTTTTTTAGTTAATCCACTGAGCTGCTGGAAGTGGTCTGTTGTGATGTGTCATAGATTATGTTGCCAGTCTTTGATTCTAGTGGGAGTGGCATTATCAAAGTGGAACAAAGAGAGCCAGCTGAGTAAGCTAATTCACTTTGTAATAACCTGGTCTCATGGTAACTAATCCAATACAGACCCACAAATGAGAATTTATTCCTGAAAAAAAAAAGTTTACTCATTCTCAAAGATTTATCATCCCTGGGACAGTTACATTTGGAAAAAGATTTCACCAGAACGTTTTATTGAACAAATCACACATTCAAATCAAAGCACAGCAGTTGACCCGCCAACCCCCCACCCCCAGCTGATATCTAAAGAACTTGAAGTTTTGATTCGCCCTGTGGACAGACCACACCAAGACAGAGACAGTGGGTCTAGCCCTGAGCATCCTCAATACTATTTCCCACATTCAAAATCATCATGCTATGCCTCCACTTCTCTTAAGTTAGGAATGAGGAAATATTTTACCAGAATCAAAAATAAATATCTACTTAAAAGGAAAGAACGCCTACATCAGAATCATGTTTGTATTTTTTGTGCCTCTTTTCTTGATCTCTGCAGATCTTTCCCTTTGCTCCACTACACCCCAGATTCAATTTGCTACTTCCAAGACACACCCTCTAGCTTCCTGAGCAGCTGAAAGCAAAAGGAATAGTGTTCCCTTCTCTCCTCTGTCCAACCTTGGCAGAGAACCAGCCTTCTTGATGACTGCTCTCACCGGTTTCACGCTCAAGTTCTCATCTGCTCCATATTCAAATTGTCTTCTTTTTCTCCGAATACATTTGACTTTTCTTAAGGGACATCTGTGTCTTTCCCAAATTCTTGCTCCCAAAGTCCATATCTACTGTGCATGTGCCTTCTTTTCCTTGCCTTTATTTAAAAATAAGTTAGAAAATCTAGGATCTTAACCAACCCAATAGTAATGGTAAGACAGAAGCACGTCGATGGGCCTATGAAAGCCAAACACAAAGTACATATTGAGTGACACTGTGCTACCACAGCACTTGACCCAATGTCGTGTGGCAGAGAACCTCCTGGACAGAGCAGATTCGACAGCAGTGAACATCTGACCCCTAGGTATCAACCCACAGACTAATCTGCAAACTATGACTAAAAGACTTAGTCAGTTAATAGGAACAGAGAATTCAAATGGGAGTGAGCACAAAGAATCCTCTCGATCCTTAATGCACCAGGACCCATGAGTAGGGCAGAGGAGGTCAGCTGATGGAGGCAGGACAATGAGACAGTGTTAAAGCAATACAAATGTGAGAGGAAGAGAAAGGAATAGGAAGAGTGGGGAGGTTGGAGGAACCCAACTACAAAGGCAGCTGTTTGGTTCTTTGCATTTATTGGACACTGTTCCGATCTACCATTACAATAATACCCTTTTATTGACCCATCTCCAAAGAATGCTGCCTGACTGCACTAACAAAAGTTTTTTTTTTCTAGACTCCATCATCAGACTGTGGTAGAGATCCCCTAGAAAAATACAGTTGAGTGGGGCTTTTCTCTCTTCCTACCTAAACTATCAGATTCCTAAAACTACAAACTTTGAGGGAAGGTAAGAATAAATGATAGCACTTTAGAAGATTTGCACTTGGGGAGAAAGGAGAATGAATCAGAGAAATTCATGAGATAGTCTTCAGAGTACAAGGGGGCTTACAGATTACAGTTGAGGAGATATCACCCACAGGCAAACTCTTCAGAAGAGTCTTCTGGACCACAAGAGGTAATACTACCAGTTTCTTCAAAAACTCCATGCTGGTAGAAAGTGACTTTACTTGCTCCTTTGTCAGTAAAAGGGGAGCAAAAACCAGTCTCTATTGTTACATTCCTACCTGGGAAGGAGACCAATTCCTTTTGCTCTGGGATGCTGAGGTCTGGGTGAGACTCTTTCATGCAAAATATCCAAGGCTCTGAGTAGAAAAGCCCATAAGGTCCCTACTATACCTCAGGACCTAGAACCAAGATCATCAAGAATAACTCTTGCCCCTAAGTAAAGGAGCAGTTACTCTGTCAGAGCTGTAATGGCAAGAGGCTTGTGTGTAACTCCCAAAGCAGAGTAAATGGAGGAGAACCAAATAAGAAAACATATTTATAAGCCACATCCTGGAAGTGATGACAAATATGAGGTGAAAAAGCTAGGAGATGTGAACCCCATTTAAGACACACAAACCATCTTATGCCAAACACACAAAAAAATGATTGTTAGCTACAGACCTCCAAGCATATCCTCCCCATGTCTTCAATAACAACCTCGGGTGAAATGAAGAGAGTTCCATTGATAAAATGTGTATCATCCCCAGGCAAACATGGGGAGATGATTCCAATCCCCAGAACCCATGTTAAAAGACAGATCTGTAGATCACTAGAACTCACTGACCAACCATCCAATCTAATCAGCAAATCCCAGGTTGCAGGAAGAGATCTTATCTCAAAATAAAAAAACCAAACCAAAACAAAAATAAGTGCATAACTCCTTAAAAATGACACCCAAGGCAAGAGAGATTTGTGTAACAGAGGCAAGAAACTGGAAAGAGCAGACAATTGTCCTGGCTAATCTATCAGCCTAAGAAATGCAAGTCCGGTTGGGGTTAATGTACACTTCCCAGTGGAGAGACACATCCAAGCCCCCATGACCCACATAAGTCAAAGCTGAGAAGTGGAGTCGTCTTTCTTTCCCTGTCACCCCTAGAGCAACCAGGATGATTGATTTCCTCTGGAAATCAGGAAAAGGTTATTCAGGACATTAACAGAACTGTGACGCTTTTAATAAGCAGTGTCTCTTAAGAGATTATAAAACAAGTGGAGCCTTGTTCAGCAATGCCCTTGTCATGCCCTTTCTAGCCTGGGTTTCCAAGTACAATCAAGACACTGTGGTCTTCAGATGGCAACACTTTATGAAAAGGGCATATTCCAGAACCCACATAGGAACTGGACGGGTGTGGGGTACGTTTGTATAATGAAAAGTTTCAGTAGCGTGAGGAACTGCCATAGCTGGCACACATAGTGGGAGCTGTGTTATACTACCCAGGAGAGTTCCCTTTATACCATAGCAAGGACTCATCAGGAAAAAGGTGGGTTTGGGAATGGGAAGTGTTTGGATTTTTTTTCTCTCTCTTGGTTATAGCTGAAGGAACATATGAGAAGTCATTTAGTATTTCTGCTCCTCTTCTACTGGGTATGCAGTTTAGGGGGTTGCAGGACCCTTTCCACCTCACAGACCTCCTTAGACCATTTGGCCCATTGCTGTCTCAGAGCCTTACCTCAGGAACTCTGATACAAATGGAGGGAACAGTGAAGTTGGAAAATGTCAGCATTCTTCACCCATGAGGGGTGACATCTCTCCACAAAAGGGTAAACCCTAAAGACAGAACAGAGATCAGGATCTGAGCACATAGCTACCCTGGCATACACTGTGAATCACTGCAGTACCCACCATCATGAACAGCACTGTCCACATTTGTCTTGAAGATGGGGCACCAGAGGAAGGTAAGCTGTTCAGTGTGTGGAGAGAATGAATAGTCACCGTAATGAAGGCAGGAAGAGAGGCACAAGACTGGGCCAGCCAAGAATGCTTCCTCCTCAGAGGTGACAAGCAACTCTGACCAGCAGGCAGTATCAATCACTTGTGGCTTTTGTTGTTGTTGTTTCCTTTACTTAGTTCCCATGGACTAGAGTTTAAACCCTGGTTTAAATCCAGATTTGGGGAGACCCCCTCGAAGCCTAACAAGCAGCAGGGCCACTTTATTTGTTGCTGTCAAAATTAACACAGATGGAGAAATAGGTGCCTGGTCCCCAGTCACCAAAGAGCTGGATAGACAGACCTAGAACAGGGAGCAGTGTCACAGACAAGAAGTTTAGCACGGATATAGGTAAGGAGAAAAACTGTTCAAGTGGAACCTGACAAACACTGCCTGCACAGCCATCTCATCATAGTATCAAGAGTCAAGTTCCCCAGAAAATGAGATCCACTGCACACCAAGGGAGATGATAGAGCTCCCCATGCTCCAAACCAGGCCTACCTCAGTACAGTAGCAGATACAACCACACCCTCTGGAAATCACTGGAGAGAAAGCATCTCGTATGGTCCAGTGGAAGCAAAAGTCACTGAAGCATGGGTTAGACAATGGAAGAATTCAAGTAAAACAAGGAAATAATTCAAATTGAGAAAACACAGGCTCAGTCATGACAGTGCTTTAAACTAGTTGTTCTGAAATGCAGATTTGATGACTTCAGAGCCTGTTAAGACTGCTGCCTATTCCTCAGTCTCATGCATCCTGCCTTGGCTCAGACCTTATGAGCAACTACCAAATTACTGCAGAAGTTTCCAAACAGCCACCTCACCTTACACTTTCTCTACCTTATTGTTTTCAGCAGTCTTTATAAATCCTAAGATGTCACTACATCCCCCCCACTTTTAGAAATACTCCATAGCTTCCATCACCCTAGGGGCAAAAGTCTCAGGACTCTGTAAGCTTTAGAACACCATCCATTGATTCACCCATTAAAAAAATATTTATTGACTGTCTCCTTTCTGCTAGACCACTAAAAGCCCTGAGGATATAACAGGGAACCACAAAACAAAAGTACATGACTTTAGGGAGTTACTTTCTAAGAGCCAAATCATTACCCTGACTCTTCTGCCTCATGGATAATACCCTCCAGTCACCAATGTTGCAACCGGCTTTTGTCAGCTCTTGAAGACCAGCCACTCACAGCTCTTTCCAGCTCTGTATCCAAAACCATTGTTTTGGTAGCTTGACACCAGTCATAATGGGAGGTTGTCCCATATTTGCTAGCTTACTCTTCTTATATCCTACACAATGCAACTACTCAACCGTCAAATCTCCTATATGGATGTATGCCTCTCTGTGCCTCAGCACACACACTGTGCAGACATTCTCTTCTCCTCCTTAATTGCCTGCTAAACATGTGTTATCAAACATTAATGTTGCAAATATCCTCTGTGTGAAGCACCTTTGGCCTTCCGAGGTGGAGCTGACTCCTCCATTACAGCTTGCACAGACCTAAAACTTCTTCAGCACTTAGCTGCTGGTGTGGACATCTTCTGCTATACTGTACATGTCTCAAAGCTCTAACCATAAATTTCCTGGCCCAGATTTTGGACCACTCGAAATAAATTCTTACTGAACAAATTTGGAGCTAAGAGGAAAATTATTTTGTTTTAACAGCTTTCTTCAGACTTCATTTTAGGAATCAGCTGTGGGCTGAGGTGAGCCAGAAACCCGAATTGTGGAAATGACTGTATGTTTATAAAGACTATCATCCACTGAGATGCACTTTTCTGTGTTATATTTAACCACATCTGTAAGAAGTACACAATATGAAGGCCTGTATGAGTGATTGAGTTAGGAGATACTGAATCTTATGACTAAGCTCCTGGGTACAGACTGGAGAGGAAATGTATAACATGAAAGGTGGTCCCTTGAAGTAGAGGAGATGCCCCCTCTTATTCTCAGACATTTCAATATGTAGTCAATAGGTAATGCTATTGGGAAGGTTTAGCAAGCATGGCCTTGCTAGAGGAAGCAAGTTACTGGTAGTAGGGACATCGTTTTGAGATCAAAGTCTCTCTCCACCCACAGTTTTTCTCCATTTCCTGAGTGTGATTTAAGATATGCACTCTTCAGGTGTTCCTGATGCCATGCCTGGTGCTTGCTTTTAGGCTTTCCTGCTATGATGGGGATTATCATCCCTTTGGAACGATATTCCCCAAATAAAACCTTCTCTCAGTAAGTTGTTTAGGTCTTGGTTTTTCAGCACAAGTTTTAAAAAGTAACTAGTACATCCCTAGGCTGAATTCACTTAGTGGAATAAAGAGCCAAGAGCCAGGTATTATCACAAATAATAAGTCTCCTGGAAATGTATAGAAATCTTGATGAGGCTTTAGTCTTTTGGATTCCTTACTGCCAGTGCTCTTATGGAAGAAGTTGTTGACAACAGGTAGCAAGGTACTGTGAGACCAAAGGAGGGGGTCTTTGGAGTGTGGTCCTAGCTATCAGAAAGACCTGTGGGTTCTTGTGATGTGGATCAGAAGAGCTTACAAAGTAATCAGGACAAAGGGGACTTCATCTAAGCCAGATTTACCTCATGCTAACATCAAAAGGTCAGGCATATTCCTGGAGCTAAAGTCTCCAGTTGACATCTTGATCATAAAAGGATGTGATGGATAGACATGTTGTGAATGGCTTAGTGGGAGTATCACTTGAGACCAATGTCCAAAGATGTCTTGACTGGAGAGCAAGTGATTCAGGCCAGGATAATTGTTCAGAGCTTCAGAGACAGCCTAGAAAAGACACAGGAAGACAACACTATAGCTAGCAGCAGAGAGCAAAACCTGCAACTCCTCAGTCAACTTTCCCTAGCACAGCAACAGGAATCTGTGCCCAGCCCTCTCAATGATGACTGATGAATATCTAAAGCTATAACAATCCTCCCAGTGCCATTGTGAAGAGCTGGCAAAAGTCCAAATGCCTTCTCACTTCTATTCACTGAGTTCAGGAGCAAAGAACAAACTTCCAAGGAACAGAACTCCCAGGACTGATTTTCATTAAAGGGCCTGCAGGCACTCTAACTGTGGTCAGCGGAGTGGCATTAGAGAACTGGTAGGTAGGTTTGTCTCTATCAGGTTTGGCTCATACATAATATAGAAGCAATAATGTTGTCTGCCAAGATTTTCTGGTAGGAATTCAATTGCTTACAGTTTTTAATAGAGTGCTCTCATGTCTGAACTCTGATCACTACAAACCCCATGCTGTTAGAGGACTGCTTCAGGGGGAATGGAGAGAGAGAGAGAGAGAGAGAGAGAGAGAGAGAGAGAGAGAGAGAGAGAGAAGAGAGAGAAGAGAAGAGAAGAGAAGAGAGAGAGAGAGCGCGCCTGAGAGAGGATAGTGAGCTGAGGAAATTCCATGAAAGTGCCATTCCTACTGTCCCCAGATCTGATGCTGGGAAGTATACAGGAATCCAAATCATCAAAGGGGGATTATCCAATGAGCATTTCAGTGAAGGTATAGACTAGTTTGTCTCATTGCTTAAAATGCACTGAAAATTGAAAGGGCTAGCTACCTCCATGGAACTTCCAGTGACCATTTCTGGAAACTGAGAATGATAAGTAGAAGACAAAGGGTAGGGGAGGAGTTGTGAGGACTCAGGGGAAAGCACTGTGTCTTCCTCTGACCTGCAGAGACCCAGGTCCCACATAGAGGACCCAGTGCAGGGCAGGAGGAGACCACACCTACTTCATGCCCAGTTTCTGTGCTAAGAAGATTATCAGGCCCTGTTCACCTGACTCTGCTCTCAGCAGTAGAGGGCTTGGTAAGAATCCTGCCCCGGGAGCTACTTCTTCTACTGCCTCTTTATCCAGCTTGACACACTGTGCCTTAATTATCTATTTAATTGCTGGCATCTACTCCCTACAGCTACAGGAAGGACTTCCATCTTCTTCCCCGTGGTGTCCTCATTTCTAAACAACAGTGGGTCTTTTGCATATTTATTGGATGAATGAATAAGTGTAGGAATGAACAAAACTTATGACAATATGATTCATGCCTAGTCCCATGAATAAGCAATGAAAGGTCAGAGCGACTGAAAACATGGCTCATGTACCAGGAACATTGACTAATCTCCCTTGAAGGTTCACTAGAAATGCACCCTATATAATGATACTGAAATCAACCTTGCACACTAACAAGATCCCTGTGTTGGGTCCTAGAGCCACTGAAGTTTCAGAAGCCTGTTCTAAGGATAGTGTCCTTTGAAGAGAGTGGGTGCTTCCTGTGCCCAATATGCAAAGGTCAATAGAATGAATGAGTTAGAGGTGCAAATGGCCCTGCCCCTCCCTCATAACTGTCCACCTTATCCCTCATAACTATCTACCTTACATCCTATAACTTTCTGCCATACACCCCATAGCTATCTACCATAAACCCCAGACCTATCTACCCTACATCCCATACCTATCTGCTTTATACTCCATAATCATCTACCCTATACCCCATAACTATCTACCCTATACCCCATAGCTATCTACTCTACACTCCACACTGACCTAAAGGCCACCCAAGTTAAAACAATGAATCAAGCTTCCTGCACAATCCAGTGTCTCCTGGGGCCCCCAACTGCAGCAAGTCATGCTTTTAGCAGCACCCAGCTGTTATTGTTAAGGTAAAATAGGGACTAGCAGGGATGGTGATGCTGCCAAGGTTGACTGAAAAGACAAGACTCCAGTCTGCCATGCCAGTGACAGGTCCAATTTTGTTTGAAGCACAATAGCCTTTTATTATAGGATTTCAATGTCATGAACTTGCCAAACAGACCAGGAAATGACTAAGAGACGAAAGGCAAGGCATCCTGGGAGAGCCAACCCTTATTTTAACAGCTAGTGGTCTGGGCCCAGTCTGAATCCACTGCCTTCCTCAGAAGTGCTGTAGGTTCTTCCGGGAGGGGTGGAACAAGCAGGACATATTAAATATTTCATAACAACTTTTAGAAGAGTAGAGAAAGGAAAGAACAGAGGAATACCCCACTGTCCATGCCAAGAGATGTTTGTCCCATTCACTGACTATTTAGCAAGCATATCTTTCCTGGATCTCATTCTGTGATCTTTAAAATGTCATTTGCTACCTGAGCAGAAGGATAATGGAATAAAATTAACTGACTATGAGGAAACATTCAGCACAGCACTTGGCATATGCATTGCAAGTTCCAGTTCAGACAAAAGCTGAAGTCTGTCAAAGAGTATGCCATCTACCCACAATGCCCCTGAGAGAACTTGAAGGTATGGTTCCTCTCATGATGTTGGTTCTTAGATAAGGACTCCAATCTTAGCAAGGCTTCTGATCCAAAGGGAAAAAGATCACTGACCTGGGCTAGAACCCAGAAGTCATTGAGTCAGAGGAGCCCCAATACTAAGTGGGCAGAAAAGAATGGTAATGTCAGACAGGAGATGAGGCCTGTCATTGGAGCAGCCAGAAGGCAATTACTAACAAAAATACAATGCCCAGCTGAATCAGAGTGCCCTGACACAGAAGGGATAGCCACACCTGTTCCTTACAGGCAGCCTTGAGAGAATGCTAGGAAAGAAATGGGCTTCTAGAGAGAGCCCAGCAGCCAGGCGCCATGTGTCAGAGCAAGTTCAGTGCTCTCGTGGAGGATAGAGGTAGAGGAGGAGATGTTGGAGTCAAAGGCACTGGCCTCATGAATGTCAGAACACAGGAGACAGAAAACTCCTAATAAGGACAAATCACAGAAGCCCAAGGACAACAAAAGATGGGTCATAAGCCAAATGGCAGCTGTAGAATTAGGAGCAGACAACTGGGAAATGTGAGTGCCATTAAATCATGATATTAGAATCCCTGGCATCACTATACCACAGGGTATGTGTAAGGCTTCATGATATGAGCTTGTCCACAGCCTTAAAGGTGTCTTCCCAATCAGTGGGAGTGTCTAGCATGCCATATGTTCCAAGCAAGAACTAGAATATGTAGCAGGTACAGCCATCGGGGGAAAAGTAGAAAGCTCAAAGGACAAAGCACAATTGTGGCTACAAAAAAAATAGTGTTATTAGGTAGAAGGCAAACAAGGAGGTGGAAAGTGGACAGTATGTCTTAGGAGGAATTACTAAAAGAAGCACACACCCTTCTTTGGAGCTAGAAGAAAGATTCAGCATCTTGTCCATTTTGATATGAACATGTCTTCCTCGCCATGAACCTCCTTCTCATGGCTGTTTGAGTCTCCAGCTCAGTTATTTCTCTTCAAAGTGAGCATTAGACAATGGCATAGCCAGCCAAGCCCTCCTGCCTTTCTCCATAGTACTGTTACCATATACTTGGGTAGCTCTACATTGGTGGTCTTACATATTGCAACATTTGGAATATTCTCTTTGGATTCTCAGTCTAACTAATAAAAGAATTTTAAAACAGACTTGAAAGCAAACTTTGGGACAATTTTGTTAATACTTGAGAGAAAAAAACAACAGGCCAGACATGTTGCAAATCTTACAGCTGTTAGTAAAAGGGAGACAGAGAAGAAGAGAAACAGTGCCATTTATAAGTATCCATGAGGTTCAAGTGGGAGATAACCTCAGAGCTAAAGTCAAAGAGACCAACAAGTCAGAAAAGCATGTCCGGAGTTTGGGAAAAAAGTTGCAGGTTTCTGAGTGATTTGGAAAAGCAAAAGGTTTATCAAAGCCACATAATGGAGGCTCTGTGGGAATCACATTCCTGGTGGAGGACTCTTAACGTGGTGATTGGTGGGCTCAATTGATTTACACTTAAGTGAGGAGACCATGGTATATAATGTTCACTCACTGGAGTAGATCAGAATCTCATATAGGTTTCATTATTTTGACCAGGAAGAAATAGCTTTCCCTCTATGGGCCTCAGCAGAACACTGATATCCATCATCAATAGCCTGGAAGGTTCTATACTATCACTCCATCAAGAGTAGAGACCCTTAAGTTGAGTAGGAGATGGGCTGAAATGGGAGAACAAATACAGCATATTTCCACTATGATTCCAAATCCGTTTACCAAAAGGGATTCTCATCTGTACTGGAGTTTTGGTCACACCACCATATCCAACCTTCAAAGGAAGGTGCTCATTTAGGAACTGATAAAGAATCAGAGCCTCCTCCTGACACTCCAGACCTCCAGCCACCTCAGAACCAAAGTCACTTCCTGCTTCTGACATCAGAAAGGAATTATAACTGTTCACTTTTGCAGTCCCTGTCCTCAACTGCCTGACCACTCTCTACATCTCGTCCTCATCATTATGATGGGCTGAGGTAGCCCTGTGCCTGGCTTCACTTCCCACTGCTTACAGTTGCACTGGACTGCTAGCAGTTCTAAAGACAGGCCACAGACTGGACAGACATCATCTAAATCACCAGGGAGATGGCATGATTTATCTACCAGGTGATTATGAAACACGGTTGGATTTGGAAAGTCCCAATAGAAGTTAGGGCCAGTGGCCACCTGGGGAACCTGATTTAAGAGAAAGTGAAGGGTCAATATTACAAGAAGTAGAAATCTATATTTTGTCATATGATAGATAGCAGAATCTTATTTTGTAAGTGCATGTAAACATGCACATGCGCACACACACACACATACACAGACACACAGACACACACACCCATTCACAGACAAACACACACACACACACACACACAGAAACACACACACAGACACACACACACACATACACAGAGACACACACAGGCACAGACACACACATACACAGAGACACACACAGGCACAGACACACACACAGAGACACACACACAGACACACACACACATACACACACACAGAGACACACACAGACACACACACACACATACACAGAGACACACACATACACATATACACATACACACACACAGACACACACACAGACAAACACACACAGACACAGACACACACACAGACACATACACACAGAGACACACACACACACACAGACTCACACACATACACAGACACACACACCCATACACAGACACACACATAGACAAACACAAACACATACACACATACACACACAGAGACACACACAAACACACACACACAGACACACACACACACACTCCTTGGTGTGTGATAGATGATGTTAATAGGGTTCCTTCCCAATGCCTTTCTATTTTATAGATGTTCCATAATGAACATATGTCGCACCTTTAATGAAGGTCTCTTTTGTGATGCTATGGAGAAAATCCTGACAGATTCGTAGCCACAGACCTGCAGCATGGTTTAACTACAGCTCAGCATGCTTCCAGGACACGGTCCCTCCAGATACAGGCAGTTCTGGCTTCACTCCTGAAGTGAGTTCACTCGTATCTACCTCTCAGCATTCTCTTCATTAAGACACTTGGATCGCACAGCTCACCTCTGTGAATAAACCCTCATTTTACAATATTAAATGAATGCATAGACTTTTGTTTGCAATGGGAAATGAGAAGGCCAGGGTCTTGGGTGTGCATTTGAGAAAAACCATTATAGTGAGCAGTAAAAGGAAGGACTCAATAAGGAAACTGACACCAGCATCAACATGGAGGTGAGGAAGGGAACACTACCCAAGGATGACTCCCAGACTTTGGTGTCAGAGTCCAGATGGGCCATGGTTGAGTGTGCAGGGAGTCTACTTGGAGCACTTCCCAGTGGTCGATGCCATTGGGATCCAGCTGAGTGCTTCTTACCTACAACCTCTCACCTACAAATGAAAAGAGGAAACCCCATCCCCTTCTCAAATCCAAAGCAGTGACAGCTTAAAAATAAATCTTTAGCCTGCCCCTAGAGGCATGGCAAGAGTGGCTGCTATGTCACATGTGCGTCTCTGTAGGTGGCAGAGACAGAGAGGCTCAGTATTGTGACCTATGAACATCTGTGTGATTAATAGCATAACATACCCCGAAAAAAAGTGAGGCTGAAAAGACTACAAGTACTGCACTGTGCAGGCCTTGGGAGGCAAACCACACCAGAGATGACCCTTGTCTGGCACCATAATACTTGAGCAGGGCATAACACTCCTGAGATGACCCCAGACATTCATAAACCGAAGGTGCCACTAAGTGAAGCCAGTAAGTAGTAGAGAAATGCAAAAGAAAGAGAAACAGAAAGATGTAGGCACAATGAAGAGAGGCAGAACTGGAGACTTGAGGGCAGTGAGGAACAGCCTCATGTGAGTAACTAGTGATGTCAACTGGTACTATGGTGGGTGTGGCCTATCTTGGCCTATGATACCGTGGGGCCACACCTATGTCTGTTGCCCTTCAGCAGCAGGGGTTTGTTACCACCAAAGGTCAGGCAGAAGTCCCTGGTCTGGTCTGCTACACTGGGACATACTGCTATCTGAGGGCTGTCCAGAACTGGCCCCACCCCTCACCTGGGCATCATGGGGAAGCTGACCCTAGAGCCATGAGAGCAGGAGAGCTAACCTGTCCCTAGCCAACTACAGTACTCCATCCCATTGTGGGCACTGTGGATCAGCTGCCTGAGGATATGAACACAGGAAGCTGGCCCTACCACTCGTTTCCCATGCAGTGGCATGAATAAGGGAGAGATACCCTCCCTCCCTCTCACCCCTTACCACCTGAGGCCAGTGGAAGACATAGCCCTGGGGTCCTGAGACCATGAGAACTGGCCCTACCCTCACTAGCTGTAGACTCAGGAGCACAAGCCCTGCACATCACCTGGACAGCACAGTAGAGCTGACTCTGGATGTGGGGGTTGTGGGTTAGCTGGCCCGAGGCCTGAGTATGGAAGGGCAGGACCTGCCTCTTGTCTGTTGTGAGTGACATCAGCAATGGAGAGATCTCTCCCCTCTCTTTGGCCCTTGCCCCCATTGGTGGGTGGGAGAGTAAGCCCCAATGGTGTCTTGAGAGCAGAAGAGCTGTCCCTGCCTCTCATCTGCTATAGCACTCAAGAAAACAGGCCCTGCAGCTAACCTGGGCAGCACAGTAGAGCTAACCCAGATGCCAGAGGCCTGAATGAGCTGCCCTAAGGGTGTGAACATGCAAGAGATGGCCTTGCAACTTGTCTGCTGTGTGGCAATGTGAGCATGAGATAGGCTACCCTCTACCCTAGACCCTTGCCACCTACTGCAGGGGGAACCCTGTCTGATGAGGATGCTGGTGAGCCAGCCCTAAGGGCATGAAAATGGAAGAGCTGGTGGGCTGATCAGCTCAGATAGATCCCTCTCATAGCCAGATCCAGGGTTTCAAGTTGGCCCACCCCAAGCTCTATCCCATCAATCAATTGCTGGAATACATGAAGGGGCTGGTCCAACAGACCCAACACTACAGAATCTCCATGACCCAGGACAACACATGATATCTGAGAGGAGTCCCAGTGAGGTTCCAGTATTGATAAAATAGCAGAAGCCAGAGGTCTTGTACCAGACCAATGAGTCATTGCAATGAACATCTGCAAGCAAAGAAGTACGGGCAAATGGATGCACTGTGGGACCCAGTGGGACACACTGCAGCTTCCACATGAGATTTCTTTTCTCTGTTGAGGGGGAGGTTGCAAGGGTGGAAGGTAGGTATGAGGGGAGAGGGAGATGTGTAAGATTGGCATGCATGATGTCAAATTTACAAAGAACCAATAAAAATTTGTGTAAAGGTATCTTAAAAGTACAGTATCTACTAGAGGAGCCTCCATCAACACCTCTTCCCTAGCATCCAGATACGAGTAATTAGCAGATGTGAGAGGATATTATTCTGTGTTTCCTATCACCTAAACAAGTACCTGAGACAGAACAACTTACAGGTTTTCTTTGGCTCACAGTTTGGGAGGTGTGGCATCAGAAGGGTGAAGCTCTATACAAGGCTAAGAGAGCACTTACAAAGCTCTTCAGAAGGACATGTGGCATCATCTTCATCCACAGAGCAGATCTTGAAGGCCTTCACACCATGTTCCTCCATGAGGCATTGACGCCACATTAGTCAAATCTCCAAACCCGCATGCTTTTCACTATGTTCAGTGACCTAGACAAAAATGATGATCCAAAAATTCTCCAGCAGCAAGCTTCTTTTGAATTCTATCTGGGAACAGAAGAAGGAGGGAGTGTGACAAAAGAAGCCACTAAGAAAAGCTGCTTGCTTCTGCAGCAAATCAAATATCTTAGTCCATTTCAGAGTCTAAAATATTTTAAGACATGTTTTATAAAGTAAGAGTTTAATCTGGCTCAGGATATTGGAAGATCAAAGGTGTGACACTGGACTCTAGCTCTGCTAAAGCCGTGGAGTCTGAAGTCATAAGTGCTCTGCCCTCATCAATGGATCAAGGCTTCTCCCTGGAATAGATCGGGCTCTATAGGACTAGGTTAATTCCTGTGAGAAGTTACTGTAAGTGGATCTGGCACTTTCCCCTGGAATTTGAATGTGCTGCTTGCCACCCAGGTATGTGCGTCCTGCTCTCTTTTACAGGTCCCGTCACTTCAGTGGGAGATCAATTTTCCAGCACAAAAGATGCTGGAGGGCACATTCAAACCTTCTCCAAACCATAGTATGGAATCCTCTGCTACATATGCAACTAAAGTCATGCGTACTTCCATGTGCACTCCTTGGTTGGTGGTCTAAACCCTAGGACCAGCTGGACCAGTTGGTTGATATTGTTGTTCTTCCTATGGGGTTGCAAACCCCTTCAGATCCTTTGGTCCTTCCCCTAACTCCTCCTCTGGGGTCCCAATGCTCAGTCTGATGACTGACTTCCAGCATTTGCATCTGTATGGGTCAGGCTATGGCAGAGCCTCTCAGGGGACAGCTATACCAGGCTCCTGTCATCAAGTGCTTCTTGGAATCAACAAGAGTGTCTGGGTTTGGTGGTTGCGTATGGGATGGATCCCTAAATGGGGCAGTGTCTGGGTGGCCTTTCCTTCATTCTCTGCTCCACTGTTTGTCCCTGCATTTCCTATAGACAGGAACAATTATGGGTTAATATTTTTGAGATGGGTGGGTGGCCCCATCCCTCAACCTGGGGCCGTGCCTAACCTCTGGATATGGCCTCTACAGGTTCTATCTCCCCTTGGTGTGTATTTCAGCTAATGTCACCCCCGTTGGGTCCTAAGAACCTCTTGCTTCCCTGGCATCTGGGACTTTCTAGTGGCTACCCCCGGTTGCCCATCCCCCACTGCTACACACCTCTGTTCAATTCCCTGACCCTCTGTACTTCTGTCCAGACTCCTCCCACATTTGATCCTACCCCCCATTTTCCCTCCCCCTCTTCTCTCCCTCCCAGGTATCTCTCGCCTTCTACCTCCTGTGATTATGTTGTTCCCTCTTCTAAGGACTGAAGGACTGCCTTTTTCTTTGAGCTTCATACGGTCTGTGAGTTGTATCATAGGTATTCTGAGCTTTTTGGCTAATATCCACTTATCAGTGAGTGCATAGCATGTGTGTTCTTTTGTGACTGGGTTACCCCACTCCTCTATAATTTTACTGACACAAAGTTCAAAAGGTATCATGCCAAGATCAAATGTGGTTTTAAAGTAAACTTTTAACTGAACTATACAGCATATATACAAAATACTTACAAAGAAAACAATTTGATAAACTATATAAAGGAAAGACATCCACCCACCCACTGCTCAAATAACTCTCTTTTCACCCCTGAAACCTGCTAAGACACCACCCTACCCATATCCCTAAAGGAAAGATGGGGGAGTCAGGGGAAAAGAGACAGACTGAGTTGATCCTGGCATCCCTGAGAAGCCTCTGGAGACATAATTACTGCAGTCTTTCCTAGGCTGCCTCAGACACTCACCACAAACCACCTACTTAAAGCACAGGGTTTATTATCATTCAGCTCCCAGGCTGTTTGCAGAGGGCCTGATGCCCCTCAGAAGTGTCTAGATAGAGATCATTTGGGGCTTTCTGTAACACTGTTTTCGGCAGACACCCCTCAGCCTGGCACCCTAAGTCCAGCCTCTGCTTCCATGTCCACCTCTGTCTGTGCCACTGTAGGACATGCCCCAGTGTCTGTGCCTGCCTTCCCTCATCCTGAAAGGACACCAGCGGCGTTGGGTTAAGGCCCACCCTACTCTAGTAAACCTCAGACTCATTGTACACATGCGTATTCTTACTTCCAAATAAATCAACATATACTCTTTTTTAATGGGTCCAGGGGAGAAAATTCAGCCCATGGCAACTAAGTATAAGATGATACCCTGACAAGAATAAAGAAACATCAGAAGTTTCAGTAACTGAGAACGTAGTGGACTCTCAATGACATCATCAGTATTGGATCTTGTAAGACATGGGCAGTGGGAAGTGAGGAGGGGAGCATGGGAATGCTGTGCCCTCTTCGTGATTTCTCCGTAAGTCCAACACTATTCTAAATTAAGAGTTTATTTTAAAAAGAAAAGTTCTTAGGTTGAGAGTTCAAGGAGAGATGAAAAGTCTCTTGTAGAGAAGTCTGTGGGTCCTCAGTCCCTCATCTGTGTCTTGTGAACGTGAATGTCAGAGAAAGGTGACTGACCAGAAATAGATTGTATTGTATGTTTTATTATAAAATCTTCTTATAGCTATGTTTTTCTATATCTCTTTTATAGATTTAGCTAGAGGTAGGTGAGAGAAGGATGTCAGTCTAGATTTAGTCTTCGCACAAGATATTTTAGTTCTATAAATCTTTGTATCAATTGTCACTCCTGTCCTACAAATAATTAAGCTGTGCTTTAGAGAAAGCAACTGGCTCAAAAGCAGAGCACCAGAGACATCCGTGCATGGTGTCAGTCTAGCTCTCAGCCATGGCTGTACCATCACGTTCAGCAGTTTTCACTATCCAGCATTCTCTTCCCTGCCTCTAACTTCACTGTTTATCCTGTTCCAGCTGTAAATAAGCAAACTAAAATGTGTCTGTGGGAGGAGCTGTCTCCAAAATCAAATAGGGGAAATCAGACAACAGGCTTTAAAACATAAAAAGTTATTTAACAATCAGTCAGCCATGGGCATGGTGGAGAAGAAAAAGTCGGGGAGAGTGAAGGAAAGCAGGAGAGGGAGGGTATGGAGAAGGCCATTGGGAGTAAGCGGGTGGTGGATCAAAGAGCCTTCCGTTTCCAGAAAAGTTGCTTAAGAAATTGAGTCTTCAGCTACTCCCCACCCCCTCCTTTCATGCTTCCTTCTCTCAAAACAGAAAAACAGGCAGACAGAGAAAGGAAATAATAGGAAGGGAAAAGAGGGAGGGAGAAGACAGTTCTTCAAATAAGTCATCTATTTCCTGCTGCCTGGTAGGACCAAGGTGCTGAGGATTTCACAGTATAATTAACATGACAACCATACCAGAGAATCATCACTATCCTCTTTGCCTGGGGAAATTCCATATGCTTTTCTCTATGACTGTCTGGGCCATTGGCAAGGTAAGCATCTTTGTGGTTGATTTTACAAAAGTAACAGTCATGAAGAAGAAGCTGAAATGTTGCTGGGATCGCTTCTCCCTGCTCAACAGCCACTGAAACGAAACAATAACAAAAGACGCGGGATGACAACATGATGGGCATAATCTCAGTGAGTTTAAGACCAGCCTGGTCTATAGTCAGAGTTCTATGACAGCCAAGGCTACACAGAGAAATTCTGTTGAAAGGAAGGAAGAAGGAAGGAAGCAAAGAAGGGAGGGAGGGAGGGAGAGAGAGAGAGAGAGAGGCAAACAAGCAGGTAGGCAGGCCTAGTGGTAAATAGAATTAAGGGCAAGACCCCACCCAGATAATCCTGTTACCTATAAAATGAAAGGGCTTGAGGGGCTTTCTAGGCCTAAAGCAATGGAAAGCTCAGGAAATGTAATTCAAGTATGGTGCCAGATAGATCTGCCTGCCTCTTCCTCCCAAGTGCTGGGATTAAAGGCATGTACCACTACTGCCTAGCTTGAAGCAACCAGTTTTAACAGAAGCTATGATAAGTTAGCTAAGACATCCTGACCTTTGGTTCCTAGAATATATATAGGTAGTTTTGCATGGGATTGTCCAAGAAGATCAGATTCTAGTTAAACCTGGAAAGCCTCAGCAAAAATACAAGATGGAGGAACCTCTGTACAGACTTGCCTGGTTACATTTAGCCTTAAGCTACAGCTACAAGCCAATAGGGACCAGGGACTGGAATGTGGTTGTTTGAGTAAGAATGGTCCCCATAGGCTCATGTGTTTGAATGCTCAGTCCCAACTAAGTGAAACTTTGGGGAAAAGAATAAGAGAGCTGACCTTGTTAGAATACATGTGGGCTCTCTGAAGGAGACGTGTTGCATAGAGTGGGCTTTGAGGTTTCAAAAGTCCATGTAAGGCCTAGTTTCTCTCTCTCTCTCTCTCTCTCTCTCTCTCTCTCTCTCTCCTCTACTTCCTGAGGATCAAGATGTGAAACTGCCAGCTACTGGTTCAGTTTCCTGTCTGTCTCTCTGCTCTCACTATGACGATAATGGACTAACCTTCTAACACTAAGTCGATCCCAGTTAGATGCTTTCATTTATGTAAGTTGCCCTGGTCATGGTACCTCTTTACAGCAACAGAACTAAGACACTATGGCTAGATAGGTTATAGGTCATAAAGAAGAACCTACTGTGATTATTCTGCTAACGAGACCCTATATCAAACCCATCAATTAGTATGTTTCTCAAGTTTCATCAGAGAAGGTTCTATTGAAAGTAGATGGTATTGTAGTCTAAAGCTAGCTATAGATACTAGTTGACCACATTGAGTGTCTATACAATTCATGAATTTGACTTTGTGACCTTAATCATTAAAAGTAGAACAATAGTGATCGGGTCTAATCAAGATAACGCTGAAATGAAACTTTAAATGAACAGACTATTGGTTTGGAGAAGTAGAGGATATGACCATCAATTCTGAACTCAAAATGACACGGCCGTCAAATGAGGACTGCCCAAGATCAGCAAAGTAGGTCTTAAGTCTGTTCTCAGTAAAACCCTAAGAAAGAAGTCAGTACCAGGAGTGGGGTTCAAACCATGAAGAAAGCCTCTGAGAGGCTGCTGGTGAAGCCCAGTTGCAGTGGAAGACCCCAATGTACTGAAGATGCCAATACCATAGGATATTTTTCAAAAGCAGCAGAAGCAGTGGAATGGAGCCTAGAGCTGTACAGAGGGCAGAGCTGAAGATGTGACCCAAGCCCTTTGGAAGTACCCAGAAGATCATGTGTGGATCACACACACTGGAACAAGAAGCTGTAACATTGAAGTTGCCTTGGAGACCCCAAGGTGTGCGAGATACCAGAGCCATGAGATGCCTGCCAAGGAAAGCTGCTAACAGGATGGAGAACCAGCCCAGGAGAAAGAAGTTTGTTTTAATCAACAAAATTTAAAAAGAAGTTGGAGTTCTGAAGACTGTTTTGACATCAAAAATGCAGATGCAGAGTTTGGAGTTTTCCCAACTGGTTTTCCTGTCTTGCTTTAGGGGTTACAGTTAAGTGATTGGATGAATCTCAGAAGAGACTTTCAACTTTAGATATTTAACATTATTGAGACTGTTATAGACTATGAGAACTTGGGAAGTTGGATTAAATGTATTTTTTATTATGCTATGGCTAGGTATGGCCCCCATAGACTCATGTGTTTGAGCAACTATGGGGGTCAGGGAGCAGAATATGGTAGTTTGAATATGCTTGACCCAGGG
Source organism: Rhynchomys soricoides (assembly GCA_019843965.1). NCBI lineage: Eukaryota > Metazoa > Chordata > Mammalia > Rodentia > Muridae > Rhynchomys > Rhynchomys soricoides. The sequence goes on from JADRCH010000163.1 coordinate 3,855,427, forward strand.
AGTGGCACTATTTGGAGGTGTGACCTTGTTGGAGCAAGTGTGTCACTGTGGATGTGGGCTTTTAGATCCTCATCCTAGATGCCTGAAAGTCAGTCTTTTCCTAGCAGTATTCAGATGAAGATGTAGAACTCACAACTCCTTCTGAACCATTCCAGCCTGGATGATGCCATGTTCCTACCTTGAGTATAATGGACTGAACCTCGGAACCTATAAGCCACGCCCATTTAAATGTTGTCCTTATAAGAGTTGTCTTGGTCATGGTGTCTGTTCACAGCAGTAAGATCCTAACTAAGACACGGCGGTAGACATTGAAGATTCAAACAGTGACAATAAGTATTCAGTGAAGAAGAAAATATATCATAAGGGAACAAGGTAATTACAAGAAAGACTATTTTATGTATAATGGCAGGGGCAGTGTCTCTGATGAAATGATATTTGAGCAAATATCAGAAAGAAATCAGAATGAACATCTTATGAATATCTTCAGGAAGAACAACACAGATTTAGGATAGAATAAATTTAGAAGCCCTAGAATAGTAAGATGTTCATTATTTTTAAGAAACTACAAATAAATACCTTCATCTGATGTGGAAGAACCAAGAATCTTGTAGCAGGCTGTGAGATCTATGTGTTGGATGACTATCATATAGAGTCTTGGAGGCCATCATAAAGGTTTGGGTCTTTGCCTTATGATCAGAAGCTGGGGAATATAGTCAAGTTGAACAGAGAGAAGGATCCACATGCTACTACATGGAGACAAGATAATATGGGGTATAAGCCTCCTCCAGCTGAATACAACCCATCTGCACTTGCTTTTGTTGACTTGTGCTGCATAGGTAAATTGTAAGAAATGGATTACTACAGGAATTAGGGCCATATCTGGTCATTTGTGGGCGTGTAGTTTAAAAATAAGGCCTTTGCTCTGGATCGGACATTTTTGACTAACCAGTAAATATGTGTTATTAGCAATTCTTATCCAAAATATGATAGCAGAGGGAGGCTAATTTGTTATTTAAAATAAAAAGCAGAAGTCATATGTGTTGACCAGATATTACTATGATGAGGTACAATCCTTTGTGTTCTAGTATCTTCTTGTTTTTGTCTTGATCCATTGTAATCACAGAGTGGCTTTGTCTATTTTTGTGTCCAACAATGACTCCTGGCCAGATTCCTGCTCTAAGGGTTGTTTTTCCCTTCTTCTGGAAACAAGGGAGTATCAAGAAATCAAAGTCAATTTATTGAAAGTTATCACTGTGGCTTCCTAGGAAGACTACAACATTTCAAGTCACTTAAGGTTGTAGAATTCAAAGCACAATTTTGAAAGCATGGCTGATAAAATTTGTAATTGTGTGAGAAAAGGCAAGAAGAATGGTCCCACATTCAGTTTTGAAAGGAAGAAATGGGCTGCACTTATTAAAATGTAATAAGGTTACACCACTGTGAATAAGTTCCTGTGAGTGCTTATTCAAAAATGAGATATCTATACCATTCTCTTGTGCCCTTGACTCAAGGAACAGCTTGGAAATGGGGCAGAAAGAATATAAGAAGCAGAGTATATGGAGGAGTGCTGTGAAATGCTGCCTTCTGGATGTGACATGGATATCACACTCACAAACCAACAGCAGTCATGGTTGCCTGCACAAGACCTACACAAAATTAAGCCAACCAAAATGATAGCAAGGGTTGGAAAGGACCTCCCCTAACTGAGGAGCTATTGGCATTTTACAGCTGAAGACAGAGAGGGTGGGACTGAGTCAAAGTTCTTCTGATGTGAAGAAATACCATGATCATGGCAACTCTTATTTTAAAAAGCATTTAATTGGAGCTAGCTTACAATTCAGAGGTTTATTCCATTGTCATCATAGTGAGGTGCATGGCAGCCTGCAGACACACATGATACTAGAGAGTAGCTGAGAGTTCTACATCTGTATCCACAGGCAGCAGGCAGAGCAGGGACATTGGGCCTTCCGTGAGCATTTGAAAACCCAAAGCCTACCCCCAGTGGCACACTTCCTCCAACAAGGCCACACCTACTTTAATAAAGCCACACCTCCTATTCTCAGTCAGAAAGCACCAGTCCCTAATGACAAAGCATTTAAATCTATGAGCTTATGAAGGCATTTCTATTCAAACCACAACAGGGTGTCACTTTTCCTTGGGGAAACAAATGAGCAGCACTTAGAACCAAAGGATCACTGAAGAAAAACCCAAGAGGGCCCAATGTTAGAAAGGATTCATGTTTTATGTTGCGGGTGGGGGGGGGTGCTGAGGGGTTTGGAGGAAGGTAGAGATGGATGTCATCAAAATACATTTTATACATGTGTGAAATTTTCAGACTAAATAAAAATACTTACAAAAAGAATGCAGCAAGACATGAAGATATATTATGCAAATAATAAGGTGGAGTTTCAGCTTCAGTCAGTAGACTTCACATATACATGGAGATTTATTCAATTTTAAAGAGAACATGATTCTTAGTGGGATCCTCTATATCACGGTTTACATTTGAAGCAGCATTGCCTTCTGTTTAGAGTCAAGGAAGGCACAGTGAAAGTGACCATGGAAGACTTTACTTTTCTAGCTGGGTTACAATTTCCTTGGTGGCTTTCTGTCCTTCTTTACTAGACTTGTCAATGCTGAAGAATTAGGAGGTTCAGTCTGCTGTGAGAGATGCATCCTCAGATTGAAAGAATGAGGGATGCTCTTTCATCAGGGCAGCCTGTGACATTCACCATTACTAATTTATCTCTCATGGTTCTATGGCCTGTTTCATTGCTCTCATAAATATTTTCATATTTTTGTGAGAGCATCAATATAAAAATAAAATAAAGAAAACAATAGATAAACATATAATAACATGGGAGAATGTGCTGTATGTGGTGTATTAGAGACATCAGTTCTAGATGTGTGAGATCAGACCACCAAGAGAAAGTACTGAACAGGTGACCCACATACAAGTCAGGGGAGTGGTTGAGGATGGAACACTTCAAAAGTTGTTCTCTAGGTGAGCAGTGGGGAGACAGACCTATGGTGTTACCTAGAAATTATGTGTGGGGAAAGAAAGTGAATGGCTCTGAAGCATGCGATATTCTAAGCTTTGCCTCCTGGTATGGTGATTCTTCTGAGACTATTCCTAATGGCCAGACTTAGTCCCATCCACAAGGTTGATAGCTTCATTAATCCCATATGATGTGGGAAAGGGGGAGTTTCCTGTAGCAAAGACATTTTTTCTTTTTCTAAACTGGTGTATACTCATGTTGTAGCAAAGAATTTATAACTGACAAATCCCATTTGTCTGCCATGGCATCTAATAAGGAACTTTCCTTTTGTAATCATTGTTTAGTTAATTAACAGACCTTCAGAACCAGCACATGTGACATAGACTTACATAAATCCTATGAGTGGGAGTGTAATTTAAATACTGGATATCTTGGGTTCAAGATCACAGGACTTTTTTCTACATTGAAAATAGATTCAGTGTCTCCTGCATAGCCCCTGGAAAATAGATGAGGAATATGTGATTGGTGTTTCAAAGGCATACAGTTTGGCTCAGTGTAAATCACTTAGTGATAACTACAGATCTCTTACAATTATAATAGAAATTTCCAAACAAGTGGAGCCTTTCTCATCACAGATGCAGTCACCAGTAGGGATGCTGGGCTTGCACTCTGAAGGCAAAGATCTGGACCCTTATCAGTTACTGAGTGACCTTGGTCCAGTCATTTCTTTCCTTACTATGTTCTAAATTACTACACCCCCTGAAATTCGTGTATGAAACTTAGCCTACTACATGATAAAATAAGTTAAATAAGATAAAATATTTAAAAATAAAGAGTCTTTGAGAGGTGCTAATGTTACCAGTCAGCCTTTGCTCAATTTGAATAGGAATTAAGAAAAGGCAAAGTGTAGCTGTGTCAGCAGCTCTCAGTGCTCACAGTTCTCAGCACTCCTGGCTCCCAGTGCTCCCCGCTCAGCTGTAAGCCCTTCTGCTCAGTTCCAGACAGAAATAAAAAAAGACAAATCAATGCCATGTGAATAAGGCTTCACTGGACCAACACTACAGCACAGGAGATAGACTTCCCAAGCTTACTAACTCAAGATGTAAGGAGTACAGCTCATATGCCCTAAAAGAGGCCAGTTCACACAGGCACACAGTCAGCTGCTAGCCACAGACTCTTTCTACCATCTTGCTAGCTCTTAGTTCTTGGCACCAAGGTCTGAATTCATATGGATGCTCCATGAATATGTGGATCCATACGCAGCCATCTGTCACGAGATGGGAGAAGTACATGCTACCATCTTCCCAGGAAATTAGGAAACAATGTCCTGGCCTGGAGAACCAAGGGCTTCTATATGGACTGGCAGTAGCAGTGAGCACAGTAACACAAGCAGTGGCAGCCACTGCCATTGTGAACACAGAGAGAAGCAGTGGCAGCTGATGGGCTGAAGGATAGCAGCTACAGCAGTTGTCATGGCAGATATAACGGTCATCATGGCTGAAGTAGTGTACTGGTGCTGGATGCGACAGCTATAGAAAAAGCAGTGTCTATTACTGTGCTGGTCAGCTGGGCATGCAGAAGTGATGGCAAGCTAAGTGGAATTTGGCACTACAGCCTTGGAAGCAGTGGGTACAATGGTGGTCTGTTGGATTAATGTGGTGTGGGGAGGGTCCCATGTCTTCCCCAGGGCTCGGGCCTCTGGGGGAGGTGAGATGCAGGAAGTATGACCAAGCTCACCCCACGGCACTGCCGAGCAGGTGTTGGTCTGTGAGAAGCATCAGGACACTGCCCAGGGGCAAGGGATCGAGGCCTGGGGTCCCCAGAACTTCATGGAACCAGTTCCTTCTGGTTCTCAGGCTCTTGGGCATCCCAGGTGCTGCTGAATGCTGTATAAGAGCTGAGAACAGAGTGGGGGCCTGCGGGCTGGATCTAGCCTAGGGCCAAGGGAGAATGGCAGGGAGGAGCATGGCTGGATTCCACTGGGGACTGAGTCTTTGGCTTGTCACTGGCTAGCTGGGTTGGCTTGGTAGAGACCATGGCTGGGAGTGCTGACAGGCCTTCTATGGGAGACTGGATGCGGCTCTTTAGAGGAAGGCCTGTTCTATTGTTCCCCATGGTGGATCCTGATGAAGAGAAACAATCCATGGTTTTAGGGCATTTATTATCATGGCCGACAATACAACCCAGGACTATCTATCCAGATATAGCACTGCCCAATATCAATAATCAAGAAAATTTCCTCCAGAACTCCCTATAGGCCACTCTGAAGGAGGCATTTTCTCAATTGAGGTTTCTTCTTCCCAGATAACCCTAGCTTATATCAAGTTGAAAAACAAAACAAAAAACAAAAACAAAACTCTAACCTTATGATTTGGTCTGTTTCGATCAGCAGTTCTTAACCTGTGGGTCATGATCTCTGTGGGGGTCAAATGACTTTCAAACAGGTAGTCTAACAGATATCCTGCATATCAGTTGTTCACTGTATGATTCAAAACACCAGCAAAATTACAGTTATAGCAACAAAAATAATTTTATGGTTGGGGTCAGTATAACATGAGGAACTGTATTAAAGGGGCACATTAGGGAAGTTGAGAACCACTGTTTAGATAGACGTTATGAACAGCCAAAGTGCAACCATCTGAGTGCACCAGCTCCAAGAGTAGGATTTGGGACACTCAGTGCCATAGATCCTAGGTATTTGGGGCTGGTATCCCTCATTATCTTGTCAGACTCAGCAACTAGGAACTATGGTTCCATGGTTGTAGCTGTTTACCCTCTGCAACTCCTATTGCACTCTGTTTTCTCTAGCCCCAACATTTCCATATTCCTTCAAAGTCTCAACCCTCTAGAGTCTTCACTTTGACTCCCTCCTAAAACCCTTCTATGGCCCTCAATTGCCAGCTGACACTAGCTATGCCTGAAGCTGGTATCCCCAGTGGTTGGACACTCTGTATTAGCAGTTCAGCTCATCTCACCTCGGTAAAGACTACAAGCAATACATTAGAATAGGACCCACTTTGCTATGATGCAAGGGAGTATGGTCCATAGGAAGGTGCTCTCCCAGATTGCTATCAAAATGTAAGCGAACTGTTGTCCACATAGCCAAGTACATGGTACACCAGCTATCATAGACAAGTAGGGGAGCCACTATTTCCTGATCAGATTGAGGAATGACTCTAGGAGATCTGGAGCTGGTGTGAGTGGAGTCACAGAGCCCAAAGTGACTGCTCCTGGAGCAGGGTAGCTGTGACTGAAATAGAGCCCCTTCAACCAAAGGTTTGAGTAGCCATAGTAGCTGTGGCAGTTCCCCCAACTAGAAAATCATTTCTTACAAGAGTCTTCTCTGGCCTTCTGCAGCCGGATCAAAGTCTTCTCAAGAACAGCCATAGTCGTCATGATGAGAGTTGGAGAAATCCCAGAGTACTTGTTTCACGGCATCATGGTTGCTGATGGCTCCTGGGGTTTCTGGGAAAATGTCAGGACTGAAGTCAAGGCTGTCATGCCAAAGTAAACCAGCAGCTGCAGCAATTCATTCCCAGCCCACTGTGCTTGCATGCACCTGAAATAGGCCCAGTGCAGCCTCTATCCCCACATGTCTTAGGGAAGACACCTGGGCTTTTGCCTCTCAAGCAGCTGTTGTTCTAGTTAAGGTAGTGGAGAAACACCTAACCTCTGCCAATCAAGCAGCTGATATGCTCCTCTTAACAGTTTTCTTCTGTAATGTTTGACTATAACACATCGACTCATCCTCTGAAAAAGCAGGTTCCCAACATCATCTTCTGAAGAAAAGAGAGCTGGGTTTCTGGAGGATGCTGTAAGGTGGGTGCAGGGACCTTTGACTTTCCTCTTCGGCTTTCAGCCAAGTGGCTTACACAGTGCCAGTATATTGCATTTTCTCTGAAAACTGACAGGCCTGAGTTCCATGAGTTGGCAAAAAAGACTATTTCTATGTTCAGAATAGTGCTGATCAAGGAGAACTTTTGGTTACCCCAGGCTGGGTACAGAGGGTTTGAGTAACATGGACTTAATGTCATGGACTTAGAGTGGTAAAAGAGCTCTGCAAATATCTGGGTACACCCTGCCCCCCCAACACACACACATCACCAAAGATGCCCTGGAAGCAGCTGTAGGGGATTCCTCTAGGAAAAAAATTAAGTGGAATCCTGAAACTCTATGTCATTTTAAGCTAACTATTGATGCATCATTTTATATATATATATATGTGTACACACATATATATAACATATATATAATATATTTCATTATATATATATTTCCAATATATATATATATGTGTGTGTGTGTGTGTGTGTGTGTGTGTGTGTATATATATATATATATATATATATATATATATATTCATTCCAAAATGTGTCTCCAATAGAAGAGAGCTTTAAAAATATACGTAATGCACAATAATGGAGATCCACACATGACTGCAAATAAGAGCATATTCTAGGAGTTTGGGGAAATTTTAAGGCAAAGGGGAAGATATTTACCTGATTACAAAGTTCCCTAGTCTAGGAGTTGACATCAGATAGGTATTTGATACCTCTAGCCCTGCCCTTGTTAGGCAAGGATCTTGTACAGAGCATGTTGGCTGATTTGCTTAGCATGAAAGAATACTTAACATAAGCTTTTAAAGAGGGATCTGTGCATTCACCGGAGGCCTGCAAACCACGAGTCGCAAGTAGCACAAGAAAGAACTCTGGAGCTTTTACAAAGTCCTGAGACAGCCTTTATCTCAGAGAGGCAGGTCTGAGCTCTCACCTCCTCACAATCTTTCAGCTCTAATGCTACCTGGATTAGACAGTGGGGACATCATCTTGCAATCATTAACTTTCACTAAGGATATGTTCTTCCTCCTCCTGTGATGTAGTCACCAGGGACAGGCAGATCCATGAAGTAGGAAGTATGTAGTCGAGCTTCCTCTGATTCTAGCCCCTCCAATTTCCCAGAGAGAACATTCTGTAACTACCCCAGGGGTCTGCTCAGTGTGTTAAAAGTGGAAGTCACCAGTATAATTGTGAGCAGAGACATTTGTTCCTGAATCTTGTCACTGTTGAAACTTTGTGTGGAATCCACACAAAGAAGGCAAACAGGAGTAACAGGGCATGAGCACAGCTGGCAACAGCAAAGACCTTCCAGTTATCTCCACACATCAAAAAATAATGAGGTATTGTGTTAGACTAACAACATTTCTCTTAAAAACTATATGATACAGCAAAATTGTAGACATATATAATAACATTCTTGCTTATTAGAGACACATGCTAAAATATTTATGGATGAAATAAATAGTTTAAAATAATATAGAATGCAAAGGATTCCATTTATATTAAGCAGAAAATTCTGCTTTCAACCTGGTAAGGTCAGGCTGATGGGGATGATGGTGGTGGGCAGTGTAGGGGCCGCACTTCAGTTTATTTTACAATACATGTACTTTCCTACATACACATCTATACATAATGTTCCTATGTATCATACATCAAAGGGATTCTATAAAGGAGAGAGAGGAATAATATATTCAGGTAGTAGAGGGGATGAGGTTTGTCTGATACCCCATGGACTGAACACTCTGCTGAATCTGTGTATAAGCATAAAGGAGTTCATTTAACTGCTCTCCTGCCACAGATTAGAGGATCCCAACTCTTTCTAGTGGCATTTGGCAGGAAGTTAAACACAGTTAAGCTCTGTAAAACACTATTAAAAATGTCATTCACATGATACTTCATATATATATACATACATATATGTATGTATTCTGTATACATATATGCTACATACACATACATGTATGTGTACTACAGATACACAGCTCTGAGTTTGGTCAGAAAACTCACCCCAGCCATGAAGGACATCCATCCCTACAACACAAGCCTCCATGAACTCCGGGTGACCCCACTTCCTCTAGCTTACTCATTCAGACCCAGGTGGCCCAGTGGAAAGCCTGTGCCAGGTGCAGTGCAAAAGGACTATGCTTAGTCCATTTATAAGACCGGCGATTGGTAGAACTGGAAGCTGTGCTATGGTTGGTATAAACTGCAAATCTTCATTTGCGTGCCCTACCTCCTTCCTAGGAACAGAAACAGATTATTCATTTGGCTCACTTTTGAAATTAGCCAGTTACCTCAAGCTACACTAGTGCCATGAAAAGAACTAGTGATGGCAGTAAGTCATTGCAGGGGTGGCAGAACCGACAATAGTACCAGCAACTAGAAAGTGGCTGAAGATGCCTGAGAGCAGCCAATGGTATAATAGTAGATGCAGCAGAGAGTAGAGGAGGCAGAGGGGATAACCAATAGGAGTAGAACCGAAAAGGTGGAATGCTCTAAAGGGCTAAAGACAAGAACTGCAGGTCTGGTGGCTGGAGTACCAGGGAGCAGCCAATCCTTAGGCACCGAGAAATTCAACGCCTGAAAGCTGTATTTGTTATGAGTCCTAAGTCTCCACACACCCAAGGCTGAGGAGCTACAATAGCTCCTGTCAGCTCCTGCTTAGAGCTGAAAGGTTACACTGGATGTGACACTAGAGGACAATCAGCATCTAGCCTGGGCATTTGGAGCCACTTAGATCTCAGGACTCAGAGCTACAAGCTTCTGCATCTTTCAGACCAGGGAATAAGCTCTTGGCACTTAGGAACCAGGATTCTGACACCAGACCTATACCTTACCAGCTTCTCACTTACTCCAGCTAATTGGTAACACACCTGCTTTTGCAAATGTTTGGCAGTTTCATAAGAAAAAGTTCATACAAGAGTAGCTGGGAAAAGTAAATCTTATTTATTCTTACATGCTAAATTTTAAGCAAAATCATCACTGGTGTTGAAGTGCTAAAGGACTAGTGAAGAGCATGAGTTATTTGGCATAATCTGAAGTATGAATCAGATTATCTGTATTATGATTTTTAAGAAAAATATAAGGCCACCCCATACATACATACATACAAATACACACATATACCCACACACACATATATGCACACATATATACACACACATAGACATGTACACCTACACACATGTACATATACACATATGCACAAGCATGGGCACACGTGCAAGTGTGCACACACACACAGTCACATACACAACAGATACAGGCACTTTAAATCAGTGGTCAGTTTTGCAGATATCTGAGGGAGAAAGATCACTTCGGGTCTATGAATTTGAGGTAAGGTTAAAAAACAAGATGAGACCATGTCTCAAAAATAAATCATTTTAGAAAATAAAAACCAAACCTATAAATATATTTTACCATTAGTTGATAGTAATGTGTACTGTCTTACTGTTCTGTTGCTGTGAAGAGACATCATGACTGTGGCAAAAATTGCAAAAGAAAGCGCTAAATTGGGGCTGGTTTACAGGTTCAGAGGTTTGGTCCATTATCATCATGGCTGGAAACTTGGTGGCACTCAGGCAGACATGGAGCTGCAGATGTAGCTGAGAGTTCTGCATCTGCATCTGCAGGAAGCAAGAAGAGAGAGGGACACTGGGCCTGGCTTGAGCTTCTGAAACCTCGAAGCCACCTGCTGTGGCACACTTCCTCCAACAAGGCTGTACCTCTAATGATGCCACTTCCTATGGGCCTGTGGGGGGCATTTTCATTCAAATCACCATGTGTGCTAATTAAATTACTAATCTAAATTTAATAGACATACTACAACCAAATGTATTTTGATTTTTTTGGGGGGGGTAGGGTGGGACTGAATTCTGATACAGGCATTCTAAGTTGAAAATGTGATATATATATACATATATATACAGACACATATGTCTGTATATATACATATATATACATGTATATATACATACATATATACACCCATATATACAGATATACATATATATACATACATATATACACATGCATATATACACATATATACATATATGTATACACATATCATATATACATACACACACACATATATATACATATATACATATATTTATCAGCTCAGCCTTACAGCTTACCCTGCTCAACTTTAAATAGTCTCAGAACACTTTAAATTAGTGGTTGAGAAAACACTTCTGAAACAAAGCCTTCTTAAAAGGATATTGTTTATTTGTTTGTTTATTCTGTGTGTTTATGCTACATGGATGCCTGCAGAGACCAGAAAAGGACATGAAATTCTCTGGAGATGGAATTACAAGCAGTTGTTAGCTGCTTGAGTTAGGTGCTGGTAACCAAACTCAAGTATTCTGGAAAAGCAGCAAGAAGTCTTAACCTCTGGATCCTCTCTGCAGACCCTCAAGTCCATTGTTGCTTTTTTTAATTTCTTTTCTTTTTCTTATTTCTTCTCTATTCTTTTCTTTCCCATTTATTTATTTATTTATTTATTTATTTATTTATTTATGTGTGTGTATGTATATTTTGCAAGCCTGTTTGTATCACTTGAGTACCTGGTATCTTTGGAGGCCGGAAGAGGGGGTTGGATTGCCTGGAACTTGAATTACAGATAGTTATGAGCCACCATGTAGTTGCTGGCAGTTGAACCCAGGTCCTCTTCTAAAGCAGCCACTGTTCTTAACCATGGAGCCACCTCTCCAGGTCATGTAACATTTTAACATCGTGTCCAAGGAAACCACTGACAGTATTGCACACTGAGGAGTTGGTACCTGATCACATGTCTGACTAGGAGCTGACGCTCACTGCCTCTTCCTGGGAACATGAGAGTACTGAACCTCATATCATTAATATAGAAAAGGATAGAAACTCAGAGCCCCATTTCTGATGAATGCACAACACTATAAAACTACCATAAAATCTTAAAGTTGCCAAATCGAATCATTGAAGACTATCTGTACAAATATATTATGGTTCATAATACACACCATACACACACATAAAGTTTTCAATGAAGAGATTAAAATATACATGTAGATAACCAGTTGTATTTATTCTAGCTAGCAATGTTATACTGAAGGTTTTAAGATTATATAATTTGTAAAAATAGTTTTAGACAAAAACAAAAACCAATAATTGTGCCCTGAATATCATCTATTAGCCAAATATACGGTTTTTCCCTGGGAATATGATTACAAATTGCCTTGAAAAGTAGACATCAATGTGAGATAAGAGGCATAAAGATATAATTCCAATATAATATGCAAGGACACCAAAATGTAAATAGAACTGGACAACCTGGAACTCTCCCTAGAGGAGACAAATACCAAGAAGAGTGAAGAAACATAATAAAGAATTTGACAAGCAAATAAATGGAAGAAATGTATTTCCAATTATTGTGATTTGAATAGTATTATTTAAAATACGTATTAAAATCCTCACCCTTGTACTGACAATGTTACATCATTTGGAAATAGCTTTCCCAGTGGACTCACATTATGATAAAGTCATTAGGCCAGAGTCTAATGTGGCTTGACTGGTGTCATTACAGAAGAAAAGCAGTACAGAGACAGACAGACAGAGAGGAAGTCATATGACTACATAGACACATGAGGAAGTTGATGCTGGTAGTACTGTGTGTACATGTGTGTGAATGTACATCTGTGTGTATATGTGTGTGTACATGTACATGTATGTATGTGTGT
>JADRCH010000163.1:3867988-3938181 GCA_019843965.1 Rhynchomys soricoides
CATCTGTGTGTATATGTGTGTGTACATGTACATGTATGTATGTGTGTATGTATGCCTGTGTGTGTGTGCACACTAGAGTGTATGTGTATGAGTGTGTGTGTGTGTATGTGTGTGTGTGTAGGAGGTCATCAGATGTTTTTCTCTATCACTGTCCTTGTTCCAGTGAGACAGGGCCCCCTACTGGACCTTGAGCTCCTTGTGTTTCAGCATGGCTAGCTACCTGGCCAGCAAGACCCAGTGTTCACTCATCTCTCTCTGCCACAGGTCTTTGATCACAGGTAAACACAGCCATATCTGCCTTCTTTGTGTGGTCTGGGGACTCAAACACAGGTCATCATGCTTGTACAACAGATATTCTCTGTCCACTGAGCCATCTTCCCAGCCTAGAACTGCTATTTTAGGAAGCTGTGGAACTTTTAGGAGGTGAGGCCTAGCTTCGAAATAGGCTGTGGTCACTGAAGATAGGGCTTTGAAGGTTATATTCAGACCCTAACTCCTGCTAAGCACTTTCTTTCCTGGTCTGTCATGATGGGAATAGCCTCTAGCCCACACTCCTGTCACCATGCGCTGAGATTTTCTACAAGGTCTTCTCTGCAATGATGGATTAAACATCTCTGAACTGACCCATGAGCCAAAAGAAACCCTTTGTCTTTATCTATGGCAAGCTATTTATGTCTGATATTTTGGTCACTGAGACACAAAAGTCACTAATCAAAGATTGCTTGCTACCCCAAAGCTAGGTGCATGAACAAGGCTCTGCTTATCCGATCATTTCAGGTTCCTCCCTTCTAGAATCACTGGAGGATAAATTTCTGTTGTTTTAGTCACTCAACTGTTGTTATTTTCTTCACAGCAACCTTAGTAAACTGATCGATCAATAAGAACTGACCATGTGTGGTGGTGTTTGCCAGCCCTCACGTATCCTTAAGCACAAAGGTAAAGGAGGAGCTATGGTAGATAAGGACAGAGAGTCCTGAAGGAACCGCTCCAGCTTCCCTCAAGTGAAAGGCTATGGAAGTGGTCCCAATGTGAGGTGATCATGGAGACTGAATGGGAGAGAAATGACAGGTACCATAGATGCATCAGACATAAAAGTATAAGACTTAGTGCCTTAATGTGGGAGAAGAAAGTAACCTAGGTTCACGGCCATCAAAGTGGGGGATGGTGATTAAATTTTCAACACACTGATCTTTAGAAATGAGTTTAGACATAAGAATATACCGAGAAAGCAGTTGAATATGTGAATATAAAGCTCATGGTAGATGCACTAGATAGAGATAAATGTCTGAGAGACAGCAGTACAAATGTCCATTGGAACCATGGAGAATAGACCCAAGTTCCAAAGAGAATCCCGAACATACTTAGTAGCATGTAAATGGTGGGCAAAGAGTCCAAGTAAGGATGGAAAATCACGGCAAAGTTGAAAGAGAGATGCATTAAGAGCGAGGAGCACAGCAGCTGCAGTGGAGTAGTTACAGAGGAAAGCATGGTGAGTGGGATCTAACAGGACAAAGGCTGGGAAGATGCAAAATGAGCAGACCTGGGCTGAGAGATGTCAGAGGTGATAGGTGATGGCTTCAGCTAAGTGGGAAGAGCGCAGGGAGGCTGTCCTGGTTGGAGACTGAGGAAATGAGTGGACAGACACTGTGTTGAGATAAGGGAAGCGGAGGAGAGGACTGAAGCTGCCGGGGACAAACTGGGGCTGGCAGCGCTGATATCGCCACTTTCGAGGAGACCAGGCTGGCTAGAAGGCAGCCGTTTATACAGGAAGCTTGCATTTTTTAAATAGATTTTGAAGGGTGTTTTAACTGAAGTAGGACTCCTGTTTATAAACAGTGTAGGATAGGAGGTGTTAAGGTGGTAAGGACAGAGATCTTTAAGGTCATTCTTAGTTCCTTGGTCTTTCTTCTGTGGTTTGTCCTCTGACCTTATATTTGAAACCTGCCCTCTTATTCTTTTTATTTTTATTTTTTTGTATTAGTAAAACTCTTACCTTTATTAAGCTTAACTGTTGCAAAAGCCTTTTCACGTGGCAGTGATCCCATGCCACAGAATCCTGTCACAGCAGAAGTTTAGAGGGGACAAAGGCCTGGGATCTGGCAGCCCTGCCCTTGAAAAAAACTGGATACACCCAACCACCCACAATATGCCAGCTAACGAGTGAGACATGGTAAGAAGGAGAGAAAGGATATTTTTCAGGATGGATTCCAAAGAGGAACATATTTTTTAAAATCCATAATGATTCCCAAGTCTGTTTTGGGGGGAAAAAAAATCTGAGCTTTCAGTTTGAGAATGAAGTGGGATGGGGCCGTGTGGACATGAGCAGTCTTGACCAAGCTTATGCCTGGCTGATCAGTGTCTCAGTTCTGGGTTTCCAAGGTACTCAAAGGTATGGCAGTGTTGGCTTGAGGGCAGCCATCTGGACCTTCTGTCCTGGCATGTGGTGGCATCATCAGCAAGAACTGTCCCTAATGAGGGAGGGGTCTGTTCTGTGAGATTTCATTTTTTCTAGAATCCAGGATGACTGGAGGATCAGGTCAATCCTTTATAATCCTTCAGCCTGAATTAAGGAGACAGACACAAAACAAAGGCAGAGATGTCAGGTTTTTACCCATGTTTGGTTCCCACTGAGGCTCTCTGATGAGTGAATACTGCTTGCTTGCTTGCTTGTAACTTAGTTTCACTCAAGCCAGATTGGACAGGAACTTACTAAGTAGCCAATGATAATTTGAACTGTTGATCCTCCTGCCTCCACCTCCCAAGTGATGGAATGATGTATGAACAACTATGGTGGATTTCAGAGTGGGTGTCCGTTGTCTCAAACAAGCATCTCCTTTTCCTGTCCCTTTCACCTAATGGAAAAATTTGAGGCTTGAGAAACCTGGAAGGCTCACAGGAAGTTCCAGAACTCTCGTAACAATGGGTAAACTAATCTGCCTCTAGCCACTAGAGTTTTCTAGAATGACTGGTTGTGGTACCTGACGTGACATGAACTCCCAAGTGGATTTTGAGCATCTTGTCTACCTGATAGACATCTAAGAGACTCATCCCCTGAGAGACTCTAAATGGAACAACACAGGAAAGGACTTAAGTGAGGAGAGCTGCTCTGTTGCCCATTGACCCCAAGTCATGCAAAAACCGGAAGGAGAAATCCAAGGTGAAGCCCTGGCTAGTCCATGGCTGGAATTAATTTGGATCAATCACCCGTTCTCTCTTGGGCTGTTTGTTTAACAACTTTATGTTTGGACCTAATTTACTTTTCTCCTCACAAAGAACCTCAAGGTCTCCTTACCTTAACAGCAGTGTGTGTATATGTATATACCTTCTGTACACACACACACACACACACACACACACACACAAAGTCAGACAACCTGCCCTCTAAGGACTAGCTCCATAATGTCTGAAGAGATATTTTTCTGTCCCAGAAACTGCCACTATGAGAAGAATCCCTTATTTGCACACCCTTCAACATGTCCCAGAGTGTCTCATTCATTCTCCAATCATTCCTAAGCATGTCTTCCTTTGAGGCAACTAAACCAGTTAAAAATGTCTCTACTTCCTGTCCCCAAGCTGTCCAGGTGACTAACTCCCTTCCGCCTCTGTGGGTGATAGGTGATGCTTGGTTTCTCAGGGGGAAGGAGGCATGGTTGCCTCATCTCCATTAATTTGCTATCCCAAATTTTGCCTTTGGCTTCTGAAGCAACCTAATTGTTCCAGCATGTGAACAAACTTTTCTACACTTTTAAGGCCATTGTGTGCTTCCAAAAGGGAAATGATCCATTGAGATGGGATGACAGATTAGAGAGGCATATCACAAACAAAAGTAGCCAAGGTTAGAACCAGGGAATTGGTGCAACTTGAAACCAGCCTAGCAATCTCAAAAGGAAGAAGAAACAGCCAGAAGGCTGTAGGAAAGATAGTAAATATGGACAAACTATAGTACAAGGGATGCTCTAAGTGACAACTGGAGTCCTACTCTAGCAAGAGGGTCAAGGCATCTTATTTGGATATAAGTGTTCAGGGTGGGAAAGACTAATTAGATATTTCATTGGCTGGTCTTGCTAGTGACCCCCTAGTCCCAGGTCACCAGCTGTGTTCCTCAGGGCACGTTCAATAACATCCCTTCAAAAATGTCCCTATCCTAATCTTGGAAACACCAGAGGAGGTCTAATAATCAAGAAACAGGAGGATCAGAATATATAGTACACATAACACTGGAAAGGAGCTAGCACTGATGTAAGGCACAGCCTTGAGGCCAAAGTGCAGATGTGCTAGAGTCTGAAGGGGATTCTCCTGTACAGAGTGCACATGTCCTGCTGATGTTTGGATTCTAGCTTTGTGCTGTCCAAAACTATGAAAGAGGAGAATCTTAATTTAATCTATAAATTCGAGGTAATATTTTGCCCAACAATGAGAAACTTACATATTTATATGCCTAAAGCAGCTAACTAAAGATTATGGGGGTGGGTGGGAGTGGCCTTTGGAGTCTGGCAAAGCTTCAAGACACAAAACAGGGATGCCTGGCTGTTTATCCCAGTTTCACACTTTCTGCTGCCCTCTGTTCTGTCACTGGTTTGTTCTCTGCATAGCAGCATGCTTTTCAATTACACCTATTTATTTCTACATAATGCATTTTAACAGAGTTGGGGAGAGACAAAGATGGAAAATTGGAGGTGGGGGTGGAGACAAAATCAGTCCTTTCTGGTGAGGGTAGATGTCCATTCTAGGCCAGCCAATTGCTTGAGAGACAGCAGAGAGTCAGGCAAAAAGCTTAACTTTGCTGTGCAGGACACCCACCCAGTCCAGGGTCATAGCTCCTCTCTCTGTTCTATTCAGTCCAGAAATAAGTCACTATTCCTTTTTCTCTGTCATTGCTGGACTAGAAAGCCCAGGAAACCAACTGCGTAATCAATCACCATGCCTCTTTACTGAACCACGACCTTCCTCCCATGGCAATTATGGGACACTAGGGTATTGGCTCTTCCTTCCTCATTCACGGCAGAAGATGCAGAGCATCAGAAAGCCGTGCAAGCAGGCTGCAGATGAAAGTAGGGCAACTCACCCTCCCTGACAGCCCTTGAAGCCAGCATCCAACAATAACACCCAGTTGCAGTTCTGCCAAAGGCAACGGGCATCCCAGACACTGCCAGTTGGAGGTGAGGAGACAAAAGACTGTGGCTGCCAGTGGGCTTCTTTTCCCATTCCCAGTGTAAAAGCAATCTCCTACCTACTTCCCCACAAGGCATCAGTATATCAGACTGGCAGTGCCATTGTGAATCTTTCATCTAAAACACATACTCATTATAGACTTTCTCTAGAATAAATCATATTATAGTCTCCAAAGGAGAGTAGTATGCTAGGCTCAAATAAAGACCCCAAAAATGACCACAGCACCCTATTCTCCATTGCATGCCATTCACAGTCACAGGAGCTTTGCTATCAAAATCTGAGATCCTACTGTGCTTTTAAAATAAGAAATTCTGATATATAGATGCGTGTTCCAGAGCATGGTAGTTTACATGTATATATCCCCAATTGAAGAGGATTGGAATAGCAAGACAGCATGGACAGATGCCTTGGCCAGGGCCTGGTAGGCCATAGGAAGTAGTTGTCCAAGGCAGAGGTCACATGGGCAGTCCTTTTTCCTAAGGCCCTCAAATCCGAGCATTTCTTCTAAGAGTATGGCTTTATGCCTTACATTCATCTGGGCCACTTAAATTCATGCTGGCTACAGTCTTCTTTTACCTACCTATCTCAACTGGGCTAAAAGATACTGGTTATGAGTTGGTCAAAGCTCAGAACATGTGCTTGGCATGTTTCATTAGAAGACAGGATAAATTACCTCTGAGGTAATCCCTGGACACTCAGGCAAGAGTGAATTCCATATTGTTCCAGCTGCCTTCAGAAAGGCAAAAGTAGTCACGGATCTCCTGACTCTTTCATTGGGTGTTACTGCATCAGGCACTCCTATGAAGAGGCCCACTGATTTCTATATAGCTTCTTTATAGTCTTCTTAGCAGGTGTCCACATGGAGAAAATAATTAATTCCAGAACCTTTAATGACTAATACATCCCTGAAATCAAACCAACAAGGGTCATCTAGCGGCCTTTGGCCTCGATCAGTCACTCCCATCAACAAGGAATGAAAGGAGTTCTCTGTTTTGAGCAGCCCACATCTGCTTCTACTAAGATCATATCAGGGTATCCCAAGATTATAAAACTTTCCCGAAAACAAGTCGTGATAAGGGCATGAAGTCAATTTGAGTTAGGATTAGAATGTAGCCAATATTATCATGACAAGGATAGGTCCTTTGCAGAAGGCAAAATAATGATCTCCAAAGATGTTCCCAGTCTAATGCCAGGACCCATGAACGTGTTAGGTGACATGATAGAGGAAATTCATGCTATACATAGGATGGAGTCTGCTACCGAGGTAGCCTGACATCAAGGAGTTAAATCTAAAATCTGGAGAGCATCTCTGCCAGCATGTGGGGCCTTACAAATGTAAAAAGGGAGACTCCACTGGTGCAGCATGGAAATGCCCTAGCTCAATATATTAATATGGCTGTTTTTACAGAGGAAAAGAGGAGTATCCTTTAGATGATGAGAAAGCTAAGGGTGTTGGTTCTCCTTCAAGTTTCCAAAGGAAACTCAATGATGCCTTAATTTCAACTCAGTGAGGCTACTTGAGACATCCGACCTCAAGAGCTGTGTGATATTAAAATGTGTACAGTTTTGAGCCCCTGCATCTGTGGACATTTGTTATGGCAGCAACAGGAAGTGAAAGTCCCCTCTGTATCTAGCATTTGTGCTTTGGTTGGGAGAGTCTAGATTCTGGATACTGCCATAAATTGAGCCATACTCAGTAGAATTCTACCCACTAGATGCCAGTGAAGACTTCTCTTGAGGTAGTAAAAATGTATTTTTCCAGACACTACTGGGCAGGTGGGGTTAGTGATGAAGGTCACGCATCTTACTATAAGCTAGCCTTTGCACATGTGGCATATCCCCCCACACATAAACCTCTTATCACTGATGCTTTACAAGAGGCTTTTGATCTTTGATAAAATTAAATTCCAGATGATGTAACATGCAAAGCTCTCATCAATCTTTAATGCTCAGAGAAAGCATCCATGATCTAAATCAATCAGGTTGCTTAGGAGAAAGAAAATGTAGCTCAAATGTACTAGTAAAAGGCAGGACACAGTACTGAGAGCTATAAGACATGGGGTGGACTTTCCCTGTACCTTACATTGATCTCTATACCACTGTCCCAAGCTGGGCTCTGCACTGCAGCATACAAGTGAGTGAATAATGATTTCTGGCCTACGGACATCACTGTCTCATAAGAAAGACTTGTGCGTAATTTTGGAAAATCCTTAGTAGAGACTGAGAAGCTTAAAAACATACCATTGAGATACATATTCTGAGTTAAGAACACTCGATCTGGTCACAAGCTATAAGAAAATAAAACAATGGGATCAAATGTTTGAAATCAAGACTGCCAAAGAAATATAGCCATGCTTCCTGAAAAAGGTATATTCAGATTGTTACATGAGGAAACTGAGACCCAGATTTTGAGAAAGAGGAGAGAGGGAGCCACAACCCAAGTGTAGAAAGATCATGCACACAGCAAGTTCCATGTGGCATGTGGACAACCAACCACCAGTCTCAGACAAATGTGATCATTTGAATGTATGCCTCAGTTTGGCAATAGATTTTAAAAAGGAGACTCATTCCTATTTAGAAACAACAGTGATTAAGAGGTCATTCAAAGGCTGCTAAGAATTTAGTCTAGAATCCTCTCTCCCCAGACACTCCCCATGAAGCCCTGTGTGAGGTACGTCTCTTTGTGCTATTGTATCTATGAAATGGAAACAATAATGCCAAGGCCCAATTCCACTGAAGGAGTTACAAAAAGCTCTTGACTGAGCATCTAGAACACTCAAAATAATTTGGAAGTTGCTATTGCTAGTGTCAAAGGTATTGTGAGCAATGTCTAACTAATGGACAGACTGCAGTTAGCCTGCAGGATTCCTCCCTACAGTGTATGGTATGGGGTTCAGTCATACAAAGTCACCAGCACAGAGCTTGAGGAGAAGATATGGGAAGAGGGAGAGAAGTCATTTCCAATAGCACTTCTGTGTGGTTCATAAACCTGGTGGCGCACCAAAGAGGAAGTTCACAACTCCCTGGCCATCCAGGAGAGATGCCTGTACTTACAGCTCCACCTGTGTCCATGGTGTTTCAGATTGCAATGTCCATGTACTAATAGCACAGGGGGCCTTTTAAAGAATACTCTTTAAGGCTTCTCAAGATACAGCCAGGATGGCCACAAGGGAGTGGTAAGTCTTGTGATGAACCAGAGATGTAAATGTCTTTGATCTTTGCTATATCAGAATATTAACAGATCTCTTCATTTTTGAGAAACAGAGAAAGACAGAAAGTTAGTGAGAATTTCCCAGTTTGAAAATACAGCAGCAGGGTATATGGGCCAGCTGCACCTTGCAAGTCACAGTTACATGAGTCTGGGTTAGAGACTGATAAAATAATCCTCTCATGATACCCTTTGATGTGAGAACCCACTGGCAGGAAGTCTGAATACTTTTCCTTATAAGACTCTAATGAGTCCCAGAGGAAAAAAATTCTTCTGACTTCTCTCTGAAAAAAAAAAAAAAATCCATATATCGATTAAAGAGGTGTTACTACTTTAACATCACTCGTCTACTTTGCTGGCTCAATCGACTGCTCAGCAATTTCTTCAAGGTCACAATGCTGGGAGTCTGTTGCTGTCTCCTTCCCTTTGCCAATGTAGCCATCCATGAGCAAGTTCTGGAATGTCTCCTGCTGCCATGGCATTCAAAACGAAGCATCCTCTTCTCTTGTCTATGCGTCCTCACAGGTCCTCAAGCCACTCCCTGCCTGTGCCCTCATGTAGGCGCCACTCTGCAGGTACTATCTGGTTGGCAATTTTACTTAGCTCTACAATCAACTAAGGGAAGTGTTTCTGTTTGGGCCTGTGAGAATATTTCCAGGTCTATTGGGGTCTGAGGAGGGGGAGGACCAACAGTGGCTGAGAGCATCAAGTTGAAGCCATGTCGTAAAGAGGATTTGAATGCCATAATAATGAATAGGGCCACAGTACCCAGGCCATGGAGCACTACAAAAGATGGGACGCAAGAAAAAAACTCATCATTTGGTCTGAATTTTATGAATTTCAATGTTCTGTTTCCTTCATAGCATGCTTCACAGTTTATAG
This sequence comes from Rhynchomys soricoides, assembly GCA_019843965.1. Taxonomy (NCBI): domain Eukaryota; kingdom Metazoa; phylum Chordata; class Mammalia; order Rodentia; family Muridae; genus Rhynchomys; species Rhynchomys soricoides. Next base: position 3,877,251 of record JADRCH010000163.1, read on the forward strand.
TTGTTCACCTTGTCTCCTATACCTTCCACTGAACTTTAACCTGTAAGAAGAGAAGAACTGTTCTTGCTTTATATGTCTCTACTATCCTGTACTTGGCACATGGTAGATTTAATGGAAGGCTGTTGGATACGTGAGTACTGGAATGCACAATCGTGAGAATGGATGAGTACAAACAACACCCAGTCAACCACTAGTTCCATATAATCTGTAACAACAGATCCTTCTGAAATAAAAATAATAAAAAAGAAAAGCACACTGCAGTGAACTATTAAAGCCCTGGTCCTGGCTGACAGCAGTAACACCTAGACCTTTTATACACAATATCTAACACAGGAAGTGCCTAGCAAGTGATTAGTGAGTAAGACCTTCCAGCGTGCACCCACCCCACAACTAATTGATAAAATGTTTACAATAATGCTGAGTGTAGAAGTACCACGGTCTGGTATCAAACTCTGCCTATAAGCATAAAAGACAAAAAAATGAACCAACTCTATTCAGATATGCCTCCTTTAATTAAAATCAAACAGGTTCTAGGTCCTCTGCATAGATGTTGCATAGCTTGGTGTTCTTGTGGGACTCCTAACAGTGGGAGCAAGTGCTGTCTCCAGCTCTTTTGCTTGCTTTTGGGACCGTTTTTTTTTTTTACTTCTGCATTGCCTTGCCCAGCCTTAATATGAGGGGATGTGCCATGTCTTATTGCAATTTGATATGCTACATTTGGCTGATATTCCTGGGAGGCCTGCCCTTTTCTGAAGGGAAATGGAGGATCTGGGGGAGAGGAGAGGTGATAGGAAGGAGTTGGGAGGAGAGGACAGAGGGGAAACTGGAGTTGGGATGTAACATATGAGAGATGAATGCGTATTGAAAAAGATCAATCAGATTCTTTAACAGTTTGGGCAAACAACAAAATATTAGTAGGACCTACTTTGAGTACTGGAGTATTTTCAATTATCTAGACTTTCAATTTAAAGACCAGAAAACCAACAAAATACAAGAATGATTTTTAAAAGTGAATCAATTTAAAGTATGTTGTATGAAACCCCACAGTTAATGCACTTAAACCCTGTCGATACCATTTTAGTCCTGAGAATCGTGAATGTCTAAAAGAAACAGACATCTTACAAGAGCATCTCTTGTTGCACAGGTACTTTTCATGACCTTGTGTCTTGCCCTGCCCCCATGGCATAGGATTTTAGTATCACCGTCAGGCACAGGAATAGGCATGGTCCTGGGGAAATACAGAAGAAATGAAGATTTTAGTCCAAATAAGTTAAACACCCAGAATGACTGGGTGTTTAATATTTTATTTTTATGGAAAGGGTGATTAAGCCAGAAGTGTTAACATTGCTCATGAGACATCAATCAGGTTACTACTCTTGGACAGGGGATTATTCTCTTTATTTTAGGCTTAAGTCACAAGACGATGTCTCAGTCAAACATGAGTGACAAATTTACCTTCCTTGGGTTTCTCAAAAGAGCATTAAGCCAATAAATTATCCCTTTTGCTGAACGTTGTAATTTATTTTATGCCCCTTGCTTCAGAAGGAATTTATAATAAATAGCCACCCATAACTAATGCCACCTGTCCACTTAAAGCATAAGGCCTTCTCAGTATCCCCGAGTCTACCATTTCAGTAAGTTTTTAAATGGTGACACAAAATAACATTTCATTTCCTTATGTTTGACCTACATTTTGTCCAACAACCTTAGTTTCAATGTATATGTTTCCACCTGAGACATACCAGTAGAAATTGGATTTCCCTTCCCAAAGAAATATGTGAAGAGTAGTCAAAGTAGATAAACAAAGATTTCCAAGTTACTAGCTATTAGTTGCCATTAGCAACAAAGCCCAGCATCCCTGGCTACCTAATTATTGAGGGGAGCCATTTTGTTGCCCCAGAATATCACCTTTGGAAAGTTTACAGGCCACAACATGATCAGAAATCCTAGACAGAACCCAATTAAACTCTTCAAAATGAGGAAATAAGGCCAAGAATCTAGGAAATAAAGAGAAATTGAACTTGTAAGACAGAATACCTAAAGGGAGAGAGCTCCACAATCATCTGAAGAGGCTTTTTCTCAGATATTCAACAGAACACAATTAGGTATACACCCAGAGAAAGTAAGAGGGCATCTGGTATCCACAGCGATGTGGCTAGTGCCTGTGTCTATTAGCCAGACTGCATATACAGAGTACTCGGGAGTATCACCCGGACCTATCTAAAAACAAATCTGTAAAGCGAGACTGAAGGATCAAAATGCTCCAAAGTAGTTTAACTGCATCCCAAATCCAAGTATAAAGATACTTATGGGAGTAAAATAATAATAATCAGGATCCAACAAGATAAAAATTCACAATGCCTGGCATCAAATCAAAGGTGATTAGATAAGCCAAAGGCAGAGGAACATGCTTCATAATTAAAAGAATAATCAACTCACAGAAATGTGCACAGATGGTATAAGGAACAGAAACAAGAAAGTTTTCATTACAGCTACATGCCAATATGTTCGTAAGGTAAGTAGAGATGTGGCAAATCCATTTTAACGACCCAAATGCAGGCCTGAGGAAATGGCTCAGTGTGTAAGAACACTGTTTGCAAGCATTGGGATCTGAGTTCAAATCCCCAGTGTTCATATAAAAAAAAAAAAAAAAGCCAAGCCTAACAACCTGTAGCTATGACCTCAGGATTGGGAGTGCCAAGGCAAGTGGATCCTGAGAGCTTGCTGGCTAGCTAATCTAGCGTAACTAGTGATCTTCAGGTTCAGTAACAGATGCTATCTCAAACGAACGAGGTGAAGGGAGACAGAGAAAGATACCTGATGTCCTTGCCTCTGTGCCCACATGGGCAAATGCACTCACACACTCATGTGCAAACACACACATACACACATACATGCACACACATAAACCAGTCAAATGTAGCTTTCAAGGATGAAAACTATAGATTTTAATATAAAATAAAATCCATTAGCTGGCATGCACAATGACATGGCAATGAAAAAGATTAATAAAAACACAGTAATATTTCTCTTTCAAAATGAAAACCAGAGACTAAAAGGACTCCTCTCTCCTGCCCCTCCCAAATAACAAAAGCATCAGCTAGCTGAAGGACACAATATCTGTAGCTGGCATCTCCCAGAAACAACAAGGAGAGAAAACACATCTGAAGACTTAATGTCTGGTCTAAGAGGTTCAAAGACAGAACAAGTCATGCACAAGGAAAACACAGCAAAATATACCATAACACTTTACAACTGAGTTGCGTAAAACTAATCATAGTTTAAATAATAATCAAGAACAGTGGATCTTTACAGATAGAAGAGCCAATGAGAATTATAGATTCCTCCTTAGAAAGAGTGAAACTGGAACCACTGTTAGCAAAGTCCTAGAAATGCTAAAAGGAAAAAAACCCCAAAGCCTGGATTCTATGCCCATTAAAGACATCTCCCCAAATAGAGGCAAAATAAGACACCGTCCTACAGACAACATCTGATGGACTAGCATCAGCAAATACACAGATGGAAAAGGAGTTGCTTCAGGAGGTCCTGTTTACAGACAGGGAAGTGTGTGCACAGAAAATGAGGAAGCCTGCAAGGAATATGGGAAATATTTGCTTTTTCCTTTTACTTAAATTTCAAATTTCTTTCTCATGTGTTGTCCATGATCTCCTAGCTCCTCAGGAAACCCTTCATAGAAACACTGAGCAACCACATCCCTGTTGCTCATATTTCTCTCCCCACTTATTGACGTACTGAGAACCCATGCTGCTGTTCACACCACCCATGGCTCCTCTCTCTCTCCTTGAAGTGTATGCTCACATGTTCAGGAGGAATACCAGATGGAAATAAGCCTGTAACGATTAACCTGATCCGTTCGAAGACTTTTGGCACTGGTGACAACTTTCAGATTATCGCTGTTCTAGAAGGCTGTGCTGAATATTGGCATATTAAATTTTCTAAGAAGATCATTACTTCTAAAATATTTGTCCCAGTCCTTCATCGACTCTTTGGAACATGGTCTGCATTCACTTTGTGAGAAAACTAAGTCCAAAGAAGTAGTTTGCCCAAGAGTCAATGGGAAGTCACATGTCTGAGAAGACACTAATAGTTAAGCTTCTGAAATAGGAAATTCGGCATTCTTTGCTCACATTCCTCTCAGAAATCTTGGAATTCTGGAATTTTCTTTATGAATTTCCTACCTCTTTGTGATCGTCAGCTTTCTGCTGCTATGACAAATATTTGAGATAAAGCAAGTTAAAAAGAAGCACATAGTTTCAGAGCCTGGAGTCCTTAACGGTCCTGTTGTTTAGGACCTTTGGTCCTTCGTAGAGTGAGCAACTAACAACAAAGCCACTTGCTCATAAAGGCAGGTAACTTGTAGGGGCCCGGGTATAAGGTTCCAATATCCCCTTTAAAGACAATTGGTCCCACCTCTTACAGGTTCTACTATCCCTTAGTAAATGTTATGCTGTGAAACAAGGACCTTAATGTTTGGCCTTTTGGTGACAGTCCACACCAAACTACATCACCTTTCAAATCAACCTCCCGGCCTATGCCTTTGCTCTTCTCTTTGATGTTGTGTTTGGATGGTGGGATCCTCCAGCACAGCATTCCACGGCTCTGAGAAGCAATGCAAGACCTGTACCATGTGGACAGGAATGGGTGCTTCAGGCGAGCAGGCGCAACAGAGAGAGCAGGCTCGTGCTGAAAACACCATCTGAAGAGATGATGCTTCTCAGAGGTGGCAAGTGTTCTTGGAGCTGGCAGCCATTTTTCTGTCATCACTCAGTCATTTTTTCCTGCACAGCTCAAAAGGCAGTCTGGCTCTGCTGGGAGTGACATACGCTGCACTGTGTGGAGTCTCCAGCCCACTCCACCTGCCAGGCCCACTTTGAGAAAAGTCTGAGTGAAAGGGACAGGTGTGGAGCTCACACTGTTTTGACAGAGGAGTCGTTTACTTACTCTTTCTCGCTCCCACCCTAACTTTCCATATGTTTGAGTGAATTGCTACCATTTTGAGTGAAAAGCAAAGAGAAATAAATGGCAAGAACTGATTCTAGGTGAGTTGGCAAGGCACTCAGGAGGAAATGCTAAAAAGAAAATCTCCGGTGATTTTGGTATGAAAATGATTAGGAATGAGGCCTGCCCAGCCCCAATTTGTCCCTTTTGTGCTGAGCATCACGAGTAAGGAAACAGAAAATAACAAGATAATATTTGTTTTAAATCCCTGCTATTTAAGCTTAATGGTCAGAGAATTTACCTCTTAGAGCTTCGAAGCATCCAGTGAACAAATCAACCAAGAGGAAACATTTGCTGTGAGCGTGAATCCCCCTAGGAAGAAAGAACCCAGACCAGAAGATCAAACAAACAGGAAATAAATTGTTGCACTCAATGAACAGGGTTTTAGGCTTTGCCTCAAAGCAGCTCTGTTGTGATTTTGTAGACCAGAGGAGGAATGAGATAGAGACCCCAGAGCAGTAGGACAGAGAATGAGGGCTGAAGAAGAGAGACTTCCCTGTTGGATGAGGCAGCACAGTGGCAGCTGTGTGTCATAGCCCTTCTCTCATCCTGACCCCAGCAGGAGTCCATAGCTTGCTGTACCTTTAGTCAGCTTACAGGCAAACAGGCTGCATGCTCGGTTCCTGGCGAGGAAGAGGGGAAAGTCACAGAAGAGATTCTGGCATTGCTAGGTTGCCAGAGCCCCTTTCTAATGCTTAGTAAGAGACTAAGCACTGACAGGTAGTAAAATGTCACCCTAACAATGCCCCATTAAGACTTACCTCATACACAGGTGCTGCAGTATCATCGTGCCTATATGTTAGACCCAGGGAACTCTAGAAATCTGACCACAATGCTGAGGTCCACCCAGGCTTTCTTAGAGAATGGCCACGGAATGATGCGGTCCCTGCCCTGAGCTACAGCTAGTGCCATGGTTTAATTAGATTGGTTTTGATGAAACTCCTACATTCCCAGCACAACTGTGGCCATCTTTACTGGGTTGAAGTATGCCTTTTCTTCTGTGATGATTGCCCAATGCCTGTCGTGCAGCAGGTACATAATATGGCTATTCTAAATAGGATCCCAGAAAGGAAATTTTACAGGTTATGACATGGAGAATATGCCATAGCTAGCTCAAAAGTAAGTTACATTGTTTGCAGTCATTTAGCCAAGATGTGATGTTATGATGTGGCCCCGTCAGCCATAAGTAAACGCCAAGTTTATTTGAGCTTGGTAAGAGGTAGTCAGAAAACCTAGCCAGCATTGAAGGCTTGACACAGTCAACTGCTAAGAGAGCACACAGCAGGGCATCTGGCTAACTAGGAGGAGGAAGAGAACACTAAGGACTGGTTTTTCATTCTTGTCAGATGAGTGGGAGATAGCCTAGACATCTCTAGTGATGGGCACAATTATAGCAGGAAGACATGGGAAGAAAAGATAACTTCTTTTTCCCTGGATAATATGGGCCAAGTCTTTGCTACTTCAGAAAAGACAGAAGCCCAGCCCTTTTCTTGGAGTTTGAATCTAAGAAACTGTCTACCTTCACTTTGTGGAATATAATTGATCCAAGAAACCCAGCACTTACCATATGAGCAGCTGGACTCTTGGGGACACAGTGTCCCAGGGGGTCGCCAGTACCCCCATGCAGCTATTTCAGCTTTGCTTGAAATTAAAGTTTGAAATGTAGTTTCCTACATTTCAATAGTCATATGTGCCTTACCGTGCAGCTGAGATATAGGAGTGTCCCCACTGGTAAGGAAAGTTGCTCGGCTGTTCTGCCATAGGGCTCCTTCATCTTCCCAGGAGACCTGGATTCTAATCTGGAAGCCTTTCTTCTCTAACCAGTTTCCCACTCTGCCCTGGTTTTCAGTATCTGTAGGTATCTCATCTTGAAACTTCATCGTGGATCCACTATTCTGATTGTTCCCGATCTGCCTTTTTGATCATCTCTGGATCCTTGTTAATGCTTTTGGATGTCTGTCCACTGTTCTAAACATTCCTGCTAGCCCATGTTCCTTCGCTGTTCAGTTTGACCTCCTGTCAGCCAGGCTGCTGTGGTGGTTCTTGCTCTGAAACCTGTACTTTTCTTCCCCAGGCAGACAGACACTTGTCCAGAGAGCTTAAGATGGACTCTTGACACTTGTGAGGCAATTCTAGGGACTTTGGGTATTCATGGGGACCCACAAAGGCACATCAGGAGGAAATGACACCAGTTTAACCCCCCACAGGGTCACTGTTCTTTTCTGTGAGATGACCTTGAGGAATCCTCCTGGCTTCGCCAGCTAGCTTTATTCCCAAGGCTGGCCCAATCAATGCTGCCCTTGGTGAAGGCATGCGATGTCTTACTGCAGGCTTTCCCATTAATCCTTCCACCTTTGTTACTTCTCACCCTCATGGTCCTCTTTAGGCTCACACTGGCCTCAGCAGCACTGTTCACTCTCTGTTACTGTGACAAATACTTGAGACAATCATGTTAAAGGAAGAGATTTGGAGGTTTCCATGCATGGCTCCATTGCTTATCAGCTCGTGACAGGGCAGGGAGTCATGATGGGAGCAGGTCTCTGAGTAAAACTGCTCATTCGTGGGGAAGCCAAACAATGAAAACAGGGATAGGGTTCTACAATACTCTATCAGAGAACACCCCAAGGTCAGCCCCACTCCTAAGCTTTCCTCTAAGTTTGTCTAAGCCATTAAAATACATGGGTTCTCAGGAATGCATTCCAGATCTAAATTATACCATCTAATGTTTGGTACTCTGGAGAAGGCCTGGTTCACCAGAACTGACTTTATCTGGAAGTTATCCCCGAGGAAATCATGACCTAATGTGTGGAAATCTCAGACACCAGAATGAAGGCTGTTCTTGTCCCCAGGGTACAGCTGTCTGTCTTCATGAGCTTTGTGATGCCTTTTTGCTGCTTCTGAACACAGCTGCTCAGAGCCCCTGCATTGCTCCCTAGCAGCGTCTTTTGCTGGCTCTCTTCAGCTAGCTTCTTTGAGGATGCTTTCCATTCAAATATCAATAATATATGGAATTTTGGAGTGCCTAAGCTGTGAGTGCTGAGCACTATGTGGGATGCCTTCACATTCTTTCCTACAACAATTTTGTAAGGCAAGGAGTATTGGTTCCATGCTTCTGAGGAAGAAAATTAGATCTCCAATCAACTGAAGACATCAGAGAGAAAATTCTCAAGCTAGAACAAGAAGCCATGTGCACCTGGCTCCTCACTGATAGATATCCTGCCATAGGGAAATTTGCTTTCTTTTTCAGAACTCTAGAAATCAGTCTTAATCGAAGATTCTCTATTTTTATTTTATTTTATTTTTCAGAAACACAGGACTTCTCTGTGTAGCAGTAGTTGTCCTGTAACTCACTCTGTGGACTAAGCTGGCCACTAACTCATAGAAATCTACCTGCTTCTGACTTCCAAGTGCTGGGATTAAAGGCATACACCACCACCACCTGGCCAAAGATTCTCTTTCTAATGGTTGGTTTATAGATATTGTGACAGGGAAGTCAGATTTCTTTGAAACAACTTCCTGGTCATCCTGTGTAGACATTACAAAGCTCTAGTCCCTCAATCTTCAGCTTTGGGCCAAGAATAGGATTCTAAATGGGAGACGAGTGGTCACATTACATAGTACCCTCAGTCCTTCCCAGTTCTTTCTTGCTTAGGGTAATACACTTATGCTGATTAGGTTTTTTGTCAAGTTAACACAAACAAGAACCATCTGGAAAAAGGGACCATCACTTGAGAAATAGGCTTTATCATATTTGTCTATTGGCAAATGTCTGGGGCATTTTCTAGGTTAATGATTGATGTGAGAGGATGCAGCCCACTGTGGGTGGTGCCATCCCTTAGCAGGTTGTTTTCAGTTGTATAAGAAAGCAAACTGGGCAAGCTATGGAGAGCAAGCCAGTAAGCAGCATTCCTTTCTAGCCTCTGCTTCAGTTCCTGCTTCTAGGTGCCTGCCCTGCTAGAGTTCCTGCTCATGATGGATTGTAAGATGAAATAAATCCTTTCTTTCCCAGGTTGCTTTGGATCAGTGTTTTATCACAGCAATAGTGAAACAAACTAGGGTAATTCTCAAATAAGAATAAGATGGCAATGGGGCTCTCTTAGTAATGCTGTGAAAAGATACCATGACAATATTACTCATAAAAGAAAACATTTACTTGGGGCTGGTTTACAGGTTCAAAGGTTTAGTTAATTATCATCATATCAGAAAACATGGCAGCAGGCAAGCAGACATAGTGCTGGAGAAGAAGCCAAAAGTTTTACATCTTGATCTACAACCAGCAGAAACCGAGAGTGAGCAACTGGGCCTGGCGTGCTTCTAAAAACTCAAAGTCCACCTCCAATGACAGACTTCCTCTAATGAGGCCACACTTATATCAACAAGGCCAATCCTCCTATAGTGCCACCCACTATGGGCCTCTTGGGGCCATTTTAGGTTGTTTTGTTGTTATTTTGGTTTGGTTTTCAAATTAGGGTTTCATTGTGTCCTTTGTAATATATGACTGACTAGGAGCTGTGGTTTGCTGTGGCTCTCCAGTAATATATATTTCTCTATCTACATATTACATATATATGTAGAACATACATATTACATTATAATACATTATACATATGATAACACAAAATATATCACACACACACATATATAAAGAGAGAGGGATAGAGATATTGAGAGAGAGAGACATAGATTCATAAATTCTGTGACACTAGAGCATTCCAACTAATTCAAGGGGTGGAAATATTGAACAACATTAGCCATTCCTGAGAAGGGTGAGAAGGGTGTGGGGAAGACAAAGAAAAAGGAAATGTTTACAGCTCTGAATGCTAAAGACTTCTGGCTTAGGAAATGGATTCATTTTGATTTCTTTGGTCCCCATAGGAATGTTTTAATGATAAGTAAAGCTTTGTGGACCTGGAGCAAGTGAAGAACCAACAGTGTTGCTCTCACATCTACAAAGTAAGTGTCCACTCATCTAACTTGAAATAAATTCATGTGAACATGGAACTAAGTGCAAGGGCCACCAAGTAGATACTGACACTGGGGTGCCCTACCATTCGCAAGTACACCCAGAGAAATGCAGAACTTCTATCTCTTGCACCAGTGTGGGGTCTTCCCTACCTGCTGTGTATTGAGCTAACAATTTTGTAGCATTTCAGGTTCCTTGTTTCCAGTCTTAGTGAGGTGGAAGATAAGGAAGGAGCTAGCATCTGTGACACCCAAACAAACTTTTACACACAATAATTTAACCTTCTTAGCAGCCACCTGCTGCTATGTCATTTTTACAGTTTCCCCAGGAAACAAGGAGACTGGGGACTCAAACTGAATAGCACCAACTCATATACCAAGCAATAAAACCTGTGCTTTCAGTAGAGACAATGAATTCTTGAGATCCAATGTTCTTTCCCTATGTCATGGTGAGTGAAAGGCTAGGACCTGGTGGCCTTCTTTCTCATTTCAGCTTAACTACTAATTTTTTATGTAGGCTGGGGTGAATAACTTCATGTTTTCTTCCAGAAAAGGATGTGTTGGTTTCTGAAAATATGCTCTTGCCATATTTTCATGGATATCTACATGGCCACTGACACTCTTATAAATAAGACTTCTATGTTCTGTATTTAGCATTTCACTTTCCACTGAATGGAGAAGCCATTAAGGTACTAAGGAAAATGTTATTTGTACTCTATATTTGCTGGAGAAACTGAATATCAGCTTTCTATTCCTGACACACCTATTGTGTATAGTTTTATTTCATCTGGATTAGCATCTGAGATCCTCTAGTCACCCTCAGCATTGAATCATAAAATATGGGTAAACAGAATTTCATCCACCTTTTGACTTACAGTGGTTTAGTTTGGGACATTTAAACTTTGCAAAGGTGTAATTGATATATGTGCTTTTGGTAGAAATTATAATTTGAATGTTTATTTCTTTTTATTTATTTTTCCTGAAGTTGGAGACTAAGCTAGAGCTTCATATATGCCAGAAAGAGCTTGTGGTGGTTTGAATATGCTTGTACCAATGAGTGGCACTATTAGGAGGTGTGGCCTTGTTGGAGTAGATGTGGCCTTGTTTGAGGAAGTGTGTCTGGGCATGGGCTTTAAATCCCTAGTCCTAGCTGCCTGGAAGCCAGTCATCTTCTCACTGCCTTTAGATCAAGATGTAGAACTCTCAGCTCCTCCTGCACCATGCCTGCCTAGATGCTACCATGCTCCCATCTTGATGATAATGGACTGAACCTCTGAACCTGTAAGCCAGCCCCAATTAAATATTTTCCTTATAAGAGTTGTCTTGGTCATGGTGTCTGTTCATATCAGTAAAATCCTAAGACAGAGCTCTATCAAACAAAAATCTTGCATTTAATCTTCTTCCAAACTCATGACAAATAATAGAATTCTCTCAAAAACTACTTAACAGCTACAGCAAACCAACAGCTCCAAGTCAGTCATATATCACAAGGGACACAAATGACACCTGCTACTCTACTTGTTGCTATGACTTTCAGCAGATTAGGTGAATCCAATGCATTTTCAAGTTAAGGTTTTGTTTTTTTTTCAAAGCAATGATAGATTTTCCAGTACTCAATGCTGTTATAAGTCAGGGAGCATCTGCCAGACAAAAATACCTCCACATATTCACTCGTTCAATTTTAAGGAATATAATCCTTAACCTTGAAGACCCTTCATTCTCTTTTCCAGCTCTTCAGAGAGATAGTTGCCAATCGAACTTCATATATATCATTCAATTGTATTTTGTCACCTTTTGCCATGTTTCTATTCCTTTAAAACACTAAGGTTTGGGGTGTGGATCAGCTGTAGGAAGTATTCTTAACATGTTTGTCATGTGTAAGGTCCTGGATGGAATCTTCACTACTTTATGAGGATTAACTTTTCATGTTATTGAAATGTTTATAAGTGGATTCATGTCTCATATATATGGTCCATTGCATCATTTCCATTTAACTATATTTCTTGAGAATTACTGATGCTTTTGAGAGCTCTTTTACAGTTGTGTGTATGGCCTTGCTGTGTGCTTATGCCTAGTGTCCTTGTTCATTCCAGTCTTTGTTCCTCCAGAGCATGGAAGGAATTTTCTAGGTTTCTGTTTCTGTAAACTATTATACAGAAAATATCTTATAAGAGTCCCATGGTTTAGAAGTTTTTCTGGAATCAACAATAATTTTTTCTGGAAGGAATTTTCTAGGTTTCTGTTTCTGTAAACTATTATACAAAAAATATAAGAGTCCCATGGTTTAGAAGTTTTTCTGGAATCAACAATATTTTTTCTTGAATTATGAATGCATGTATAAGTATATGTATGTATGTATAGCAATTAGATAAGAAAGGAAGAAGGTAATACTGGGCTACAGAATGAAAATTCTAAATTATATAGGGTAGTCAATTACTTCAAAGTGGTTTCTTTTTCCAGCAGGAGGAAGTTAGAGTTCATGTGCACTATTCTTGCTTCTCAGACTAACCTTTTAAACAATTTTACAAGTTAAAATGATAATATTAAAGAAAACAGATTTTCCCTTTCTCAGCAGGAATCTTTGCTTTAACAAGCAGCTCCTTGATTAGGGGTAAAGCTCATGTCTTCTTCCCCTTCTCTGTACTGGGATTTTGTCTGGTTTGAGCCTGTACAAATCTTTTGCATGCCATCACAGTCTGTGAGTTTATATGTGTAGCAATCTTACTGCATATGGAAGACAATGTTGGAATCATGGAATCACCACCCCTAGTATTAGAAAATTTCATATCCTCTTTCACAAAGAACCCTGAGCTTTGAGGGAAGAAATTTGATAGATAATGACATTCCACGTGAATGTGTGTGTGTGTGTGTGTGTGTGTGTGTGTGTGTGTGTACCAATTAGATAAGAGAGGGAGAAGGTAATTCTCTCACTGTCTGCACATTGTCCAGTTGTGGTTCTCACTGTGAGAGGAAGCTTCTATGATGAGGTTTCAGTGATGCTCTGCACTGTAGGTAGAGCAATATATCATTAGGAACAATTGTATTGCTATTTTCTTCTAGCAAAATAATAGAATCGAGTTTCCCCCTGTGCCCATGACCTATCTATACTCATGTTCTTGGCCACTTTAGCATTGTCAGACATGGGTTCTAGCTCAGGGAATGGGTTTTAAATCCAATCAAAAAGTGACTGGTTACGTTATAGTTGTTCTGTTGGTATGAGGAGACACCACAACCAAGGCAAATTACAAGAGAAAAGCATTTAACTAGGGGTTTGCTTACAGTTTCAGAGGGCAAGTCCATAAGCATGGTGACGGGGAACAAATTGCCAGGTAGATATTACACTGAAGTAATAGCTGAGAGCTTACATCCTGATCAGATTCAACAGGCAGCAGAGAGGGATGGTGGTGGGGCTGACACCAGCTTTTGAAATCTCAAGGCTTATCCCAGTGATACACCTCTGCTAATAAGATCACACCTACTCTAACAAGGCTACACCTTTTAAGCCCCCTAGACAGTTCCACTCACTGGTGACTAAGCATTCAAATATATAAGCCCATAGGAGTCATTCTCACAACATCAAGATGTAATCCATTCCTGGTACTGGATGTTTTACTTGCTGTCGTAAGATAGCTAGTTGGGGCATTGACTCTCAATTGTACTGTGACTTCATTTAAATAGTTTTTATATGTGTAAAATATTTAGGAACTTGCTACAGTGGCAGCTTTCCAAGTAGGTGTATATCAACCACACTCCAGGTCAGGTCCCATGCTCAGGTATAGTTGGCCAGCCCAAAACACAACTCCTTTGTGTGTGTGTGTGTGTGTGTGTGTGTGTGTGTGTGTGTGTGTTTCCGTTGGTACTTTGTTATTGATTTTTGTTTTCTTTTCTTTGGTTTTTTTTCTTTTCTTTTCTTGCTGTTGTTTTTGCCTTCATTTTTGAGAGAGATAGAAAAACACAACAAATTAGGTGGCTGAGGAGGTGAAGGGGATCTGGGATGAGTTGGGGAGGGGCAGAAAAACATTGTTAAAAGGTATTGTATGAAAATAGTTTTTGAAAATGGCAAGAATATAGCTCTATTTTGTATATCATCAATTCTGAATTGTTTGGATGTTGTAGTGTTTATGTGTCACTTGAGTTTGCTTCCTCAGAAAGGCCCACAGACTTTAGTTTTCTAATGGATCCTCTGTGCCATACCCTTTAGTTTTCTAATAGGTCCCCTGTGCTTCCTTAATTCTTCCTGATTCTTGATTCTGGTTCTTCCACTGATCTACAGGGGTAAATCTCTCCTGTGTGCTGCTTCTTATAGTCACAGTGAATTACTGATTTCTTCTTTGCATAGTCTTGTGTGGAACTTGAGAATTCCTTGCTTGAAAAAAACCTTCCTTGAGGAAGGACATTGCATCCTGTTTGGTCTTCTAACTCTTAAACTGTTGTCTGTGTATTTCACAGTTAATCCATCTGGAATTGCATTTTTGTGTATGAGAAACGAGGACTTAATTCTATAGATTCACACAGCTTTCTTTGTTAAATGCGCCATTTGGTCCCAAGCTGTTTCCTGCTGTTAGCCAGCTGTTTCTACACCTGTGAAGGCATGTACTTCCATAGCTGATATAGTAACCTTGCTGTCTGGTAAGACAATGCTCTTCTTTCAGGTTCATCACACTTACCCTTGTTGTATTCCACCCAAAAACATTTGCCATTTGTCCAGTCCCATTAGAGAGTCTTATATGGATTTGATTAAATGTATAAACAGCTTTGAAAAAGCCTGAAATTGTTAAATTTCAAGTTGATCCCTGGCTCCTTGTTTGCACCTTTATTCTTGAATGTCATAGTTCCAGCGTTTTCTTTCACTGCACTGACCCTATGCTACTTTGTTTTTTATATATTTAATTTAATTTTATATGTATAAGTGTTTTGCCTGCATGCATGTGTGTCTGTGTGTCATGTGTGTACAGGCCCCGCAAATGCTTTGGGGCCCCTGGGACTTAAATTGCAGACAGTTGTGAGCCACCATGTGGATGCTAGGAATCGAACCTTGGTCCTCTGGGAGGGTAACCAGTTCTCATAATCTCTGAGCCATCTTTCCAGCTCTTTACAAGCTATTAATGCTCTGGTTACCTACATATTAAGTTTCAGGACAGATGAGATGGCTCAATTGGTAGTTATTTGCCAACAAACCTGATGACCTGAGTTTGATCACTGGGACCCACTTTGTAGGAGGAAACAAACTCCCTGAAAGTTGCCTTCTAACCTCCACATACACAACATGGCATGTGCATATAGACCTCACACACATGCACAACAAATAAATCAAATGTTTTGAAAAATTACATTTTGTTTTATTTCCTGTTCTCGGGAATAGGATTGCAACACCACATGTCTTAGGGTTTTAACTGCTGTGATGAAACATGACCAAGAAACTTGGGTAGAAAATGGTTTATTTCAGATTACAGTCCCAATCACAGTCTATCACTGAGGGAACTCAAACAGGCAGAAGCCTGGAGACAAGAGTTGACGCAGAGGCCATGAATGAGTGATGCTTACTGGCTTGCCTCTGATAGCTTGCTCAGTCTGCCTTCTTAAAGCATTGAGGAATACCTGCCCAGTGGCGGCACTGCCTACAGTGACTTGGGCCCTCCCACATTAATCATCAATCAAGAAAATATGCCACAAGCTTGTCTACAGGAGGATTTTCTTGAGAGTCCCTTTTCCCCAATAACTATGCTTGTGGCAAGTTGACATAAAAGCAGCCAGTACATCACTGTTCTGAAATCTTTAGCAGAAAAGACATATAAGACTGGATAATTTCTTTGGGGGAATACTTTTTTATTCTAAAGAAAAATGTGCTCAGTTTCTTTGCTGTGACTGACTTACTTGCACTTTGTTTTTCCTCTTGGTTCAGTTCAGAAAACGTGTATTTTTCAAAGAATCCAGCCATGTCACCTATATCCAAGCTTACTGTGCAAGTTGCTTTGGATTTCCTGCCATCTCTAAGCTCTCTGCAATTCCATAATTTTAGCTTTTTAATTTCCTTTGTCATGATCATAGTCTCATAAAACAACTTTGGGCTTGTAGAGGTCTTCTATTTGGTTTCTGTTTCACCAATTTGTGCTCCTTTCCTTCAGCTTTGACCGGAAGGGACTATTTTGCGATTATTTATCTATATTCCTGACAGACATTTGAATTCATCAGGCTTTTGGCTTTGTGCATGCATTTTAAGATAAGCGAAAGATAACTGGATTTTTAAACTCACTTTATATCTCTAGAGTTGGCCATGATATGATAGTTTTGTTTTTCTGTTACTTCAATTTTTATCATAGATTTTTTTTTGTATTACTTAAAATTGTGTTTCTTTATTTTGTATTGACTTCCGATTTACAGACTTTCATTCCTCAATTTTGCTCTTGAGAATTAATGTTTAGTCCTTTGTATGACCTGTTCCTTCATTCAACAAATATTGAGCACCTGTGTAGCCAAGATTAGTTGCAAGTGCTTGAGTTACATTTGTGAACAAACTCATCCCAGGAGTGGTGTTTTTCCAGGTGCACATTCTGTTGTCAATTCTTGGGAAATATCTCTCATGTAATATAATGTAATAGAGTACACATTCTTTATTTGTTAGGTGCCCTTGTTCTATATATGACCTCTAAGCCAAGATTGCTTAGTATTCACATATATTTCTTAACTCATCTTTCAATCATGTCATCTTCTAAAGAGTTGTGTTAAACATCTCTTGCTGTGATTGTGGATTTATCTTCCTCTTCTATTTCTAATTATCACCTAGAAGGCAAATCATTTGAAAAACAAGAAACTACGCTCAAATTAAGACAGATGCTTTATCACACTTTGTAGATAGGATAGATTGAGGATTCCAGGGTGAATTGTTGGATGGTTACTGTCAAGTAATAACTAACATACTAATCTCTTCTTATCCTGTGAGAAATGCCCTTCACCTCCTTCTAGCCACATTACCAAGTTTCCCGCTCTTGAGGCAGAAGCACACTGCACCATAGGCTAGCCACTGTAGTACCTGAGACATACATAGTCCAACTGGGTTCATCAACCTAGAGCTGACACACTTGCTTTGGCTACCTTGCTTTTCAGGGTACCACATCAGGTTACACTACTGGGTCATTTCTGTCTAGCAGTTCATCCAAAACATTTTTCCTCTGTGATATTGTTATCTAAATATTTTCTGTTTTTCTTTACTTTCCATGGACTACATAAAACTCCCTTTTAGTTTGAAAAATATGGTTTTTGCCCCCTAGAATTTACCATATTGTAAATAGAAAGTATCGTTTATTTAAAATATCATTAAGCTTCATGACTTGCCAGGATAATTGCTAGAAGGCATGTGAACTCACCATGAGGTAGGACACACATTTCTTCTGTGAGAATGCAATATAGTATAGGGAAAGTAACGTGAGAAAATGTACAGAGCTCATTGGTAAAGAGACAAGGGGGAGGCAACAGTTCACTTGGCCAAATGACAGGCAGTCAGGGAAGGCTTGGAAGAGAAAGTGACACTTGAGCTGCATCTTGAAGTAGACACTGATCAAGAAAAGTATATTCATACACACACACACACACACACACACACACACAAAGAGAAGAAAGTTGATTTTTCATACATATTAAATGGTCAAATCAACTTTTAAGATATTTTCTCCCCTTTGGATTTCTAAGAGGAACATGAGCCAAGGCTTATAAATGAGTGAAATTTAAGCTGTTTCCCCTTCCTCAGGCTTTGTCGTGTGCAAAAAGATGTAACTGCACATTGAAGTATTTAAATAAACAAGCACAACTGGGTTCCACGGTGAGTAGAAATACTGCAAGAATTAACAATCACGCTGTTCATGCATGTACATGTTCACACTTGTATGCACATACTTGCAGGTACATGCAGAGGCCAGGGGCCAAGAGTCAAGGTATATTCCTAAATTGTGCTTCATCTTATTTTTGGAGCTATGATGTTTAATTGAGAACTTTTTCTTTGTCTAGATTGACTAGCAAGCACAAGGGTTCCTCCAGTCTTTACCTTCCCATGGTGCCCAGTTTTGTTTCCTTGGTTCTTTGGATCCAATTACTGTCCTCACGTTTGTTCACCAAGTAATTTACTAAGCTCAATGTCAAAACTCATAAATTGTTGTTAATAAAATGATTTACTTGATAGATAAAGTTTCCTATCTTCCCTGGGCAGAGACCCCAAAAAGGGTAGGAACCCAGAAATGAAGCATGGAAAGCAGGTTCTAAAATGTTAGCACATGCTAGGCATGGTGGCCTGTGATGGCTATTCTTAGTTGTCAACTTGACTTACATCTGGAATTAACTACAACCCCAAACTGGAGGGCACACCTGTGAAGGATTTCTCCTTAATTTGAATTAAGAAGATCTACTATGTATGTATGTATGTATGTATGTATTTTACATTTGAATCAAATCTTCCCCTTCCTCCTCTCCTCCCAGTCCCTCTCTGTCATCTCCCCTCCTCTCACCCTCCTCAGAAAATGGGAAGCCTCCGATGGCTATAAACCCACCTTGGTATATCAAGTTTCAGTAGGACTAGGCACATCTTCTCTTATTGTAGTTAGTCAAGTCAGCCCAGTTAAAGGAAAGGGATACAAAGGCAAGCAACAGAGACAGGTACAGCCCCTGTTCTTGCTATTAGGAATCCTAAATGAAGACTGGGCTACACAATTGTTACATATGTGCCAAGGGTCTAGGTCTGTCTTGTAGCGTCATTGATCTCTCTGGTTCCTTAACTTCTCCCTCCCATTCTCCCCTTAGCTCTGACTAATGTTTGGCTGTGGGTCTCTGCATCTGTTTCCATCAGTTTCTGGGTGAAGCCTCTTAGATGACAGTTATACTAGATGCCTGTCTGTAAGTATAGCAGAACATCATTAATAGTGTCAGTGGTGGTGAGCCAGTCATTGGTTGGACATTTCCTCCATTTCTGCTCCATCTTTATTCACCCCTGTAAATTCTGTAGGCAGGACAAATTGTGACTCTAAGGTTCTTTGGTTCTGTTGGTGTCCCTGTCCCTTCACTGGAAATCTTTTTGGTTTCAGGAGATGACAGTTCAGCTTCCATATCCACCCTTGCTAAAATTCTTAGCTAGAATCCCCCTCATAGATTCCTGGGAATTTCCTTTGTTCCAGGTTTCTAGCTCATCCCAGAGATGTATCCCCCCCCCATTTCTGTTTTCTCTTTCCATACTCTTTCCCTCTGTCCTCACCCAACTTGGATTTCTCCTGTTCCCTTCCCCATCCCTCCACCACCAATTTCTATTCTATTTCTCCTTCTCCATGAGATTTAAGGGAGAAGATCTACTTCTAATCTGTATCTTTGAGGTAGGAGGATACATTCTTAATTCAGATGAAATCTGGGTCACACCTTGTGCTGGAAGTCTATGCATTATATAATGAAATGAAAGAAGGAAGCTTTTGTTCTTTGTCTGTCTGTTCTCACAATGAGAGTAAGCCCATTCCTTCCCTGGCATTAGAGCCAACTTCTTTGATATTTCGGAGCAAACTGAAGACCAGTTTGAAAACATACAGTCTAATAAACTGAGCAACTACTGGATTCTTGGATTTTTCATTTATAGCTAGCCATTGCTGGATTAGCTGGACCACAGCCTGTAAGTCATTCCTATAAATCCCCTTTATATCAATATCTTAGTTTTGTGTTTTGTTTGTTTTCTTTCTCTTTTTCTTTTGCTGTTAAAAGACACCATGGTAATTTTTAAAACATTTAATTGGGGATAGCTTACAGTTTCAGAGGTTCAGTCCACTATCATCATGGTGGGAGGCATAGCAGCATGCAGGCAGACATGATGGTGGAGGAGCCAGAAATTCTATGTCTTGATCAAAAGGCAGCAAGGAGAAGGCTAGAATTCCACACTGGGTGGGGCTTGAGCATACTCCAATGTTCAAAAGCCTGCCTACAGAATGACACACTTCATCCAACAAAGTCACATCTACTCCAACAAAGAAAGTCATACCTCCAAACAGTGATATTTCCTATCACCAAGCATTGAAGCGCACGAATCTATGGAGGTCAAACCTATTCAGTCACTCTAGGGAATTATGACTAATCTACGGCCCATGCCTTTAATCCCAGCCCTTAAAGGCAGAGGCAGACAGATCTCTGTGAGTTCCAATTCATCCTGGTCTACATAGCAAGTTCCAAGGAAGTCAGGGCTACATGGTAAGGCTGTGTGAAAGAAAAAGAAAAGAAAAAGAAAAGAGAGAGAGAATGCAAAACAAAACAAGAGATTAGTACAAAGACATTAGACTCTCCTTGGAGATTTAAAATAATTCTAAGTCTCAGCCTGTATCTTTCTGGGTGGGATACTGGAGTATTTCAAAATCTGAGATTTTGTTGAGACGGTGGAATCTATTAGGAAAGTCAAATCATCTGCAATGAGAAGGAGTGGAACCTAAGCCAAACTGGACCAAAGATAGGCTGTTGATAAGCAGACCAGGAGTAGAAGAGGGAAGACCATTGGGAGCCAGAACACGCAGGACATCATCAATTAAAGCACTACCTGAGGACCCAGAGAATGTTCCCATGTATGATACTACATTTTTTCAAGATGCTTGTTCCTTACCTTCATTTATTAAAATATCTTGATAAGGATTAAAGCTATTGGAGTAATTAGTATAACAACTGGGCTTAATTTTGCTAACTTTCTCCAGTATTAAATTTGCATACCACAAAACATACCTAAATACCTTAAAAATTGATAAAATGACATTATTTTGAATTTTAAACAGCACGCTTTCCAAAACAGAAAACCAGGTGCCACTGCCATTTATTTGAAAGTCATTTAACAACATTGTGATAGGAGCATAGCATGGAGACCCTTGTTCCCACAGATCTCCAGAGAAACCAGACATGTTAAGCACACAGGATTGTCTTTCCAATGGGAAAGATGAAAAATGTATTCTTCTATCCAAAAGGCTGAGAATTGGAGGTGATGAACAGCCTGGTGATCTGTTGTGTGTTGAGCCAGGCCATATCAAGCTCCTACAACCAGGACTGGAAGTGGGTAATAATCTAAATGACTCTTAGAGCCAGAGGCTCACCTAAACTTCCACATCTAGAACCAGATGTGGCTCAAAGCCCAGATGACCTTTCTTCTACTTATATAGCCAAGACCAGGCCAGATCCTTAGGCCCTTAAGCTACCACAGGTATTGTATCTTGAGAGCTCATCTTCTTGGAAGAAATAACACTATCCTGAGTTGAGTTTCAATGTAATTATGCTTCCATGTGCAACAGAGATGGTATTAGAACAGGAAACCCCTCCCCTCCCCAATTATACTGTACTTAAATACACTGGGGATAAAATGCCTTCTATAGACTCCCTGAAGTCTGTTCCAGGATGATCCGAGTTTTCATCCTTATTTCTTTGTATACTTTGCTTCCCTCTATGACACCTGTATGGAAACTCTCAATTGTGCATATTAGTTTGTGGTTAAAGATAATTGAGCTTTAAAAAAATTGTTTTGAAAATCTAGCCAGTGTCAGTATCACTATTTAACGATCTTCACAATTAAAATGTGAGAAAAGAGGAAGGAAGGGAGGAAAAGAGGGAGAAAGTTCTCAGCTGCCTTATTTGGAATTCAGGGAAGGAAATATGAAAGTTAAATCTCTAAGACCTTCCACCTTGGTTTGTGAAAATACACTTGCCCAGCCAGATGCAGCACTGTGAAGTAAAGACCAATTTGTGCTTTTTGTGCTGAGAACAGTTTTAGGAACATCTTGTTGAGCACAGGAATACAGAAGGCAGGAGAAGGAGGAGGTGGCTGATGACCTAGCACTGATTTACAGGGCTCTTCTAATATCAGGAGAAGATTGAAAATAAACTTTAAAATCCCCACGTGCCACTGAATTTATCATCTGTTTTCTCCTAGACAAAGTAACGTTACAAAGGCTGGTTCTATTACAAGAAATTGTTCACTCACTTTCCATGTCTGAAGTGAACAGGAAGCAGTTTACAGCTTCAGAATACTTAAATGATGCCTAACTCATAAGTTCTGCTACAAAATTATCTCATTTGTTCCAATTAAATCAAAATCCCTATGTGACAGAGGGACAAACAGCACTGGATATAAAGGATCATGTAAGACATCTTGGTATACACTGACAGGAATGATGTGCCCCTATAGGTCCCAGTCAGTCCATTCCCATCCATTGGTGAAGACATTGTCAAGCATGGGGCCCTGGAATCTGCACAACCTCGCTGGTAAGAAATGTAAATAACAGGTCAGCCAAACTATAAAATGCCACAAGAAACCTACTTTCAAGCTAATTTTAAAAATAAAAGTAAAAATGTGTGAGCTGCTCCCAGAAGCCATAAACATTTTGGATTATGCCCAGTGTGATGACTGCCATCACACTAGGATCATTGGGGATGATCCAAGCATGTGAGAAGACCCATCTTTATTGTGGGTTGGACCATTCCTGGAGCAGGGATCATCATGGACCATACAGAGCATAGAAAGGAAGTTACGTGTCCCTCGATTCCTTTCTGCTTCTTATCAGTGGATGCAAAGGGACCAGCTAGTTCAGGCTCCCACTGCTATGACTTTCCTGTCATAGCATAGACTTTCCTGTTATGATAAATTACAATGTGGACCTATGAGCTAGAAAAAAAGTCCTTTCTCCCTTAAATTGCCATTGTCAGGTACTACTATTATAATAGCAGAGACGATCAGGGTTGCTGTCACTTTGATGTTTTCAATCGGTGATGGTTATTCTGAAGACTCATAACTGGTCCAAGTGCTGAGAGAGACTGAGTGGCAGAGCTGTGCTCTCAGCAGGACACCACTCACAGCACCTCAAAGGCTTGGGGAGCACCATGGAGAGTCCAGGGAGAATGCAAGAGCTGGAGAAAGGATCGGGTGTTATGGAGTATTTTCTTCTCGGGAGTCTTGAACTCTCATCAGCTGTGAAAAAAATTAGCCCATCAACACCGCCACCGGGAGGGGAGAAATCACAGGCCCATCTACCCTTGAGATTATTCAGTTAATGGTTGCTGGCAGGAGGGAGACAATTTTTTTCCGTGGTTTAGCCACTGGTGAAGTTGCCCATGCTCCTGTATGTAACTGTAATGGAATTCTGAGTCACAAAGACAAAGAAAGGGCAGCCAATTGGGAGAGAAAAGGGGTTTGGGCGAGTTTTGCAGGGCAAATGTGATCAAAATATGCAGTATACATGTATGAAAACATTAAAAATTAAAAACCCAGTGGCAGGGGTGAGCTATCTCTCCACAGGTCATTGGCCAAAAGGGCCTCTGATGTACATAAAAACAATACAGGTCATTGTCCTTGATACTGGCTGCATACCTTAGCTAGATGGTAAGACCCTATTGAACATAATATATCCTTTGGTTGAAAGACATGCAACTTGTAATCAAGTTGTAGCTGAGCTTGAAGCTTCCTCCTGCTGGCGAAACTTTATGGTGCTGAAAGGGGCTCTGAAAGCTGCTAGCAGGGTTCTGTCCATGTTCCTGTTTATGCTCATGGACGCCGTTAACTACTGTATTGACCTGAGGGGCAAGATGTATCCAATGATTCAACAGCAAAGGGACTGTTAAGGATAACTGCTTTTCAACGGGACTGGCAACCTGCTTCATATGTCTGGTGCTGCAAACCTAGTCAAAAGCCATAGCTGGAAAAGTCTTAGGCCCTTATAGGGAAGCCCTTGCTAAAAGGACATGATGTAGCAGCCAATTTGCTTCTGAGTATGATTATACCCATTGACTAAGGCTTCTGTCAGCAAAACTTCCTTTTGTACTGGGCTGCAGTTACTGCAGAAATTCATATCGAGTTGGTTTGCAGAATATCTAGTGGGTGCTAAGCTCTGAATAGGGCATCTATATCCCCTCCATCTATATCAGGAACATGAAACAGGATACGGTATAAAGACCATGGGAGACAGAGGGGGGTGCAATGTGCAACACCATCTTTAGGACCTAGCAAGGTTGCTGCAATCTTCAACTTTTGGCTGTTGTCATCACTGATAAAACCCACACATGACTGGACCCATCAACAGTCTGTCATGGGGTGGGGTGGGAGGGCTCACAGGGCCCATCTCTACCAGATTACTACTTATAGGCCATTAACAATTGCTAAGGGAGGAGCTCATGAGGCTCCACCCATCCCTGAAGAGCTACAGGCAGTTAATAGGCTGCCTTTCTTCAGCTTTTAGCCACTGGTAAACTGCCCTTGTAATAAATCCATCACCCATGTGCCTGCAAACCTATAACAACTCTAAATAAACCTGCTGGGACACACACACACACACACACAGACATAAAAGAAGAGGATTCTTTGGGAACAGAAAGGGGATCATTGAATGGGAGCAGACAAGAGAAGGCAATGGAGGGGTGAAAAGTGACCCAGACATATTCATGCATCTTCATGTCATAATGAAGCCCATCATATCTAACTACACTAATAAAAATGTAAATCCTGGGGTCCCCATCTTAGATCAGCCAAGTGAGAAGCTTGGCAAATTCCCAGATTCTCTAGGTCCTTCTGATGGCCACAAGCTTGCGAATTAGCATATCATAGCATCATTCTTCCAGGATGTCAGAATCAAAGTGCAGCTTTGTTAGAAAGTCAGTTCTAGGCTGGGTGGTGGTGACACACGCCTTTAATCCCATCAGGCTGAGGCAGTCACATCTCGGAGTTCCAGGCCAGACTGGTCTACAGACTAGTGCCAGAGCTATACACAGAGAAACCATGTTGAAAAACAAACGAGCAAACAAATCTAACAACAACAAAAACAAAACAAAAAAGTAAGTGCCTTAGTTCTATATGGGTGAACACAGCTACAACACCTTCCCTCCGAGCCACAGAAGCAACAGCGCACTAATACACGGACTATAATTTGGGGAATCTTTTACAACAGACTGTCTTTAGTGTGGGAAAAGCTGCTGCCTACTCTGTAATTATACCAATACATATGTCCTTTGACAAAAAGGACAAAGGAACGTGCAGCTCTGACCATAAACACCGTACCGTTCTGGAGGCTTCTAGACCCTACCATCAGCAACGGGACCCCAGGGTTGTCACCCTTCTCCCTTTCAACGGGGACTGCGAGATGATGTGGACCAGTTCACGACCATCTGACTACAGATGGGAATATGCGCAGTCACAGTTATGTGCAGAGGACAATAGCAGGCGGAGAAAGTACTCGGCACATTTTTCGTAGATTTTTTTATTTAACATATATAGTACATGTAAACAAGGGGCATAAAATTCATAAAAATACAGCAACACGCCTGTGCAGGATCGCTTTATCAAACACATCCTTTTGTTTTCTCCTTTTGCTGCTGGCTTACGAGAACAGCACACACTATGCCGGGCATCTTAAGACGTTTACCTTTTAATAGACACATTATCCAACTTATTTCTTTAATGTCACAATAATAACTATTCAATTGCCTTCTGTCTTTCCTTCCTCTCCTCACACTAAAGCAAAAATATTTGTAAATGCTAAAAATATGCAAAATACTGAGCTTTAATACTGCATTGTCAGCTACATAAAATCTATTACTGCTCCGTGTTGCCCTAAGTGTTGATGCCACGGAGCACTGGCTGCTACTGGATGTGCTGGAAGCTAAGTATGCAGTGGACCCCGAGGCCTCAGTTCCAAGCTGACTTGCCTAAAATACAAGCAGAGCTTGCTGGTGGAGTAACATTAAGACATACTGTTACAAAAGGTTCCTGCAAAAAACCTACTTTAGACTACTCTTAATGTCTCCCAGCACGTGGGCTGGCTCTAATAGTATTTTAATGTTTTGTTTCTCTGTACAGAATTTCCAATCATGACACGTGAAGGGAATTGTTAGAAGGTAAGGACAGAAAG
The DNA here is from genome assembly GCA_019843965.1 of Rhynchomys soricoides. Classification (NCBI taxonomy): domain Eukaryota; kingdom Metazoa; phylum Chordata; class Mammalia; order Rodentia; family Muridae; genus Rhynchomys; species Rhynchomys soricoides. Next base: position 3,903,113 of record JADRCH010000163.1, read on the forward strand.
TAACCTCAAAAAGCTGATCAAAAAACTCCTAACTGCTGAATCCACACAGCAGCCATGTTGGGCTGCAGAATGGCCGCACAGGAGGCAGGGCGCGTATCCCTCACACCCATGCCTGTCCCGTTCCTTCCATTCCCTTGTTCTACCACACCATCACTCAAACACCCATAAACCATCACCTCCAGCTTCCTCCTATTTTCTGAGTTGGTAAAAGCTTATGAAATAGAACTAAGCGTCAGATAAGGAAGCTTGGCCACAGTCTGCAATAGTGGGAATGGCAGTCCCAGGCAGCTTCAGGGAGGGAGACCCTGGCTGGTGAGGCTGGCTCCTTACTGAGGCCACACTCCTCAGTCGAAAGTGCTGTCTTTGAAGGTGACCAATGTCCCCCAGACAAGCTTGTCCTTGGGCTCTGGGAAGAAGGCAGAAAGAGAACAGCTCTTCCGTGGCTGCCAGGAGTGGGCACAGGAAGCCATCCCTGAGGGTTCAGGTCTCAAGGACAATCCACACTGAGGTTAATCTGCCTGTGGTTAATAAAGAGAAGACTGTATAATTAAATGTGTAGTGAGCCATGGTCACAGTTTGTTTAGAATCTAAAACCTCAAAACCATTTCTTACAACAATGAAGTTTATGGTTTTGAAGTATCTCATTTCACACAAATTAACTTCTAAGAAAATTTGTATAAAAAATTCAAAGCATGTTTAGGAAATTTTAAAATAAAAATCAAGGAAAAAGTGGGGAAGACTGAGCATAATCAATCTTAACAATGAATTTTTTTTTTTTGAGGCAAAATTATAAGGCTTAAGGCTTTGTCTTATTAAAGACAGGCAATTTTGAAAGCAAAATAAAAAACTCTATTCATTTACATTTTGACAGAAGTTACTTAGGTTTTATTTTATCTTAATTGTGAAAGTAAAATTAGCATAAACTACAGTCCACCATAAGCTATGTCTGTCTGTCTGTCTCTCACTCTCTCTCTCTATATATATATTATATGCATTATATTTGGCATTGTCCAAAATAGTTTTTCCTAAAAGTGTAATTAATCATAAAAAATTTTAAATGAATTAAAGGTATTAAAATATAATATTTGATTAATACTAAAAATGAGAAAAATACACAATTACTAATTTTTTAACCAAGAATAAGCACGTAATAATCAACCTAAAGACAAGATGGCATTTACATGGAAAAGATACCAGTCTGTGTGTGGAGAAACACAATATCACACAGCTGGAAACTAAAGGAGCTGGTCCTCACCACCAAACCCAAGAGTCTGTGTAACAACAGGCAGGAGACACTTGAGTCACAAGAGCAACACAGAACAAAAAGAGCACGGGAAGTGAGGTGAACGGGTGACCCACACACCAACTATGCCTGGACTGAGAGCTGAGATGGCTGACAAGACCAGGAGTCACAGACTGGCTGAAGTGCTCAAAGATAAGACCAGGAGGTAAATAGGAAGCAAGGGTGGTAATAGGCCCTAAACAGTCCAGAAGTGACTATAGTTCCATATCACCAGTCATGACCCATGATGTATTTCTACACAGATGACTTTGTTCATTCTAAAACAAATATTTAAACCAAGTACAAGCATATACTCATTTGCATAGCAAATTCTAACAGGTGCACTGAAACAGTAGCTAATCGATCTGGTGTAAGTCATTTTTACAATCAGACTGGCAAATTGACCAAATCAAATGTTTGGCATTTGAAAACAGTTACTTTCAAAGCCTTTTAAAAGGTTTGCAATCTGAGTTAGTGGCAAAGCAGTAAAGCCATTACTGATGCGGCCGGGCAGGTGCACGTGCAGTCAGTGTCTGCTAACTTGTAGGACTTTGTAAACACTGTTCTGGAACACTGTGGTAAAGTGAGGCTTGGAGTCCTTCACCAAGACGTTACACAGGGGTGTTTTCCCAGCATTGGCCGGGTCCTCCACATCCCAGATTTCAGGCATGCTGCACCCAGGCCTAGAAAAGTGAACACGTGCGTTAAAGTCAAGGCACACTCTCCAACTGCAGGCAGCAAGGCGTAGCGTTTACACCTCGTCTCACCCCACCTTTCCTACTTCCATTAACTGACATAGTTCTTACATCACACACTGGTTAGCTTTACTTTTGTAAGCTGCCACAGATGTTCTTTAAGACAACGGGTACACTAAGGTGAGAGGCACAGAATACGCGTGCCAGGGACTGGATAAGACAGCTGAGAGACGCTGGTAAGCTCTGCCTCTACTACTCACCAGGAATATGCTGTTAAGGGTTCCACTTGTGTAAATGGGGAAGATGCCCACAGCCCCACTTGCCCCTCAGAATGTGCAGACTGAGGGCAATCAGATGTTTACAGCACCGGATTCAGAGTAAAAATGTATTGGTTTTAAAAACTATGAAATTCTCTTAGTTCACGGGAAGGTGTACTCATTATACTCTGAAATGAATCGATTCAAGAGTCTTATTGTGATCGCATGGGAGGAACATGGCAGAGAAGCTGCCAATAGAACTGCTCCATTATATGGTTATGGTTTGTATTGTAGGTAAAAGAGAAAAACTATCCAGAGTCCAGAGCAGAGAGAGAAAGCAGCAGACAGGGCATGGCCAAAAGAGAGAAAATATGTAGAGGCATGTGGAAGATCCCAGCGCAGAGAGAGAAGAGAGGGAGAGGGAGAAGGGGGGGAGAGGGGGGGAAAGGGAGAGAGGGAGAGGGACAGAATGGGCACGGCCAGGGCTGTCTGTCAGAGAAGCAAGAATAGCGGGAGACAGAAGAGTGACAGAGCTGGGACTGAGGTGAGAAGGGCCAGTGCCAGTGATTTGGAAATATATAGTAAATACTTGTGAGAAGGTGCTGAGAGAGCCTGGGGCCCAGCATGGGCTTTGATACCACATGTGTATGCTAATGGAGCCGTATGTCCCCTCTGACAGGGTAAGGAAAGTGACTCCTTATGACACTTATGGCCGATGGGAACTGGTTTCACAAGTTTCTGAGGAATCCTCCTATAGTCCAGTTTGAGTATATCTGGATATATGAACTGCCTGACACCTGAGAAAGGTAAGCTTACTTCTTAGTTAAGTGAAATTAAACTGTAAATACAATGTATTTCTTTTTTTCCTGTCCAAAATCAGGGTCTCACTAATACAATCTTCCTACCTCGGAGTTTCAGGGTTCTGTATTCTAGATGTGTGCCACCATGCCCAGTCAATAATAGATCACACTGTGTAACCCAGGCCTCTACTCTCCCTTTGGCAAGGTAAACACCTCAGCTATTCCTGGGACCCTAGTGCCTCTGGAGAAGCTCTCATGCTTCATTTTTTAAAATATATTTTCTTTATTTACATGTTATAAAGAACAATATAAGTAGCCTGGCATGGTGTCACACATCTTTAATCACTATGCTAAGGAGGCAGAGGCAGGCAGACCTTTGTGAGTTCAAGGCCAGCTTGGTCTACATATTGAGCTCCAGGACAGCCAGGGGTCCATCAAAGGACCCTGTCTCAAAAACAAAACAAAACCTGGTATAAACAGGATTCTCAGGTTATATTTGCATAAATAACTTAATCAAATAATTTTAACATTTTAAACCAAGATCAGATTTATGGACAGATTTGCTGTCTTTTCATGTGGCTATTCTGTTTCTACTTGTTTTGGAAGAAAAGTCTGTGCTACTGGCACAGGCTGAAGAAGGAACATCTCAAGGCTAGCCTGAGCAAGTTACTAAAATGATATATCAACACACACACACACACACACACACACACACACGGTCCAGGGCAGCGTGCCTGAATAGCATAGATGAGATCCTCATAGTCAGTCCCCACTCAGCACAAGTGAAAGGAAAGGAGCAGGGGAAGTTTAAATCACAGAGAATGGACCATGGCTGGTTTGTCTCAATCTCCCCTTCCCCATGAGAAGAAAACACTTACGAGAAGTCCGAGTTCCATTTAATCTTATTCTTTGTGGCTATCCAGCCCAGTATTCATCACTCAGCAGGGATATGCCTAGTCTTGAATATCATTTCTCAGAGGCACTGCTAATAAACATCAGCATCTATCTATCCTGCTAGAGTTTTGATCCATGTTCCCTCTCACACATAATATAAACAGGAACCATTCTGGGTTGCTTTCACAAAATTTGGGACATTATGGAACTTGTAGCAGTACGATTTAGTTATTTTTTACACCTTGGTACATGAAGACCCACTTGCTCCTCTTCCTAGCTGTTAGTTCTGATCTATGATTACTGAAGGACTCTCTTGTGGACATACACTTTGGTCATTTCCCACTTTGCTGCCATAATGCACTATCTCTTGGTGCCTGCCTCCCTTTTGTAACTTAAATGGTCACTGTGTCCAAGACACATATTTTTACTTTTCCTCCATTAGATTAACGGCTAGAGAGCTTCCCAGTGATGTACCCACAAAGGCTTCCAGTGCCCTTTCTGAACAGCCTCATTAACTTTGGAGACTACAGAGCTGAAGAACTAGAATCATAAGGCTGCTCTTCTGGTTTCCACCCTTAGGGTTTCCACACACACAAAGGCTGAACTGTTATCACACTTGGAGTCACAGAAAACATGACAGCTAAAAATTCAATACCTACTCTGGGTTTTCCAGAGCTCAACATGCTAAAGCAAAATGAAGGGACAAAGAGCTGCCTGGTGATCCCTGCCTGCCCCTGTAACACCTGTTCCTGGAGTTCTGTAAATCTCCCCTGACACCAAACCCACCTTTCAGTAGCATTTGTGACACAGTGGTGCATGCCCATAATCCTGGATGCCCAGAAGGCTAAATCAGAAGCATCAGTTAAGGCCAGGTCAGGGTCAGGCTGGACAATAGAGCAAACACCCATTATCAAAAGAAAAATGGGGCAGGGGAGCACCAGTGGGAATGTGAATGATTCCTCACTTCTGATGAAACTAGCACCCCAGGGCTAGTAGGTCCACGTCCAGATGGCAGAGACACGATGTGCTCCTCCTTCTCTGCTGCAGCCTGGTGCCCGAGTGAGCGGAAGCCGGTTAAACAGTGCCGGTCTTATGTGGAGGCGACACTCATTGCTTATATCAGTGGTTTTGAACCCCCTAATGCTGCAACCTTTTAAATACAATTCCTCATGGTGTGGTGACTCCCAATCACAAACTAGTCTCATTGTTACTTCATAACTGTAATTTTGCTACTGTTGTGAATGGTAATGTAAACATCTGTGTTTACCAATGGTCTTCGGTGACTCCTGTGAAAGGGTCATTCGACCCTTAAAAGGGGTTTCAACCCACAGGTTGAGAACCACTGCCCTTTATCTTCTGTGCCCTCTATGTCTCTAACCATGCACATAAACCCAATTCTCTGTATATCAAAGGATGGCACCACCAGAGTTGTGCAAACCCAAACTGCTCCATCAAGACTGCAGAACACAAAGCTCTGGCAATATGGACATATTCAAAAATGTCACGTAAGGGACTAGAAAACAAAGATGAATCTTGGGTCGATTTTCATCAATTGGAGGAAAGGTTGTGCAAATGATTTTCCTGTTCCAGTGGCCTCATGTTTCTTAAAAGGGGAAGTCCAAGGAGATAAAGATTCCAGTTTCACAGAAGGCTGTCGAGGTGCTGAGCTGTTGCAAATGCTCACCCAGCACTGCCTTCTTACATGCCCTCATAATATTACATACTTAGATTCTGTACAATGTACAAAACAGAGATGACTGTTGAGTGTGTCAATCTTATTATATCCACATCACTACAAGCACTCAACACTTTTCCGTGAGGGAATGTTTTGTGTGCATATGTGTACGTTCATTACACAAGTGCCTAGTGCCTGTGGAGGCCAGGAAAATGCATTAGATTCTCTGGAACTGTAGTTACAGATAGCGATGAGCCTGTTCATGGGTGCTGGGAAATGAACCCAAGTTCTCTGTAGGAATAGCCAGTGCACCTAATGCTAATCCAACTCCTTGACATTGTGTTCTACATAATAACAGCAATAAGAGTTTCTATAAATGATTAAATTCAAGCTACCTGGAACCTACACACAGGAAGGGCTTTCCATATCAGTAACGATGTTAGGTCTTGTAGACAAAGCTAGGTAGATGCTATGTCACAGAACTGTTTTCATTCATGAAGTGCATTTAAACAGTTTCTCTTAATGCCCTGTAGTATCACCGAAGTAAACAGCACCCAAGGACAGAGCAGTCCACTAAAGGCTTCAGTTGGGCTAAACAGTAGTAAAAGGTCTGATGTAACACATACAATGCCCTCAACTCTTGGTGATCATCAAGCCCTATGCTCCCTGTTTAGAGGAGGCTTTGGTGCTGGCATTGCAGGACACTGTCACCCACTGCCTCATTTGTATTCAGCATTGCTGGGCTCTGTTTTGGTCTGTTTGTTTTTGACCCTGAGTCCTGCTATATAGTCCAGGCTGCTCTCAGATTCCACATGTAACTCAAATTTGTAATCCTCTCCTTGGCATGCTGAGTACTGAGATGCCAGGTGTGTGCCCAGCCTCTGGTAAGTCCTTACGTCACGTCCACTTCAGAAGTTATATTCCATTTTGAGATCTTTCTGTCATTGTAGCTATGCTCTGATCAGTGAACTTCTTCATGGAAACACACTTCTCAAGCCATAAACTTAGGAGAATGTATGTAAAGCAAGAAAGGAGAATTTCACTTGAGGTGATATTACCAGACAACCATATTCAGCCCCGGGACATGTGTCAGGTATTGATTCAGTCTGGGCAGTGGAGTCCCTGAGTTGTTGCCAGACCACTGGAGCACAGCCAGACTATCTCATTAGTTGGCTTCAGAGTCTGAAGTCTTTTGAAAGACAATGTGTTCAATTCTAACTAAAGGGTTTAAAGAAATCAAATGCAAATAAGAACAATTTGGGAGACTATCAATCAATCTGAATATAGTCACTTTAAGGTAATATATATATATGCATATTACTATTAAAAAATATATTTCTATAATAAATAAAAAGGTCTAATTCAAATTATGTACAGGGTGTGAATTCATATTTTTGAACATGTTTTATTTTTACAAATATATTATATATCACATATCACATTACATATACAGAACGCTTACCATGGGTCTAAGCTAACTTCTCACTTTTAAAATTATAAACTATGAATTGTGTGAAATACTTACTTGGATCTTCTTATGCACCACGACTCTTCCAGAATGTAGTAATTCACTTTTAATTTCATCAATTCCTTCTTCACGTCCTCAGCGGCTTTTCGGCTATACATTGAATATACTATTTTTGTTCTGGCTCTTGAAGAAAAAAATAAGTAGGCAAAACTTTTCAAGATTAAACGGGACAGCCAATGTTCTATGGAAGCAAGCATGAGATGGGACTAAGCACACTCCAGAGAAGACTGAAGTGGAACGGCCTTGGAGGAGCTGGCAAAGCACACGAAAGCAGATGCAGCCCAGGGCTCTGGGAGAGGGGCTTGGCTCTAAAGAACACCCACATTTCCAAACTGACTTTGCCTTTGCTCCCTTGCTTTTGCTTACAGTTGCCCAGCAACCCTGTGCTCAGACAGGGATGAGAGTAAATGCACCAGCACAGTTGAGAGAGGCAACTGGTCAACCCATACAACTCTCAACTGATTTGTAGATCTAAGAAAAACTTACTCTGCAAAATTGCTTTGGAAAATTGCACTGAAATTGACTTTTTAATGAAAAAGCTTATTTGTAAAATGTACAACCAATTGTTACACAAAACAATATACTAATAGTATTCATCTGATCGTTTGGGAAATGATTAGCTTTATCTCCTCTGGAAAGTACATCTATATTAAATCTATCACCTCTTCCAAGAGAACAGAAGGCATAGTTTTTTTGGGAAAACCAAGTAAGTCTTACATGACCACACAAAATATCGAAGTTCATTATAACAAACAGTATCATAAAAGCAGAGCAGAAATCCCACTGAATGAATCTCTTCCAACTGACTCCTCAGATTTCAAGAAAAAAAAAAAATTCCAGTAAAGAGGAAGTTTTCCTAAAATCCTTAAACTGGTGGATATTGGTCAACTGTGAGCAATAGCGCTAAGAAGACCTGATTACCCTGGACAACTGATAGGATTTCTTTTGTCTGCCCAACAGAAAACAGTAACCAAAGATAACAGCATTACTACACCATGGAGCCTAAACAGCTTGGATTCTAGCCCAGCTGCTCCTTCCCCATGAATGACTCTGAAATAACCCTGCTGACCCCATCTTCTCGGAAACCCTCCTCTTCTGCTGGGCTCCTCACTTGCTGTCTATCTGTGTGAGATTTGTCTTTCCCACCGTGCTTCTGTGCACTAACCTTAGACCTGCATCTTCATAATGTGGGTGGTTCACCACGGGTCGGAGAGCAGAAAGCTTTACACTTGCCATGGTGGGCATGGCGCCTGCAAACACTGCATCTGGAAACAATTACATGGTCTCAGGAACTTGCTGGACAAGCATCAGCAGGTGTTGCCATCCGGACAGCCCAGTTATTTCAGAGCTGGCTGAAGCCCAGGGAGGCTCACAAGTTAAAGGTTCAAGAGCAGCATCAGAATGAAGCCAGAGGCTGACAGAGAGATGGTCTGCAGCCAGGCTTGGGGAACAGGGTGGTCAGCACTGAGAAGCGAGTGTCATCTTCCTTTCTTTTCCTTTCCTTTTCTAATATGTTGGAGAGAAGTCTCCAACTGACTAAAACTTTTATAGCACCAACCACTTCCTACTGGGACAGCAAGTTTTCATGGGGACATGGATTTAAGGGCCATGACTCATAGGTAAGAGGGAATGGGAAGGCTAATACTGAAATTCCATCAAGGAAGGAAACATAACAAAATCATGTTAAAGGTAGAACTTACAAGTTTGATAAACTTTTATAAATTTAAATTTATATGAAAACAGCAGTCTAAATCACTAAGGTGTGTACAGCATTCCCCACCTTAAACCATGTAGCCAGCAGTGGTCACTCCTCTAAAAGACTTCAGGTAGGACTTTGTGGTAACATGAAATTGTGGTGGAAAGAGACTCCTAGCTGGATGAAAACATTAGGGCCTTCTCGTTATTTTACCTGGTTTGGTGCTGTATCTGATCCATTCTATGAGCTCCTCCTGTGGTAAATTGCTGAACTCCCCTACAATGTTCCACTGGGTTTGTAGGTTTGCCGAACCCTGAATAGACATTGCTGCTAATACAGCAAAGACAACAGCACCAGGATGCACTTTGCCAAAGAGCCATCCAAACAGCTGCAATTCAAGAAAAATCTCTGGTGACTGTCAGTACAAAGCAATGTGTATCAGCAAGCTAACTCTCTGGAGGAAGAACTCAACCTGTGCTGTGGTGCCACATGTGGCCTGTTTAAGGTAGACTTTCATCAGTATTACTATGGGGGGTGTTAGAGGTTAGAGGACAACTGTGGAGGCCCTTCTCTCTTCCACCTCACGTGAACTGCAGGGATTGGATCGGGTCACGGTGCTTGGCATCAGGCACCTTTACCCACTGAGCCATCTTGCTGGCCCAGCAAGTAATACTTCAACGATGATATTCAAAACTATCCAAGAGACACAGCTTCAGAAGCACTGCAAAAAGAGCCGGGTCACCTGCCTGATTTACAAGGCCCAGCCTAAAATAAACACAAGAGCCAATTTGTAAAGCTTGTTGGTTCAAAATAGGCTAGGGACCCAGCTTACTGGTCCAGCACTTGCCTATGGGCCTGGGTTTTATCTACAACACCACGGTAGGAGCAAACTTAACTCAGTGCAGAATCTTGAGTTTACAACACAGTGCAGACACTGTTACCTGTCCCATTGGTGGGGTGGGAGTCAAGATGGAGGACTTGTCACCAGCTGTTTCCTGTCCCATCCCAGACTAGTGAACGAGGATGGGAGAGCCAGGTGGGGCCTCTCTAACACAGCTTGCTCACTGTGACAGCAACTACACACAAACAGTCCACACTTAGAACAGAACTGTCCCACTGTTCTTCTCCTCAGGCATCCTCTGCCTGACTTCTGCAGAACAGACACACATTTGGATTTTCCATTCCTAGAATTAAGGGCTGGTGCTCAGTAAATGTTTGTTATAGCTGATAGAGATGATGCTGCACTTTGCTGACTGACCAAAAAACCAGCTCTACTATAGAGGAGCAAAATTTCTGAATATAATTACATCATAAATAAGAGTAAATCATCAAGGATGATTAAAGAATAAAACCAGGGCCGCGTGTACAAATGCACACACAAAGAAAAACATATTAAAGCTTGATTCTGAATAAGAAAATACAATTTGAAAGCTAACTTCAAATCCACTTTTAGAAATGATGTAGCTTGGTAGTGGTGGCACAGGCCTTTAAACCCAGCACCCAAGAGGCAGAGGCAAGCAGATATCTCTGAGTTCAAGGCCAGCCTGGTCTACAAACCAAGTTCCAGGACAGCCAAGGATACGTAGAGGAACTTTTTCTTGAAAAACCAAAAACTACCCAATAATAATAATAATAATAATAATAATAATAATAATAATAATAATAATAAAAAATAACAACAACAACAATATGTGATATAAATATAAAAAAATCCTCTACAGTTGAGTTGTCCTCTTTATCAGCACCTGTACTGATTGCTGATGAACCCAGTCTGCACTGATGTGGCATCTGCTGTTTGCCAGGATAATTTTACAAGGTAGAAGAGCAGACAGTGATCAGCCTGGACCACTAGGCTTTAGGAAGCTGTATACAGAAGCAAAGAGAAGACCTTCAGGGGTAGGGGACTACAGCCTGTAGGCCAGTACTATGTCAGCATCCCTTGGTAGCCAAGGATGGGCTAGAACTCGCTGTCACCAAGTTACCTGTCTGGAGCAGATCAAGGATGCCATAACACACATGTGTGGAGTGAGGAAAAGCTTCAGTCTCATGATCAGAACACCAAGGGCTGTGTATGCAAACAGCTGCAGAGCATGGTAAACCAACTGGCGGGAGGAAAGAGAACTGTTCATCTCCACCATTTGTGAAGGCAAGGCATTGTTAATCTGGGCATGCAGAAATGATTTCTTAAATGACTGTACGTAATATTTTTATCAATTCTTAGAGAATTTCAAACAAGGCATCTTGAACACAATCAGTCCCTACAACTTCCCTAACTCCGGAGACTCAGAGCCACACCCCAAACTCTTCACACCTCTTAACTTTGTGTCTTCCTTTAAAACATTAATAGCTCAGAGTCCAATTTGTGCTGTATATGCATACACACATCTTCCCCTTCTTCTCTTCTCCCCTTCTCTCTCCCTCCCTCACTTTCTCATGGATCTGAGATCATCCACTGAAGCACTTTGAACCGACCAGGGAACGTATCTTTAAAGAAAACTGGTTCTCCCTCCTGCAGAAGCCACCGACAGTCAACAGCTCCTCAGTTTGGGGTAGAGGCTCATAAGCACCGCCCCATCCATGCTAGGATGTGGACTGGGTTGACGGTGTACAGGTCTTTTGCAGGCAGCCCCTGTTCTGAGTTCATGTGTGGCAGTCCTGTGTGCAGAAGCTGCTGCAGTTGTCCCTGATGCCTCTTGGTAGCAGAAGGGATCATAGAGATACCACATGTGGCTGAACATGCTACTCACTTACTCTCTGCACTTTAAGGAGAACTGAGAACTGCTTTCATCTATGGGCATGGAGAAACTGTTAACATGGACGATCAGGCTGTACCATTTTATCCAAGCCAAAGAGTCAAGCATTTGTACTGTTGCAGAGTCAAGCTTGCAGTTAACACAGCCTGACTTCAGGGTCTATCTTAAGTCTACCTTGTCTTTGCCATCAGGCCAAGGATCAGAAATGGGCAGGGAAATGGAGGCCACTGCCTCCAAAACACAGGGCTCCACCTTGCACTGTGGGAAGCCAGCTGATCTCTAGAAGGTGGGAACAGCAGCCAGTCACATCTCTGAAACTTCTGGACAAGGTGTAGACAAATGTGGCATGCTACCCCCAAGGATATCTCGCACACTTGCCTCATTGGGCTCCAGAAACTAACTGCTGTTACTGTAGGGACTCACACACTGACAAAACATGTTTATCAGCTCAGCAAATCAGTAAGCCAATCAGCTTGCTCATTCCCACAAAAAATACAAATCTAAGAATTTTGAAGATAAATTAACGACAAGTCCCAATAAATCTAGATACCAGGACTACAAACCAAAGAATGAATGCATACACACACACACACACACACACACACACACACACACACAGAATGTTTATTAAGTAAAGTCTTGGTAATGTTAAATATTTACCTCTCCATGATCAAACTGTTGTTTTCTGAAATGAAAAACAAAACAAAGCTCACTACTGAGGTACTCCATTTACTTTTTCTTTTATCTACAAAGAAGAACTTTTACAACTTGTTTAGTATTCCTCTCAAGACACAGATATGTAAATCAAAACTAAAGATTTTATCTCACAGCTAGTATACAACCATTTAAGATAGCTTATTTTTAAATGTGCATCTGATTAGGTATGCATTTACCACCAATAATCACATGGTGTACTCAGCAGATCACTTAAGGCATGACACGATGAACTCTGAAGCCTTCAGAACCCATGTGCCTGCTTCCTCCCCTCATAAATGAATCCTGAGCTCTCTGTTCTACTGCAGCAACAGAGATGGCAGGGACACAGAAGTCACATGCAGTCTTCTCAGCACCAGGTGTTTAACATTCAAACAGGCACATCATCTGCCCTCACCTTTGCTTGAATGTTCTCTTTCTGGATACTGCGCTTAGAGACTGACAAGTCCTGCCCTCATCTTTCCCTGCTGACCATCAATTCCTACAGTAACAGGAAGAACATTTAGAGAAAGGACCAGCCAGCCATCTACTCCTTTTCTTCAAAGTCTAAACTGGATGATGTTCTTTGTAATTAATACGGACTCTCAATCCATCAGCTTCAATGTGCCTCCTCCAGTGGCCCCACTTCTTACCCTAGACAGCGACCTCCCACCTTGTGCTCCCCTGATTGCAGTGACCTGGTCACAAGCTAACTGAGCCCTAAAGCCACCAGAGAGGCTTGTCTTCTAGCCAGTGTCCACTCCATGGCCACACCCATCCTCCTGCCCTTTGTAGAGGAGACAGGATTCACATTTTTATCTGTGGATCACTTTACTTGCCCTTTCCCACTAAACGGGACGTGCAGGAGTCCAGAGAAGGATCTAGTCATCCATCTCCTCAAGTTCACAGAACACTGAACACCCAGGAGATAGAGAAGTAACAAGACAGAAAAGCACACTTCTCCTCTCAGGGTTTATAGATAAGTCAGAGGGAAACAGGGTAAATAAGCAATTGTCTCCCAGTGACTGGAGCTGTGGAGAACAGGAAATGGTGTAACATGTAGGATAAGTGCCCAGAAAGGTTCATCACCACTGAGTGGTATCTGAGTGGGTCAGAGAGGGACACTGGAAGACCCTGTGGGCAAAGAGCAGACAGTGTAGGGAGGTCCTGCTGAGCCAGCCACGAAGACAGTGTACTTAAGATAGGAGAAAAGGAAGAGAGACACTAAGAGAAGGGTCACGGGTGGGAGATAAGGAGTCAGAGGGTGCAAGGTCCTGGAGACCAGGATGAGGACTGTGATGTACTTGAGTTTGAGTGATTTGAAGGACTGAAGAGAACAAGCGTATGCTGTGTTCTGCCTTCTGCTGGAAATGCTTGCATCTGGAAACAAGGTCAGAAGCAGAGGTAGTCAGGCAGTGGCAGGAGGCGGTAATCCACAGAGTGGTGACAGGACAGAGTAAGAGCAGGCAGGGGTAGTCAAGGCTTGGATAGCATTCCAAATATGACAATGACAAGATCTGCATACTGTTAGGATATGACCTAAGAGCAGAATCAAAGACTACGTGTTCTAAGATAAGGCACGGGGAAAACAGGCGTCAGATAGGAAAGATGGATCGGAAGTCTTTCTGACAAAGAGCATTAAGAGATTCTTCCCAAGATTTGAACATGGAAGAATATCTGTATCAGTGATCCTTTTCCCCCAACCTGGGCAGAACATAATCTGATTTGAGAATCTCTTTCAAAAAGAAAAATGTATATACATTGATTTTATCAAATACACAAGCCAAGCATGACAGAGATAGGGTGTCCCTTCTTCATTCCAAGGAAAAGCTCAGTCTTCGTTTCCTGAGCACACACAGTGCTAACATGTTACAATCATTTGCCGTCCACATGGACAGCAAGGAAGGCCAATCCCAGCATCTCTGCCAGCAAATCTGCATTCAGGATGATCTCAGAGCTGATGTAGTTTCTACATGAGGCCATGACTGCCCTCCTTTACCTGAAGGTCCATGAATAAAGCAGATAATAGTGGTCACATCCAAATGAAATGGACCTCTTTCTTGTCCGCTCTCTATTTTATAATGACTTTTTTCTTATGCGAAATGAAAGATCAGCAAGCTGGTCCATTTCCACAAGAGAAGTTGGACCCCAGTGACCTGAAAAGCCGACAGTACTCGGGTTTTCTGAAATTCCTTCTATGGGTAAGTCATTCTCAAGAGGTAGGTCTACTGAAAAGTGTTCTGCTCCTTTTCCAGCATTGCCCACTACAGTTCTACCTTTGAAGCTGCTTCTCCAAACTCTTTCAACTAAAACAAACCACTGCTTTAAATGAGGAGCAAATTTGGCATCATAAACCATTTCCCTTTCCTGCCTATCCTCACAGGTACAAGCAAGGTACAGTTATAGCCAACTGTTTCTAAATGTTCTACAAGATTTTTCCACTTTGTAGGCAGAGCTCTGAAGGTCAAGGGATAGTGTAAAGGTGAGGCTACTCAAGTTATAAAAGAAAATGCATACAAACACATAACTTATAGCTACATATATATGTATTATTTTGGCTTTTCAAAAAAAAAAAAATCCAATGATGTATGCTCGAACTATTCCCATAAAGATGGCAAAGCATTCCACTTTATACCAAGACCATTACTGTATTCTATACCGATACATATGTACTTGACCATGTTAACTTTCCATATTACACACAATACCATGCTAAGCACCCTTTGACCTCCATCCCCATCTGTGTGAACACTTTTGCAGAATGGACCTGTAGTGGGGGAAAAGCTGGGTTGAAGGGCAGGCCCGCTGTGTGTTTCTTGCCAGAGTCAACTTTTTCTTCCAGCTGTGCAAGCCCCGGTTGCTACCAATTCTTACTAATCTGGTAAGTAGAAAGACTAGTTTTATCCAGAATGGCTTCCAAGACTGTGGGCTTGTATGAGCCTCCACGAGTCATGTGTCAATATTCACCCTTCCAACCACTATTCTTCTCTATTGGCTATGTGAAGAGTTGGGCTGACAGGGAGTGCAAGGCAACAAGTCGTGGACAAGGGTCCTGCAGAATCCGAGGGACAGCTTACCATCAAAAACGTGCATAAGAAGGTCCTGGGCAAGAGTGTGGTGGAGAGGGAAAACACAAACACGCTTTTCTTTCGGTTCCCTTTCCTGGGCCCTTCATCCATTTCCTAGTGTGTCTGGAGACTTTCCTAGTAGATTTTCTGGTTCTTTGCATGCTTCTGGCTGTTATCAGTCCTGAGTCACATACCACAAATGTTTTCCGTAATTATCCCTTCCTTTCCATAATGCTCTAGCATCTTTTATTAAACTGACGTTCTTCTGTTTGAAGTTGTAAACCTTCCCAGCATTTAGGTTTTGTATCCTTTAGAAAAGGGCTTTCATTTCTTTAATTACAAGTGCATTCTCTTTGTCAACTTCTAGCTATGGTTGGTTACCTATGCTTTAATATTGCTTCTTAGGGAAGTTGAGTAAAAAGTGAGAAATGGATATGGTTTTATATTTCTCTGTTTATTTCTCAAACGGTCTCCAAGCAGAAAAACTGATTTTCTCTGCTGAACTGGCATTTCTGTGTTCCTCCAGGAAAGAGGGTGAAGGGGTACATGGTCAGACTTCTCTGCATGAGATCTGATGAATGAATGCAGAGCCCAGGATCCTCCACAGGGAGGGGAATGGTGACAGCTGAGAGCATCCCTTCTGAAGTGCTGAGCATACAACACGCAGGCACAGAAGTGCACACTGCAGCAAGTGTTCAATTCATGGAAGTAAGAACAGTTAGAGCATCCTTACCTTGTATGTGTCTGTTGTTTAGCTATGACACCTCGTATATCATTAATAATCTGCAAATGGATTTTTAAAGACTTTAGAAAGCTGTTATAAAAAATAAATGTTAAGACTCTTAATATAAATATGAGAAATATGGAGATATGAGACCACTCAGAAAACAATAATTTCAACATTATCTTGTACTAGCACAGTCACCAATCCTATTAGGAAACTCCAATACCCCATTTAGGATGTGACTAACAGGCTCAGAGGATGAAATGATCTTCCTGGGGGGGGGGGGGAGGGGCAAACATTAAGAAGCATTGCTGGTCCTGACATTCATTCCTGCTCCTCCCCTACATGAGGTGACAGATAGCAATTCCTCCCTTCATCAGGGACACAGACCCACTAACATGGCTCAGAGACACCAACCTGTTAAAACCCTATCTCCAGCATGAACATCCCTACAGCATCTTACACACGCCTTACTTTATCCCCGGGAAAAACTACCTGGCTGCTGCCTCAGTCTCTACAATCTTTCTGATTGATCTATGCATTTCTGGTCCAAAGTGCTATCTCCAGAATTTACCACTGAGCATCGGATTTCTCAGGCACCAAAATTAACAGTCATATTTTCCAAAGGATAGGCTTTTAAATATTTGAAAATAATTATCCCCCTTCTATTTGAATCTCTTGTTCTTTATACATGGGAGCTTCATTCATCTAATATGATATTCCATCACATCTCACCATCAAAGCTGCAGTCTCTTGTTTTGTTTTATTGAGCATAATCTCACCTCACTGTGCAGCTCTAGCTGACCTAGAACTTGTATATAGACCAGGGCAGCCTCAAACCCATAGACATCCACCTGTGTCTGCCTCCCAGGTATGAAGATTAAAGGCATGTGCCATCAGCCCTGAGCACTGCAGTCTTTCAATAGGTTCTTGATGGACAATATCTGGCAATTGTTGAGGATTATTAAAGATATGAATCAAAGTGCAAATATGCAAATCGAGTTCAGAGCCTGCCACACAGTGAAACTGAGTAAAACTGACAGAAGCTGAAGCTCGTTGAGAGGGCGGAGCTGAGCACCGCCAGGTGCCTGGTATAGGAGGAGAGAGCTAAGCCTGCATCTAGTGCAACAGTGGGCACAAAGGGAGCTACTAACAATGTCTGATCTTGGTGCTATCTGTCTACCTCGTAGGTCACTGGCTGAGTAACACATCAAAATATGCCATGGGGAATACTCTAGAGTACAAAGTCCAGTACAAACCCAATGTGAACAGTAATTACAGTACAAAAGATCGCACAGATAGATTTGCTGTGCTAACACAAACCACTAGAGATCAATACATTGTTGGGCTTCATCCTATCTTCTTCGATTGAACATTAATCTCATCTTTTAAGTCTTACACAGTTACAGCCATCACAAGCTACTTAAAAACATAGTTTCACACCTGCTTTCCATCATAGAAGATTGATGTTTCTCAGGCCTAGTTTATACCAGGGCTCAGAATTTCATTATCAAAATAAACATGGAGCCTAAACAAGTTATCCAGTTCATCAATACACTGAAGTTTCTCAATTCTTTTTGATTAATAATAAACCCATTCAGATGTAACTGAAAACTGCTCATATATAAAAGAGCTAAAATATTAAATATTTTTGGAAATATTACTTAGTATTAAAATCCATTCAATGGCCACGGGTAAATAAACTTGTATCTGGGTCAATTGTGGCCTATAGAAATGTCTTCCAAAATGCATGATCAAAACTTAAGCCATTCTTTCCTACATCCATTTTAGGCTAGCAGAAAGCAAAATGTTTGTAAGATTTCTAAGTATTCACATCAAAGGCCATCAGCAAGAAAATATAAAATGTTTCAATTAACCAGGACAAACTTTCAGATTATCGTACAGCCAAACAACGGTTAACTACTATTCCAAACCAAGAACGTATGCAATTATAACAGGCCTCTCAGTGGCAAGCCCACCTTTCTAACAATGGCAGCGACTATGACGAGAACAACAGGAAGCAGCAGTGTCTTCGTGTATCTCAGTGGAGTCTAAAATTGAGCAGAATTTGTTAGAGGGAAATATTTTAGCCAAACAAAACTCCTTTTCAAATGGTGAAACAGGTGAATGTCTAAAGGCGTAAGTAGAAACATTCATACAAACATTCACCAAACAAGAGTCCAACCTGTGCACTGATTCCCATCACTGAAATTAAAGCATGTTTCCATAGAAACACATTTCACCAGGGCTAGGTTGAAAACACTAAAAATACAGTTTCCAAAACTCCTGTGAAAAGCAGCTCCATTCTTCTCTTTATGCACTATGTGCCTATCTGAAGATCACTCTTATTGCTCATCCTAAGAAAGCAGGGTTTATTTACATGGAGCAAGCCATCTTGCACATTTTATGCATATCCGTACCTATTACATTTCTTTTTAATATACACAAATATATGCTTAATAACAGCCAATGCTTATGAAGGTAACAAAACTAATTTTTATACTTTAATAACAGAAACATTTATAGAAATGTATTCAGTAGCACAGTCCTGTGGGCCTCTTAGTTATCAACCACTCGCTACTGCTGGGATGTTGCTCTTATACTTCTGTGCACTTATTATTGGTAAGATCTCTTGTTTCTACTCCAATATATATATGTGTGTGTGTGTGTGTGTGTGTGTGTGTATACATATATGTAATTGAGCATCTTTCCAGGTCAGTTTGGAATTGTGCTGGGGAATAACATTTAAGGTTTGTCTTTGTTCCTTCTATACACATATGATACCATAAAAGGCATACATTCTCTCAAGAGACAGGTCCTCAGTTGCCTCAGCAGCACAGACCCTGAACTCAAATGCACAGGCACGGCATACTACAAACTGCCTTACATGGAATGAAGCCAGGCCATGGCCGCAATACACGATTTCTTTCACTGGACCTGCAATGGCCACTTTCAGGTTAGAGCAACATACACGATGTTCTTGGGCGTCTCCAGCCCCTCCCACATCTGTTCTCTGCCTCTGTTTACCTTCTACTTTCTTTACCACTTTCTTAAAGAAGCCTTGATTTCTATAAATTGGTATTTTAAGATCTTACAAGATACTCTTCCTTTGATTTTTCTTACTATCATTTGTATAGCTTTTATGAGCTATCAATATCAATGTCGTAAACAGGATAAATGAAGACCAACATGCAATTAGGGTCATCAAGGCATACTTGACTAAGAATATAAGAGTCTAGACTGAAGGCTGCTAGCCTGGCACTCAGGACATAGAATTATCACAGTGGGATTGCAGGGGTAATGAATGTGTCAATAAAGTAGTGGCCAGTTTAGTCCATTCCTACACATATAGTCTTAATGGAAAATGTATCCGGTATAATCAGCAATAAAGGAATGTAATATGGCTGGTACTTCCAAGGCCAATAAAAACATGCGTGCTCAAACAAACTAGCTCATCAAGGACTGAAAATAATATTTCACTTAAGAGATTAAAGTACTTTAGTATGTGAAATCTCATTTTGTCTTCACAATACTAAGAACTTGTAGACCATAACACAAAGAATAAACATGTTCATTCAAAACCTCTAATCCACATTGCAGGATTCTGTCCCACAATCCTCTACCCACTCTCTAGTTTTCCTGTAAACATCAACTACATGAATCAAGTTTTCAAAAGAGAAATTTTAGTATGGAAACTGGTGTTCAATGATATTTAAATACAATGAGATAATTCAAGTCTCCACACATAAGTGGAAGCAAAGAGCCTGAGAGCCCTACTAAACTAAGCAATCCTGAAAAGAGGCAATCGGAAATGCTTCTGTTCACTCATCCTAGCACTGCAGGGATTCTGAATCATGTTTCCAAAATGACAACATGAAAAAGGTCATAAATAAATACACAAATGGGAAGAGCTTTCATTAAGCTGCCAGGCCATCCTCTTCTGAGATAGCTGTGCATTGAGACCCGAAACAGCAGCCTCCTTTATGAAAAATGGAAGGGCCAAAGCCGAGGTAAGAAAGCCGGACATTCCATCTTACCTCCTTCTCCATGAAGTCAAACTCTGCTGCACAAGTATAGAGTAAAGTATCAAAATCCTTGTAACTAAAGAATTTTGATGTTAATAAGTTGCCAATATGAGCCTAGAAAGAAATAAAGTCAGGAATCATTACACTAAGCTAAATATTATAATTTTGCATTTTAATCTTAACAATACCTAAAATAGTTTTTGTAGCATGAAAATGTCCAGTGTTCCAATTCTGGGCTTTTGTTAAGGAAAGTTCTGTTCCTCCAACCTCACAGCTGTGTGTCCTGTTCTGCCAGCACGGGGCAGCTCCCAAAGCTTCTTACCCATGTCCATTACCGCCCACTCAGCAATGCCCACGGCATTCACCCTGGAGGGTTTCTGCTCACAACTGATTTTCTCCTACATCTGATAAAACAGGCTTCCCAACCCCCACCTTGCTCTCTACCAGGGGGCAGAGACTTCCAGCAGGAACTCATACAGATTTCTGTCCCCCACACAGGAACCCAGGTCTGCAGTACAGAGGGAAGGCTGAGTCTGAATTCCTGGGAATGACCTTAGGAGATTGTTTGTAGGTAGCAGACACGTATAAAAAGCAGAAGTGGTATAAAAGGTGCCCGCTAACCATCAACACAGACATGTGTGCAGTCATGTGCACCTCTCAAGTGATAAAGGGCAACAGCTCCTTTCATTTTCTAAAGCAGAAAAGGAAGGCTCAAGACATAAGGCAGTCACCAAACTTCCAAGCTGATTATTATCTAAAATAGCAAAGGTTAGAAAAAGAGAGGCAACTCCACCTAAGCCCACCACTCAACAGGCACTCGAGAGAGTGGAGCACAAAGGATGATGGGAATGCAATGATGCACAAGCTGTCAGAGAGTGAAAGACTGGAGATTCATGGAACCAGAAGGGAGGTTATGTGGCCCTGAAACAGCACACGGAAACAAATCCCAGAGCGAATGAAGGAAACATCCCAGCAAAAGGCAAGTACCACACACACAAAGAGCTTAAATCATCCGACGACAAATACATCACCATGCTGTCCACAAAGATAAACTTCACAGAAAAGCATAAAGGAAAATAAACAATGGACGTTTGAAACAAAAAACCTAGGGTAGCAACTGCAGCGTCGCATAAAATTAAGTCCAAGGGCCAGTGGGATTCAGGTAAGAGCACCTGCTGCGCAAACCAATGAAGCCTGTGGTCCCAGAAGCCAGAAAGAGAGAATGCCAACCCCCTTACACACACACACACACACACACACACACACACACACACTACAAAATCCAAGATAAAAACTACACCGAGATTCCAAAACACTTGTGAAGAGCACTGTCCAGTCAAATGGCACATGCCTGCATGCCGGCCAACATGGATTCAGATGCACGGCTAGGGTATGACAGCTGCAGGAGAGAGACGTAAGCTGACAGGATTCACTAGAAATAAGCACTACTCCAGGAGTAAGAGAAGATAAAACACAGCATAAACCAGCACAATGTAATTAATAAGTCCATAAATAAAGACTATCAACTTTATTGGAAGAGCATGCACACTTTCCTTAAGTAAAAAAAAAAAATCTAAGTCTATGTATACACACACACAAACACACATGTATATACACTATGTCATAACAATAGCTTAAAATTTCATATAATTTTTTTTCTAATAGATGCAGTAAAACTAGAAAATAACTAGGAATAGCATTAGGAATCCTTTTGATGGAAAATAATCCAAAATTTAATAAACTTTAGATTATGCAGAAAGTCACAGCCAATTTAGAAAGAATGGGAAAAGCACTACTTACAGGAATAATTCAAACAAACTTCCTAGAAAATAAAGAGTGGTCAAAGCAAAGGGCCGAGCATTTTCCTACATGCTCAATCTTGCAAATGGAGCCTGCAAAAGTTAATCTCAACAGAAGAGTGTGGTTGAAAATGGCTTGAAGAGGAGGAAGCGAAGGAAGACATGGTCAGAGCGTACATAACTAGAGTTGGTAAGAAACGTTCAGCAGACCTATTACACAGCAGGTGACTGGCATGACTGACCCCTTTTCCATTGCAAAATGCAGAGATGGATGTGAAGAGCATTCATCTAAACAACAACAAAGTTATCCAAGGAAAGAGTGCTTTTCCATGCCACAATGTAGCAAAGCTTCCACACAATAGATACATACTAAACACATACGATCTTACCTGCCAAGTTAGAGAAATTGGAAACATAACTGTTTTAGTAATAAAGGACCATTTCCCATATATCTACATAGGTAAAACTGGCACATGCAACTTCAGCTAGCTGGGTTCAACACTGCCTCTTCTAAAGCACATTCCCGTGGTGGCACACACAGAATAGGTAAAGGTCCTGAAGGCAAGTGCCACAGCTCCAGTCAGATGGCCACATCCTAAGGAAGTCAAGTTTGCATTGAAAAACCTCCACAGGGAAGATCCTGAGCGCTGTAGGCTTCACTGTTATTCTCTGGCTACAGTTACGGGGAAATGCCAGCTCTACCCAAATGTTCTCTGAAAATAGGAGATTGAACCTGTCTTCAAAAATGTGGGAAGCTACCACAATCCTAAAACCCAAACAAAATCATTACAGGTAAAACAAAACTAAGCAAAGCAAAACAAAAAAACACCCAGCAATGTATACCTTTCATCATTAAAGGCAAATAAGCTTAACCTACTAACCAGCATAACCCAGCACTAACAAGAAAGAATAACACAACAAGCAAGTGAGGTTTGCTTGGGAAGTACAACCCTGGGTCAGTTAGGAAGCCAGTGAATGTGGGGGCTTCTAGATATGGAAGAGTCGGAAATCCCCTCCCCCAAAGGCAACTATAAAACTGGACAAAAGTGTCACTAACAACCATGTCACAGCCTTCTAATTTAACAGCCACCAAGCTATATTTGCTGATTAAAAACTAACTTTCTTTAAAGAAATGGGAGTCTGTGGCACTCCCGCCTAAGCCGTCCCATTCACTATCAACACCACCATGGATGCTCTAGTTTGCTGGGTCGATGGCATTGTCTCTTTGAGGACAATGGGACCAGTTTCAAAACTTGATTTGAAACATATTAGAAACACCATGATCAGTATCAGCAGGAAATGAAGGATGGAACCTATCCTGTCAGAGCCTAAAGGCAACTCCAGGGACACAAACAGAAGGTGGGCAAAGAAGGTGTAAATGCTACCTGGAGAACCTAGAGACAACTATCTAAAGGATGGGGACATTCCTACACCCCTAGAGGACATATACAAGAGAGTTCCAAGAAAACCCATGCTTTCTACAAACCCACAGTCGATGGAGAAGAAGGTGATAAAACTTTATCAATATTTATTGAAGAATGTTGATTTGATTCTTAGGAATAATAAAAGTCAGAAGTTTTTCAGACGCTACAACCAACAGACAATTCTATAACTGGCAAAATGAGAAAAAATAACCTCAATAACCAAAAATCAAACACTGCACACAACCAAAACCCGACAGACCCATTGCTAAGAGACCTGGCTATGAAAAGTTAGAAAATGGAGTCCTTTAGGTTAAAAAGAAACAAGCCTCTTCAAACACAAGAAAAAGGCAACAAAAGGGTAAAAAATGTTGATAAATACAAAAGGCAGTGACCTCTCTGTTCTTCGTTTCTTCACGTAAGATAAGAGTACAAAGTGCAATAGTCTGAACTCATGCTGTTGGCACTAGCACACGAGGCCAGTGTGTGACATAACGGCATAAAGGAGGGAAGGAGAAAGATTCTAAAGTGAGGGCGTTATAGACGTAACCTGAACTAAGCCAGCATTCACCGAGTAGACTATTTCACATTAGGAAATGCATTGCAATCTCTAGAACCACCACTGAAAATTAAGTAATGAAGAGTCATTCATAGCTCAGTACACTGCCGCACTGCCAACCTAAGCCAACCTAGTAACCTAAAGACACATCAGTGGATCCATGGAGAAAAAAATGGTGTGTGTGTGTGTACACAATAATGATAAATCATAACGATAATAACCATGGCAACACCAGCTAAAGTTTATTGAGCACTGACTGCAGCTATCCTGAGAAAGTTCCTTTAATTTAGGTAAATTGTGTAAGTTCTCACAGGTCAAACCTAAGGAACCATAAAACTGCTGACAAAAACGTACTAGCAAGTACAAGTGTGTTCCGTCTGTTGGTTTCATGACATTTCCTGCCTGGTGTGACTCTCTCATCAGAAGAGGCCAAGAAGAAAAGAAGCAGCGAAGAGAAGGAGCCAGGCTGAGGCTCCTGAGCTCCTCAGCTCAGCTCGGGATTCCCTTCCCGGGAGCTGCAATGCCTTTGCTGAGGAGGCTTCCTCTCAGAGCTGTGTGGTTCCTGGGCTTCCGAGTCCCAGGACACCCTTCCATTTCAGCAGAAGCACTTACAGAAATGTTATCATTGCATCCTCTGCCCTGGCCAAACAACAAAACCTCTTAAGTAGTGTAGCTCTCACTATGAATAACAGGATACAAGCAACCATCCCACACGTACCACAGAAGATGGGGAGGGCAGATTCTGCCCATGATTTTGAAGACACTGCCTAGTGTTGCTACACAGACCTCAATGTTAGGTCTCAGTCTCCAGAGCTCCAGCTTGACTCTCTACTTCTTTATGACATAGAAATATACTAAAGAAGGACAGTCTTAATTCTGGAGATTAAAAACTAGATACATAAGCACATTTTTCTTTTCTTTCTTTCACTGAAGAGAGAATATATACTTTACACCTTGAAATCTAGCTTAAGTAATGATACTCGAATAATTCCATTAATTTATTCTCTGCCTATTGGATTCAAGTCTTTCAAGTTTAAGCAAAAATGCACTTACATCATCTGCAATGCCAAAGATCCTGGAAGTCAAACACTTGAGTGTAACAGTTCCAAATAACCAACAACATCCTTGGATAACCTACAAAAGAAAAATTTAAAACCAAACAAACAACTAATTTTGCTTCTGCCTTCTGTAGCCTAGAAAGCACAAATGCGTTATTCCCATGTGAACAATATCTCAATCTCCAAGGGAAAATGCCTGTTGCCCTGAAGCCAAGGGTTATTATAACAACAAATAAGACTGAAAACCTATGACATTTGTAGCGAAATGTACTTACATTTATCAGAGATATCAACAAGAACTACGGCTCGACTCCTACGGTTGTTCTCCTATGGCTGCTCCTCAGAAGACATGTGGGGTAATCAATAAACTTTCAGGGAACTACTAAACCCAGAATGCTCTTCACATATTGAGCCCTGCACTGTGTGTATAACTCCTTTAAAGGTAAAGCATAAAACCAATGCTATATTTTGGAGCAGAAAATAAAATGCATAGGTTTCTGCTTACCCATAAGCTGAGTTCAGATACATTCATTCTTAGGAACTGTGGTTTCATTGCCAGCATACCCTAAGCAGGAACACAAAGGAGTGTCAGAAGTTCACGTAATGCTATTCTGAATAATTAAGATTTGGAGAATATAAAATTCAGTGCATGACTGATTTATTGGTTATTTGAATTCTGACACATGTATAAGATGCATCTTAATTACTCTCTCATCCCAGATCCTCAGTCCCTGTCCCTTTTCTTTACAAAATTCTTTCTCACAGCTATGCCTATTGCTTTGTTGTGTGGAGTTTTCACAATTATCACCCCCTGTCTACATATGTAGTTAGTGACTTCAAAGCATCCCTTTAAAAAATTAAGGCTAAAAACCCTACTTTCAGTGAGTTTGTAAAATTGAAAGAAAATCAGCATATATAAAAGATATAGCTTTCTATTTTCTATATGGTTTGCCTATAAAGAAGTATGTAACAGGGGGCTGGAGAGATGGCTCAGCGGTTAAGAGCACTGACTGCTCTTCCAGAGGTCCTGAGTTCAATTCCCAGCAACCACATGGTAGCTCATAACCATCTGTGATGGTGTACATAAAATAAACAAAAAAAAAAAAAGAAGTATGTAACAATTTCAAATTTTAAGTAGCTCATATAAACGTAGGGTTCCCTTTAAGCTAAAAGTTCCTGACCTACCTGATGAACTATACATGAGATTTTACTATCTTAACAAAATATTTCTGTGTTAAGTCTTTCCAGGTACATGAACCTACACTATATTACCTCTAGAGAGAAAAACATTTCAAACTTGGCAAATATCTATTTAAAAATCTGCCAACATTAATCCTGGGTGCAATGATAGCGACTCCGGGTTTAGGGATGAAAATGGCATCAGCAAATGCCCATTGCTGGGCTAAACATGCTTCTGCTGGAGAGGACAGGTAGCGCCTCAGGCTGGAAAAGGTTCATTTCTTGGAAATGGTATAAAGTAGCAACTTGTGAGACAGGAGCTTAAGCCTCCTACTTTATTAAGGGGTTCTAGAAATCAAGTGAATGAAAGGACGCTCCACAAAAGTCAGGAAGCACTCAGATGGGGAGCACAATGTGCGCATGCATGTGTCTCGGGTGCAAGCTCAGGTAAGGTTAAACACTGTAACATTAAAGCCCGTGAATCAAAGTCAGTTTCTAAAGGGCACAAGGGTCTAAATTTAACAAAACTTTTATAGTTAGACTGAAAAGATGAAAAGAAAAATTAAGAAGCACAGAAACCTCCAACAATGAGCCCATGAACAAAGCAGGTACGAGGGAAGCTGAGGGAGCGAGGAGCTGGGAGGGACAGAGCTAGGCAAGGCGGGCTCTGAGCTCTCTCATAGTGACTTCGCTGAGTCTTATTTTCTCTGCTTTCCAAGTGAGAACTTCATCACTCTGTCAGGTAGAGATGAAGTTGATAGATACTTCATATGACCCTGCAGAAGCCACTCACGAATCCCAAGCCAGTGAAAAAGAAATTGAAACTGTTTCTAAAGCAGCCAAAGACAGATTAACTGAAAATAGTGAGTTATTGACGGTTAAAAAAAAAAAAAAAAGTTGAATCTGGGACTGAATGCCGCGAGTATACGGGAAATACCTGTGATCGTAGGTCATTGTATACATGTATAAAGTTATTGTTTTAAAAAAAGCAGTCAAAGGAATACTTACCCAGATAATTACCAAAGAGGATGCATAGTAAGATGTTAGTAACATCGAATTTCCAAACATCAACACAAAACAAAGCACAAGAGAAATCTGCAAAAATCCAAAAGAAAGGCAATTAGTACGCATAGACCCAAAGAGAGAATGGGGCTTTCGGTTTCAAGTATTTTGCTCCCATGATGGAAGGAATTTGAAGCACTCAAAAGGGGCTACCAGGCAAGCCCAGCTTACTCTCTCCATCTCATGCCCCACACTCTAAGACGGCCTCACCAGCCATTTCCTGTCTGCCCTCCCAGACACTTCACTCATAACCCCCGAGTGGCCACCCACCCACAGTATCCTCTCTGGCTTTGACTATGACCATGCTGAGAGAAGCCTCCCACACCAATCCAAACCTATCTAATTCACTGTTTAAGCCCCGAAAGAGCACAGGCCACTCTACACTTGGCTAAGTTAAACTGCCCTTAGTACTGCCCAACAGCTAACTGCTTTCTGCTTCTACTCTGTTCCGCATCCCTGGCACAAATGGCAAGGACCTTGCAGATGCATCTTATGCACCTATCAATACATTCCTATAGATAGATAACCCACCCTAAGAAAACCTACTGGACCAAGATGCAGCCATCTCAGAAACAAAAGACAAAAGACTAACAAATTGCTATACAAACAGATTGTACCCGTTTACTCTCCCCTAAAGGGAATGAGAGCTGCTGTCGACACACACTCTGACACACACTGCACATTACTTCTTTAAAGTGTTGCATTACACCTGGGGAAATGCTGTGTGTGAGACAGAGCCTTCCATGACACACGGTATGAGCGTCAACTGTTCATCTCTACTGTGTTCTTGCTATTAGATTAGTGGTCTTCCTTCACGTCTTTTTTATGTGTCACAGAACAAAGCTGCTTATGAAACAAAAATACTACAAATATGTCCCCAGGTCATTTTTCATCTTTGTCCTATTTCTGTATTATGCTTACTGCTTAAATTTTTATGTCAGTCACTTATCATTTATCTCCTTTAGGTCTTCAGGACTTATCTTTATAAGTTAAAAAGTCCTTAAAAATGAAAAGCCCCCCCCCAACCCAAGAGAAGAATGGATACAGAAAATGTGGTACCTATACACAACGGAGTACTATGCAGCGATTAAAAATAATGACTTCATGAAATTCAAAGGCAAATGGATGGAACTAGAAAATATCTTCCTAAATGAGGTAACCCAGACACAAAAGAACACACATGGTATGCACTCACTGATAAGTAGATACAAGCCCAAAAGCTCACAGTGCCTATGATACAACCTACAGACCATATGGAGTATAGAAGGAAGACAGACCAGGGGGCAAATGCTCCAGTCCTGCATTGAGGGGGGAACAGGACAACTGTGGGAGAGAACCAAGAGGGGGACAAGGGAGGGAGGAGGAGGAGGAAGTAGGTGTGGCAGTATCAGAAACTGGAGGAGGTCTGAGAGGGGTACAGAGGGTCAGGGAGTCGAGGAAAATAGGTAGCAGGGAGGGTGAGGAACCGGGGACAGCCACTGGAGGGTCCCAGACCCCAGAGAAACGTGAGGCTCCTAGGACCTAATGGGATTGACTTTAGCAGTAATGTGCAGAGAAGGGGGCAACAGAACCTGTGAGGAATGGGGCCACCCCCAGCTCAAAGTTTTTTAAAGAAATATTCCTGTCTAAAGACAGAACAGGGACAAAAAAGTGGAACAGAGACTGAAGGAAGGGCCAACCGGGGAATGGCCCTACCTGGAGATACATCCTGTCTGCAGACACCAAACCCAACACTGCTGCTGTGGTCCAGAGGCACTTGCGGACAGGAACCAAATGTGGCATTTCATGGGGAGGTCTGATCAGCATCTGACCAATGCAGATGTGGATGCTTGGAGCCAACTGTCAGACTGAGCTCAGGGACCCTGGTGGGGGAGCTGGCAGAAGGACTGGAGGAGCAGAGGGGATTGCAACCCCATTAGAAGAGCAACATAGGCTGGCCTGACCACCCAGTTCTCCCAGAGTCCAGATCATCAACCAAGGAGTGTACCTGGAGGGATCCATGGTTCCAGGTACATATATGGCAGAGAATGGCCTTGCCCAACAGCAACGGGAGGGGAGGCCCTTGCTCCCAGGGAGGGTGGATGCCCCAGAGTGGGGGGATTCCGGTGCGGTGGGGCAGGACAGTGTGGTTGAGTAGGGAGCACTCTCACATAGGCAAAATGGGAGGGGTGGAGGACAGATGTGGGAGGGGTGTTGGTGGAGGGGTAACCGGGAAGTGGGATATTTGTTACATTTGAGATGTAAACAAATGTAATGATTAATTAAAAAAATAAAATAAAAATACATTTAAAAAGAAAATGAAAAGCCCATCCTTTATTCTAAAAGTTTTGTTTTTCTCTGATATATGTCCATTGTGTGTGGATTTCATTTCAAAAATATATTTCAAAACAATGTAATATACTACAACTTGAGAATAAAAAAAAAAGGTACAATCATTTCAAGTGATACAAAAAAGTAGTTGGCAAAATTCAACATTATCCAATTACAATACACTGAACAAACTAGGGACAGGAGGAATCGCCCTTTACATAATAGATGCCATACATGAAGAAGCCACAGCACACTCAGTGAGAAACTAAAATCTCTCCCTCAAGAAACAGTAACCAGGGACAGTACAAAAGTGTCACTTAGAGAGGCCAGAAAGAAAACATTAAAAGCAAACTGGAGCCGGAAGGGTAAAATCCCTGCCACAGATACAATTTCAAATGAGTAAAAGCCAGAGGGGGGTGGGGGTGGGGCAACTGTTAAGAACTGAGGAAGGTACCAGGATACAAACCCAACACACTAAACCCAACCAACTACCCACATGCCAACAAGAGACGATCTGAAAGGAGAATTCCAGACAATAAATCCTTTTGCCAATAGCATCCAAGAGAATAAAAATACTCAGTGGTCAGCTTAGTTGTGGAGGGACAACATTTATACAAAACCCAACCAACCAAAAAACAAAACAAAACAAAAAAACCTAACCAAACCAAACCAAAACACAAAATGGCATTGAAAGCCATTAAAGTATGAATAATGAAAAGACAGCTCACATGACAGCTCATGTTTACTGTTTGAAGACATGAACACCCAGACATCCACAGATTTGCTACAAAAACCCAACATCTTTTGCAGAAATAAAAATTAATGCAGAATCTAACGGGAAATGGGGTAGACCAACCAACAGTGAAAGGGAACAGGGTACAGACTCAGACTTTGGTTTCCAAGCTTGATGTAAGCCAGAGGACCAAGAACGTTGTGTGGCAGGCATCAAGTCAAAATAAACCAATGACATTGAACCTGCTCAGGCACAAGTTCTGCCGTGATTGGACCAATGCTTTTTTTTACAAGAATTCCAGCATCAGTCAATGGGGACAACCCTCTGAAGAAACAGTGCTTAGGATAGTAAATACTCCCATAAACATGGACCACTATCTACTGCCACTCACAAAATTAACTCAAAGCACAGAAAAGCTGGGGCGGCAAACCTCTCAAAGCTCCCTGTAGTTGTATTTCACAGTATTCTCTCGGGTAGGACACTATGAGCACAGAGGACAAGAAAAAATGGTTGGACGGAAATCTAAAAATTAACAGTCATCAAGAAACAAAGGATAGCAGAATCAAACGTCAACATATGGATATAGTCCTAATCATAATATATGTATTACTAAAACTAAATACAAAAAAGTCATTCAAACATGAACTAATATTGAAATGATGTCTCCTCAAAGATGCAGAAATGACTAAGAACCACATGACAAAAATGCTTACTATAATTTAAAAAAAATACAAAATAAAAAAGGAAGAGACTCCGTACAGAGAGTACCACATGAGACCTTGGAAGTTGTCACAGGGCCTTAGCAACAAGGAAAACAGTGGGCAGGGAGGTGAGGCCACAGGGAAAATAGCCTCAGAATAAAGGAGACAGATGGGTGCAGCTCAACTCACTGAAGCACAACCCCCATGGAAACAACCCCGACAGGGAGCAGAGACCTGCACTGTAACGGAGTAATGGCAGCCAGCCGAGGTGGGCTCTGAGAAGGGGAGCTTACAATTTAGTCATTTTTTTTTTCACTCTGAGAGCAAAGACCACTGTGGAAAATCCTATGCTTCTAGCAGGAAGAAAAAATAGTATTGCTTTGAAATACACCAGCATATCTTGCTCCTATGAAGAAATCACACCAGCCTTCACCACGTTTATCTAGAATATGGGAGCTGTGGAAACTCTTTAACTCACTTCACAGGACAAGATTATTGTCATTCTAATTCAGACAATGGCATACAATAAAATTATTGCTAGTATTTCCCATAATCATAGATGCAAAAATCCCCAATTCAATGAACTATGAGCCAATCAAACTGGACAATGAATAAAAAAACTCATACACGGCAAGCAAGTGGATGCACCTCAGGCATGAAGCATTAATATCCACCACCTGAAGCCTAAAACAGGAAAGAAAAGTTATCTGACCAAGTTCAACATGGGTTCACAGTTTAGAGGGAAAAGATCTGCAGCAAACTGAGAATAACAAAGACATTGACTCCACTTGACAAGGAGGAGTTACAGACGTCCATGTTCCCCCACTATCAGAGTTAAGATACCGAAGCTTTCTGCCTTGGTCATGAGCTGGGCTCTAAGTCCCCCCTGCTACTTCTCCTAAAGCCCAGCGCCTACAGTGAGGAAGGGTGGGAAGGCTAGAATGAAGAAAGTTAACTGTTTTTACAGGTGACATGATAATCTGTGAAGAATATCTCAAACAGCCAACAAAGCCGGAGTTAGTATGGAGCTACAGCAAGGAGAAATGTGGGTTACTATCCAAAGGGAACTAACTGCCTTCCATCACAGCAGCAACGGAGTCCAAAATCAGTAACAACTGCTACTTACCCAGCCAGCACATGACAAGAACAACTGTGGATAAACCCAACAAGATCTCTAGATACAAGTTTACATGCACGCACGCATGTGCCCATGCATGCGCGCGCGCGTAAAATAAATTTAAAAGTATATATTGGGGCTGGAGAGAGAGCTTTATGGTCAAGAGCACGTGCTGCTTTTGCTAAGGATCCAGCCTTGGTTCCTAGAACCCCATGGCAATCACACCTTTCTGTGCCTCTGGTACTAAGGAATCCAATGCCCTCTTCTGACCTCTGCAATACTAGGCACACATGGAAAACAGTGACATACACACAGACAATACATATGTAGACTACACTGATTAGAGTATTCAAATAGGCAAGTAACTAAATCTTTAAAAATAATTTAAAATTCCGACTCTGAGAAAGTCAATGCCAAAATCAGGACAAGCCATAGACTAAGGGAAAGCTATTTGCAAATATACATCTGAGCTGGGCTAAATCTTGGTGACAGCAGTTGCCTGACGAGCATGCAGGAGACTCCTGATTCAATTCCCAGTACCCAGCTAAGAAAGAAGAGAAAGATGCCATCTCTTAAACCATTATTATCCAAAATAAAACAAGGAATTATTAAAACTCAATAATAAGAAAGTGAACAACCAAATTTTAAAGAAAAAAAAATGGCAAAGACCTGAACAAACATGAATCAGAAACACGATAGATGGTCCTTCCTTTCTAACGGCTGACGCCAGGCTCAGAGGAGGGTATAGAGCTGCAGTCCCCCCTTCCTTTCCCTCACACCCCGCTTTCTCTCCTCCCTGTTCCTCTCTCTCCTGGTGGGAATGCAAAATGGTGCCGACACTGTTGAAAATAGTTTGGCAATTTTCTAAACACTAGATAAAGAGCTGCCCTATGATGCAGCAATGACTTTCCTTGCTGTTTATCCAAATGAATTTAAAATTTAAATCTGTACAGAAGCCTGCGGGCAAATGCTGCAGCAGCTTCACTCACAGCTATAAACACTTGGAGTTAACCAAAATGCCCCTCGGTAAGTAAATGGATAAACCATGACGTGGCCAAAAGAAAGGGGGAAAAGGTCAAAATGTTATGCAAAAACGAGCTATCAAGGCAAGAGAAGACTAAACCTAACTCGATTCAGTAAGTGGAATAAATGCATCTATCTGCAAAAGGTTATGAGCTATCTAACTCCAAAAGTACAGCACTCTGAGGACGAAACAATACAAAGATAGCAGTTACTAGGCACACGGGAGGCAGACCTGGATGGCTTCCAGGACTGTGAACCTGTTCACAGGATGTGTCACCACCCGTCAGATCCTATACAACACACACGCCAAGAGTGTGCCCCGAACCTGTCAGTGCAGGTGTATCAGCTATGACAACAGTGCCATGCTGGTCCAAGACAACCACAGTTTAAGGGGGTCATACAGAGGGGACTTCTGCTCAACTGTGAGGTAAGCCTAAATCTGCTCTACAAAACACGGTCTCTTAATTAAAACAAAGACAAGGAAAAATTGCAATGGGATGTCCTATTGCCATTAGATTGTCTATAATAACTCTTTAGAGACAGAGAATAAATGTTGTTTATTGCAGAGAGTGTGAAATGGTACCATCGCTGTAGAAAACAGTGTCACCATTACTGAAAAAATAAAAATAGGCTTGCCACTTGATCAATTCCAGTCTGAAAACCAGCAAGCAAAGACATGTTCATATTTATAGAAGTGTTCTGCTGAAGAGACTAGCACACGGACCACCTAGGCAGAGGAAGAAAGGCTTTCATGAGAGACTTACTGTTGTTCATTTCTTCTAAAAAGTAGTGAAAGGTCAGTGAGAGTGCGTGAGAAAAGCGGCCGCACACAACAGTGGGCTGGACCTGGTGTACTGCACACAACATACCCAACGAACAGAGTGCATTATATCACTCAACCAGAGAGCCCACCTCTCTTTAACCAATGAGAAAGTTGGCAGATATGTTTGAGCAGATTTCAGAAATGAAAACAGGGTGATGAAACACACCAAGATGCACAGATTCATGGGGAAAAGGAGAAAATGTAAATTAATTGCATATACTATTTTATATAAAAAACAAGATATTTAAAGAAAATGGAGCGTTATGAGCCAATACGTACTGTTCTTCTAAATATTATCACCATCTGAAAAATGGTTTAACAATGACAAAGTTGAACATATTAATACGTTGGCATAGAACAGTCCTAGAAACAGACTCCCTAGAAATGCCCATGCATTGCCCCAGGAGATCCAAATACAACTACACATCATTATTTGTTAATGAAGAGACAGACGTGGCAGCAAAAGCGTCAATATTTTTCAACAATGAAGCAGAAATAAGCTGTTTTGTTCGTGCCATAGAAACTCCACTGGAGTAAACAGTTCTGAACTCTAGTAACATACAAATCCCAGAAACCTGAAGGAAAATTTCAGTCTCAGAAAAAAGTCATTCACATCAGCCTGAAAAATTAGGTTTCTGGGTCATAAACGCGTGGACAACTTCAAAAAATCTACATAGCAAAATGGAAGGGAACCACTTGATGACAGCTCAGTGAAGGCAGTGTTCACTTCCAGGAGAGGTGAGAGTGGTCTACGCTTTGCTAGGACAGCAGGCTCATGCTCATTAATACTGTAACTTTATTCATAAGCTTCCTATAACCAAACAAGCCAACAGCCCAAGCCCTAAACTGCACTATAAGAAAAGCTGGTTATAGCCCAGTGCAATAACTTTGAGACCACCAGAGAAAGAAAACACTGACTTTATGTGTAAAAGGCAGAGTGACAGAGAGAAGACAAATACTTTCAAAGCATAAACATGCAACAAGCATAGACCAACCAGCCCTGGAGGCTGCATCCAGCTATTCCACCAACCTAGACTACTGTTCTCTGTGATGTCACTTGCTTGCCTTCCACTCTCTGTCTTGCTTGCCCTTACCTGGGCAGAGCACTTCCTCCTCAAGGCCTCCATCTTCTTCCCTGGCTCCGTGTTCCCGATATGCTCTACTCCCTGGCTCCGTGCTCCCGATATGCTCTAC
>JADRCH010000163.1:3938191-3962828 GCA_019843965.1 Rhynchomys soricoides
TGCTCTACTCCCTGGCTCCGTGCTCCCGATATGCTCTACTCCCTGGCCCCGTGCTCCTGATATGCTCTACTCCCTGGCCCTGTGCTCCCGATATGCTCTACTCCCTGGCCCCAGTGCTCCCGATGTGCCCTACTCTCTGCTAGGCTTCCATTTTTTAGTTTTTAATTCCAACATGCATTATACTCCCAGTTTCCCCATTGGCTAGGTCAGAAGCATGAATGCTAAGTGCTTTGAAGTTCTGGTCATGTGTGTGCCTCACAAGCCCACTTCACTTTAACAGCAGGCTCCATGGGTGGACAGTGCACCACTCCATGTTCCCTGTGCCCAGTTTGGTACATAAGATAACGAGATCCAAATTAAAACTTTCTTGGTAGTCTAACAAGAGCACCTGTATCAGCATTTGAACAACAGTGGTTCATTAAAGAAACACATTAAAACTAGTTTCAGAAATAAACAAATCAGATCTCAATCAGGAGTTTATTAAGGTCAAACTAAGCAGAAAAAAGCAGAACTCATTACCATGTGCATATAAATGATCTTCTGTAATTTATATGCATCAATGTATCCCACGACATATACTGCAAATAATGATGCAATCTGAAATCAAAAAGAAATTCTGTTAAAGGTAAAACACACACACACACACACACACACCAAGTAGCCACAAGAATAAAGACAAGATTACCTTATTATTTCCAATTCTCCTTACACAGGAATTGAGTGGTTTAGTTTTCCTTCTGCCCCTACTTTATTATTGAGTATAATGATTAAGTGATCCTGTACTTACATGGCACTGCACATGCATACAGTGTGAAGTATCTACCCTGTGGATTGCCCACAACAGCACTCATGGTAATATCAGCCTAACTCTACTGTCAACACATATAATTAAAAGTCCTCTAGCCAATCAGACACTTGAAAATATAATTATAAGATGACCACTAGGACGTAATTGCAAAAGACACGGCGTGTAAACTAAGAAGGAATTAGGTGATGTGCATTTACATAAAAACACACCCAGTCTCCCTGCTTGCTGCCTCCATTAGTATATGTATAATTCGAACAGCCACACGCTAGTCACAATCAAATTTCAAGTTCCAAATTTGAAAGAACACAAGTAACTTTTTTTTCAATTTGAAGAAAATTCTGTTATTTATAAAGAATTCTAAAATTCTCAAAATTATCCCAATTCTAAAATTTCTAGATTTAGATAAATTCATTGATTAAATGATACTCTAGTTCATGTAGAGAGGTTTCACAACAGTGTTTCTCTACCCCCCTTTCTCTCTCCCTCTCTCTCTCTCTCTCTCTCTCACACACACACACACACACACACAACCCGCACGCACACACCTGTGCCTTCAAATTAAATTCTACACCTCTTCACACACAAACATGGAAAAACTGCCAAACTGCTAAATATTTATATACAACCTATCCAACCATTAAATTTTGTTTTGTTTCTGTTTTATTTCCAAGTCCTCTATACAAACGTTCCTACTAATAAAAAAAAAAAAAAAAAAAAAAAAAAAAAGCATGATTTCTTTCCTCAGCTGCCCATGGGGACTGCATGGCTTCAGGGAGATTAACGTGATAGGACGTGTGAGCAGATGTGTATTCTGTGTGAGCCCTACTAGAGGCAGGACAGACCCTTCTGTATAGCTCTCACCTCCCCACTTACCACAGGCTCTCCCACTACCTGGAAGCAACTAAAAGCCCCCTTCACACTCCTGGAGTAGAGCAGCACACTTTCAGGGATTCCAAGGATAACTCAGCCCACAAAGTGAATTTAAATAGAATTTAAAGAACACAAAGTCTCAAAGATCAAAGAAGATGTTTTTTTAAAAAAGCAAGCAAACAAAAAAACCCTAACCTCTTTGTTTCTTAAACAGTAAAAACGCAACTAACAGAGCCTGGTGGATGGAGCAGCTTCTAGCTCAGCTCAGCATCAGGAAGTTGAGCTAGAGCATCTTCACTTTGAGGTCAAGATTCTGCCTCAAAAAATAAAACCAAACAAAGTAGCTAACCTTACTGCCATCTGGCTGGGTGCTGGCGGTGACACTGAGCCCTAAACATACTACTGGGTGGTGCTAACCCAACCAAGGAAAGGGCACACTTTCCCTGGGCTTCAGAAAAGACAAGTCTGGAAGAAAGAAAAGTTAAGGTGTTGTTTTCTTTTACTTATTGCCTTTCTGGGTTTTGTGTGTGTGTGTTTGTTTGTTTTGTCTAAGAAGATAATAAATAGTTAAAACTTAAATTCAGATCTGCCTTTATCTCTGAGGCCAGGTATCTGAGTATTTAAAGCATCTCTCCACCAGTGTTATATAAATGTGCAAAGAATAATTTCATTAATAGCAAGTCAGAAAAGCCTGAGCCCACAAAAGCCTCCTGTCTTAGTGGGCTACCTTGCTTTATAAATCTGGAAGAGAGACGCAGAAATACTTAGCAAGATGATAAAGAACGGAGCATTAGAGCAGCCACACCAAGCAAGCCCTTCCTGCCTGTTCACTCTCTTGTCCCACATGTGTTTATTCTACATGTAAGGATTTAGGGGCATCTAGTTAAAACCCCCTTATGGACTGGGGAGGGGCATCATGAAGTCCCACCCCAGATCTATTGGTAACTGTGATGGGAAGGGGCAGTCAGTTTTCTTCAGGGATTTGGGCCCCAAGATGGTATTCATGTTCCAATTAATGATCGAACAGTCATGCACATACAGACAGAACTAAATGCGCTCAGAGGGCTAGGGGTGGCGAGCACACCAGAGTGGGAGCACGTGAGCATCAAGCACACAAGTTGGGAGGAAATGTGGTAGGGAGGAACTGAAGGGATGAGGGGATGGAAATAAGTACTATCTACGCACGCATGAACACTGGTAAAAATCTGTGGAGGTAATCCTGGCGGGAACACACTTACCTAAGACGTCCTCTGGGTTAACCATGAGTTCCCTTTTCAGCACACTAACAATTACAGAATAATATACAAGCATCCCTACAAACCTGAGTTCTACTAGTAAGTAATACTATCCATTAATAAATGCATCTTACAAAGGTCTACACTCTGAATTTTCTTTATAAGAATGACCTAGAAAATCTTAGCACTTAAGACTCATGAAACGGGAAGAATCAGTCTGCTCCAGGGATGATGACAAGTGATCAATCCAAGCAGTCAGCCCTCTAGTCAGTACAAAGCAGTAACACTTAACAAAGACAGCAGGTTGCATTTATAAATGTGTGTGTGTGTGTGTGTGTGTGTGTGTGTGTGTGAGAGAGAGTGTGTGTGTGTGTGTAAAAACATCAACAATAATAGAAGAGCTGAATATGAAAGGTGGACATGGAGGAGTTGAAGGGAAAAGTGGGGGTTGGTAGTAATACAGTCCTCATACATAAAATTCTCAAAAAATAAAAATAAAAACTAAATCTTGGTTACCATTTTATACAAATGAGCTCACTAAGCTCAAATACTTAAGTTTAAAAATGTGCCCACCTTACCTGAGTAAGAAGCACGAACTGGGCAAACTGCCAAGGAAGCATGAAGAATACATTGGAAATGCAGAGTGCAATCAAACTCCCTCTGTAAAGTTTTGCAGCCCTTGGAAAGAAATATCAGGATGTTTAACTACAAAACAGTCCAACACAACTCCAAACTGCTGCCAATTAGAACCACAAACATAATCTGGGGTTCATATAAACTGTGCACAAGAAGAACCAATGGGTTAGAAATTACACCTTCGGAGTCTCAATTACAATAATTTTCTATAAA
Organism: Rhynchomys soricoides; assembly: GCA_019843965.1. Taxonomy (NCBI): domain Eukaryota; kingdom Metazoa; phylum Chordata; class Mammalia; order Rodentia; family Muridae; genus Rhynchomys; species Rhynchomys soricoides. The sequence continues at coordinate 3,941,954 of JADRCH010000163.1, forward strand.
AAGTAAATACCTATTATTACTTCAAACCACAAAGCTCTGCCAAATAGAGGGAGGGAGGCCAGCTGAGTGCAGTCATTTTTTGTTTCACATCGCATTTTTGTGAATTTACAATCAAACTTCTTAAAATGTTGAGTCAGCAGATCCATGAGTAGGAGAAGAGAATGTCTAGGAGAAATGACACAAGCGACATATCGCTCAAAAGCGACTGCCTTTGAGCCAGGCAGTGTGTGGAAGAACACTGCAGGGACAGGGCACAGGGTGAGACACAGGAAGTATCATGAAAGCCAGCCTTCTGCAGGTGCCCCGTGATAAAGAGAAGTAGAGGCAAAGGAAGGGGCTGTTCTGAAGCCACCATTAGGGGTGCCGTGTTAGCACCAGCTGGCAGTGTAGGAGACTTTCAGGAACAGCCTTTACTCCCAAGGATGAGCCAATGCCAAGCCCCCAAGTTTGCCACCGTCAGCCTGCCCCCATCCTCAGAGAAGTAGTGTATGCAGACTAGCACACTGGGGTGAGAAGTTGGCAGTGAGGGACACCACCATAGCTGCCTTGCTAGACTACTTCTTCTCCAAGAAATGAGTCTGCTCTGTTGCTCTAATCTAACACAAGTATTCTTGAGCACCAGGCAACCTTAAAAATCAAGCAGTTAGATGAAAGCTAGCACATTTGAGGAAGTAGAAGAGACAGACAACATCCAGCTGCACCCTGGAACACAGGGTACCATTCTGTGAATCTTTAGCTTTGGCGGTGTGCTTGCTTGCCTGTAGACATATATGTGCTGGAGCACAGTGAACCCTTCTAATACAATAGGTCGCAGTCAAGGGGCTGAAAAGCCACTCTGTAAGACAAATCATTGTTCTACTACTTTTGAATGTGAGGTTCGATTTTCATTTTATAGTTGAAAGGGAAATTAAGGATTTGGAGATAGAATGTGATACTTTAATCAGGTGGCTAGATCCAGAATGCACTCAGAGAAGATAAGAACCAATAGAAACCAAAGGAATTCCAGCTGGTGATGATCAATACAGCACAAGTCTTGGACAGTGGAAATGAACAAACATTACTAAGACCAATCGAGAAAAAACAGACTGTGGTGATGGAGAAGGTGATTTCTGTAAAACCTGGATGTTCAAAAGCACTTCAAATGCTAAACCACACAAACCAATTCGCTAAAATAAAACTATTGCCAACCTCATTTCGAAAGTATTCCTCTCCTTAAAGAGAGAGGAAACAAAAGGAGGTGGGGCACACATGTCACAGAAGAACCTTAAGGAAAATCTCAGAAAGCAAGCAAGAGACAAGCAGGCCACAGCTACAGGAGCAGCCCCCAGCAAAATGTGTCTGAAACCTTGAGATGTTACAGGACATGGCAAAGGGGAAGGCATGTCCAGGTGGAATTGTGACTTCTAATCACCTACCCTAAGGCAAGGGAGAGGACGCTGGCTATGCAGGTGAACCCCGCATAATTACAAGGTTCCTGGAAGTAGAAGGGCAGCAGAAGAGGGCAGAGCGAACGTGGGGAAGGTGCAGTCCTCCACTGCCAGCTTTCATGATGGAACAGAAACCAACATACAAAGGATCAGGGAAACTGCTTCTCTCTGAGAGGCCCCGGGCAGAGCGCAGCCAGAACCTGCAGCTTAGGACCTCAGACCCACACAGAGGTAAGGTTCAAAATCACAATCCAATTCGAATTATTCTCCACTGCCACAGAGCCATAGCCCAAAACAGGGAAGGAGGAAAAAGAATCAGAGGCTCATCCTCATCAGAATTAACAGGAGCAGACTCAGGAAACGTGACCCTGATGCTCCTGAGCAGTCTGGTGTCTGTACACATGGAAGGGGAAAGCCAGGAATAGCCGCCATGTGGATGTGAATCGTGCAGGTGAGCAGAAGATGTGCTTGCAATGTAGCACTACCTCCAGAGTGCACAGAGCCCATTTTTTCAGTGCCAGAGCCTAGAGGGCAGGGAGGGCTGTGCCTCATTTGCAGGTGCTGAAGCAACACCGAAACCTATCCTAAGCAAGGGCTTAGGGGAAGGCTGGAGTGGAGGTATGTGGACTTTTAAAAAGCTCACAATATAAAAGCTACCCCAAACTTGACCTATGAGAGGTTTGACTGATGAGACTCCATAAGGCACAGGAAGCCCTGTGCAGGCCCTCTGCCTTCTAAGTGCATTACAGAGGTAAATGCCCAAAGGGTTAGCATGCAGCCTTCCCCACTGTTCTTAAAAATTCACCAAACCATAGAATAGAGTTCTCAGACCAAAACAACTTTGACTCACAGGCCCTAGTCCATGTTGGCACCCTGGATCAAGGCAATGCATGTCTAAACTCAGAATGTGTCCACTGAAAGACAGTCTGCTTATTATTTCTCAGTAGTACTTAAACTTAATTCAATTCTGGATTTCTAACAGGAATTCTAGCATATCTTGGTCTATGGAGGTGGTTTCTCTCTATAGCTACTATCTGATATTCAGACACTATACAGGCATCAGGAAACAAAGTCCATGTATTAGTGCCCCCAACTGGGATTCTATGGATTTTGCTCCTGCAGGATGGGGTTAGGATAGCAGCTTTTCCCTTCATTTGGCAGATGACATGGTAAAAGAGAAAGCCCAGGGAATAGAAGTAGTAGAAGTAAACATGGACTTACTCATCTTGAGCAATCACCATGGACACAGAAGAAAAAGAGGACCAGAGGGCAGATGAAGTAAAGGATTTTAACGTTACATTTAAAAATATACTTTAAAATTATCTTTATTAATTCAACATAACAAGATCATCTTAATTTAATATGTTAATTTTTATATAGAAAACTTAAGACATTCTTTTTAAAAATTTTACAAAACTCTCCTTTGAAGTTTAAGAGCCAATAAAACCCCATCAGGAGAAATTAATGAAAGTTACCTGAGAATATGAGTCACAAGCAGCATCTGAAGTACAAGGAACGGATATGAGAAGCTTTCTCGGAGAGGCGGCGTCCACATCACACGGGTGCACTGAAAAACGAACAGGCGGCAGGGTGAAGGGGGCAAACAACAAACACCAAGTATTTCCCGTATGCACTTTCAACGGTGCAGTTCACACAAGGGCTGGGCTTTCTGTAAATGCAAACACTGGGAAGTGGGAGGCAATGCTGGGAAAAGGCCTCCAGGGTCAAGGCACATGTGAAGAACACGTATAGCACACACTGTCCTTACTCATCTGTCCATCAATCAACCTTTGTTGTTCATTCTCTATCTTAGGTATTATGACTAGTGCTGTGCCAAGCACAGGGGTGTGGGTAAATTTTGATAAAAGTTGTATTTCCTTTGGAGATAAGCCTGAGAGTTGATGGCTACCAGGTGGGTAAGTATTTGTTACAACAATCTATGATGTATTTCAAAACACCTAAAGGAGTGTGACTGTTCCAGCATGCAGACGTGCTCAGTGCTGGGGGAGATGCAAGCGCCTACGGCTCAAACTGTGATCTCGAAATTCCATCTTCCCCAGCAGGATACAAGATTCGGTGAAAACAGATGGTTCTGTATCTTGGGACAAGGTGATCCTGTGGCATCATTCAGTACCAGAAAGAAAGTCTAAGACTGAAAGAACATATGAACACAAGTGCAATGCCACTCCCTCCTCTTCAGAGATGCTTCTCTGCAGAACAGCAGTGAATGTAGATGCGACTGCTCAGCCCTAAACAAAACCGCGATGGAAAGAACTTCCAGGAAAGTTCCAGGAAAGGAAAGAGCCATGAGACAAGAAGAAAGGATGCAAGAAGTTGTCTCCTGTGCATAATTTAGCCACTGCAGCTATTGCTGCCTGCCCCTGCCTGAGGCCTCAACAAAACTGGGGGCAGTCAACAGGTGAATCACAGGGAGAGGGTGGCTCCTGGGGCTCTTTCTGCTGTACTAGTGCCTATTGACTCTCCCTGGGGGAGAGTCACACTATCAAATTACCTTATAAATATTAATGTTCACAGCCATAGATCTGTGCTGCTCTCAGGTCTGGCAGAAGCTTCTCCTTGTGGGAGGTAACGGTTAAAGTTCTGAGAGTAAGAGACAATGAGTGCTCAGCTATTTATGGGGCACCAAAATCAACTGGTCCCCACCCCAAGGCCCAGGGATCATCACGTAAGAGGAGCATAAAGATGTAAGATTTGGATGACGGAGGAGTGCTGTGACCCAGTCTTCTGCACATGACTTAGCTACTGCACATAGGGATTCACAGAAGCTATGGCTACCTGCACGACCCAGGTAGATTCCAGCATGGATATGGGAGGAGCTACCAAAGCCCCATGCCCAGCTCTTGCCAGCTGATGGCTGTTGGAGGGAGAGGGTGCTAAGTTGCCAGTGTCCCAGTGGGTTGCCCTACTCCCATGCACTTGTAGGCAGCTCTGATTGCATTCAGAGAACTAAAGTAATAATTATTAAAAAGAGAGCATGAAGCTGGGAAGGAGACATGCTGAGAGGCTCTGAGGGGAGCTGAACAGGTAAATATGACCGAAATATACTGTGTACATGTAAGAAATTTTCAACCAAGAAAAACCACTATTTCAAAACAAAACAAGGTAGGAATCCATTTCAATAAAGTCTCAAAAGTACCAAACCCATCAATAATCAAGGAGAAAGGATTTACTTCCCTTGGAGGAATCTAGGAGTGCCAAGTGAACAGGGCTAAAGCCACCTGTGCCTTAATCTAGAGCCGTACAGTCTTCAACCTGTGGGCTCCGATCTTTCACAGGGGCCTCATAGCAGATATTTAGGCTACAATTTATAACAGTAGGAAAGTGACAGTTGTGAAGTAGCAGAATAATAACAATAATAATAATAATAATAATAACTTTATGGTTGGGATCCTCATGACATAGGAAGCTGTATTAAAGTGTCATGGCCTTTGGAAGGTTTAGAACCACTGCTCTAGACAGTGGCTACATAATTGGTACATATGTAAAATCTGTTCAGCTCAACAGATACAGTATATGACATTAATATGTGTACATTATGTACCATTTATAGCCAAGGCTACTATTGAATTTATAGTGATTTAACATCAAAAATTACGATGACCAGATTATAGGACACTACACACAAAAGAACCCATGTGTACTTAATAACAGTAAAAGAAAGCAAGTGGGAAGGCTTTTCTGTATAGAACACCAACTCCTTTTTTTTTTTTTTTTGTACAATAAAATTAGCTTTATTTCTCCTTTAGTGAGAAAGTGTAACGCTTGTAAAACATCACATATACAAAATGTTTTCATTCTAGCACCCAGAATTATTATTGGTACAATTAGAATATATGCAGCTTCTGAAGTTTTTCTAAAAGTATGTGTGAAATGTTGTGTCTAATATATTGCATTTTATGTCCACAGATATTTGATTATCATCTCACCCCCAGCTGGGGCAGTTAGAGCATGGGTTTAGCCTGCAAAGGCCCTCTGTGATTCAATTCACATTACTTACTAAGGAAAACAAACATATGCCCCACTCACCCGCTCACAGGCCTTGATGCATCATAAGGATGGGAGCTGTGCCCATTCCGTTCTCCAGATAGTTCCTTGCTCAAAGCTCAATTCCTGGATTATAGTAGGTATTCCTTTTATTATGTGTATCAAAGGATGAATGGCAGGTTTTTATTTTGCTACATCTGGAGTTGAGAAATAATAACTAGAAACTGTGGCAGGACTTTTGGAGCTACAGACAACAGGTTATGGACTTTTGTACGTGTGTCTCTTTATTATCAATGCATTAACGAGTAAATGAGAGACACAGATCCCTCAAGACCATTTGCTGCTTTTACGTTCATGAAAAACTGTGTACTGGGCTACATTTGACTCTTGGGGTCCATCATTGTCCCCAAGTCTCTAGCCCCAAGCCTCTAGGAAGGCAGGGACATGTGCTATTCCTCCTTCTGCTGCCAAGGCAGTGCCATATGTGTCTCTGGCATCAGCATGTGGTTTGGGGATTATGTGAAGGAAAGAGGAGGGAGGAGAATACCAACTCTCAAACATAGATCAAACAAGAGAATAAGGGAACTGCCACTCTCAAAGGCCAACAGCAAACGATTCAGGCAGTGATCATCAACGGACGTGAGTGTTTGGTAACATGCTTCAAGGAAACAAGACATCCTAAATCTCAAAGTTTCAGGACACAAACCACTTAGTAGCACACAAAGGCACAAGAGCATCTTTTCAACAGACAAATCTGACTTCCATCACCTGAGCCATGGGACTGACAGACGAAATCCAATAATGTGGCAAACTGGTCTTACAAGCCTCTCGATATATCGCAATAAAAATGATACATCATCTGCTATAGTCTTCAAAAACTGTCAAATCAAGACCCACTGGTGAGGAAATAGACAGGTGCAAATCATGGAGCCTGTACCAAACAGCAGGCCCAAAATCTAATGCCCATCCTGTCAAACAGATGGAGCACTACTCTAGAAGAAGCATTCGAGATAAAATGATAGCTAAAACCCATGTGTGGTCCTTAATCAAATTCTGAATCCAAAACAAAAGCATAAAGGAACTGCCTGGAATAACTGTGGAAATTTGAGTGTGCAATATGTTATCACTGAATTTCTTAAGTATGAGAAAAGTCAGTCATTATGATGTAGCAGCTTCTAGGCAACATATACCATGGTGTTTAAGGCAAGATGCTATAAAGCACAAATCTCAGATCCATCTGGAACAAGACAATGCCTGTCTGGGTAAGGCACATATACATGCTAGTAAGAGAAAGCAAACATGAAAAATGGTAAATGAAGAGCTACTGAGATGGCTTAGCAGGCAAAGGCACGTGTCCCAATCCTGAGTTCGTTACCCAGAACCCACATGGGAAAGGAGAAAACCAACTAACTCCTTCACATTGTCCTGACTCTCATATGTGGTCTATGTGCTATGAACATACACAATACATATAAACGCATTCACACATATAAACATTCTCATTTTCTCTCTCTCTCTCTCTCTCTCTCTCTCTCTCTCTCTCTCTCTCTCACACACACACACACGCATACACAAACACACAAAATAATAAAAATTTTAAAAGAATTTTCAGAAAAATTGGTAAATGAAAGTGAAGGTTAACAGGATCTTACTTATATAGGAAATACGAAAGGTTATGCTCAGAGAGATGAAAAAAATAAACTGGTACTTCCTAAGATTTGGGGTAGGAAGGAGATGGGGCACGGGGAAACGGAAAACTCAGACCAAAGGCATGATGCCTCAATTAGGCTAGAAAAATGTCAGTGGACGACTGTACTGCCGTAACCCCAGCAAGCAGCACACTATGTACTTAAAATGGCTCTAAGAATACTTTTAATACCTCTAATCACAAAAGGTTAGGAATTATTTTGACTAATAAATCTACAATGTACACACAGATCATATAATTATCATTTTTCAATTAAAAATACACTGATAGTTAATAAATCTGCTTAGTAACCATGAGTTAATAAATCTTTAATGGTTCCATTTAATGCATATTAGGATATTAAAACTTCCTGCTATGAAAAAATATTGGGAAAATTATCAAAATTGCTTTCAGTGTTCTAAGAATTGTTTTCCAAATTTTATATAAGCAAGATAATTATGCCAATAAGTAATAAGTATCACACGGATAGGTATTTTAATCTTGGTCCAGATAGCAATATCTGAGAGACTCAATATCCTACTCCAGAGATACCTGCTTATCCATGTCCTCTCCTGCCCTAGTCAAAATAGGCAGGAAATGGAAACTAGCTAACTACCCTTCAACCCATGAATGGATAATGAAAAAAGTATGGAACATACACACCACAGAATTCAAAGAAAATGAAATGAAATTAGCAGGTAAATGGATAGAACTAGAAAATACTGCACTGAGTGAGGTCACCCAGACCACAGGGACCATGCGTCCCCTCTTACTTGTGTACTCTAGCTCCAATCTTTACTAAGTCATGTGTGTGAAGAAGCAAGGAAGAGCTCTAGAGATGGGGGAGGTAGGAGGCAGGTGCTACAAAGGAAGTAATGGGAAGACAGAGCAGAGACAAGGAGAGGTTACATTAAGGATGTCTGCAAAAGCCACGGGGAAAACATTTTATAAGCTAACTTAATGTTTGTGTATATAAAAGCGCGCGTGCGCACATGCGTGTGCGTGCGTGTGTGTGTGTGTGTGTGTGTGTGTGTGTGTGTGTGTGATGCATTACACCACATGGGGTGATGATACTACCCCTAATACCTGAAAAAAAAAACAAAAACAAAAACAAAAAAACCAGGAGTTCCAGGTATAGTAAGCTTCCCCTCAATTTGTTGATCAGAGGAATACAAGAGTCTCCAAAACCAGTATGGGCTATTTCTTTCCATTGTCTTTGGTTGCCTTCCAGAACTCGAAGGTAGACCCTATTGCCAAAGACAACACAAACTTTGGACATAAGGTTTGGAGAATTGTGATGCAACTGGACTGACAGCCTTCTCCATGCGGACTGGTTGCATGGTATCAGAAGGTGACATATAGTCTGTCAAGGAAGAGATATCAGCAGCAGTCCTACCCAGCTGAAAAGCCCATACCCACCATAATGACTGGAAGAACAGATTCTACAATGGTGCAGTAGTGCTACTTTTGCCTTGAGTATAAGCAGCAGCTATCAAATTAGACTTGGTCTGCTCTACAGGAAGGAGCTGATCATATAAATCTAGTTAATTACCTATGCTCGAGAGGTCACAGACCTGAGGAGAGAACCTACTGCTGCCATTCTCCTAAACCAATATAATTTCTATCTATCCTAAAGTCTTATCCTTGTGCCAACAGGGTAAGTGGAGCTCTCCCCATCCATAAAGCTTCTTTATAGAACAAATGGGGACTGTCACAAAGACCCTCAATTGATCCAACTGCAGAGCTGAATGACTGTGGGGTACCCAACCCCAACTGACAGATCCACAGTACAACCCCTACACCTAAGACTCAAGGAAAATAATAGAAGAGGTGACAGAAAGACTTAAGAGCCAAGGTCTGGGATGACTAATAGTATCCAAATAGTATCTTCTAAACATGACAGAGAAAATGCACCCAAGAAATCTCAACATTGTGGTTGCCTGAGACGAGACAAGTATAGTGACAAGCCAAGTTACACGCACATGGTCCCACACCAATATGAAGTACAACACCTGACCAGTAGCTGCTAAAATAGGAAGAGTCCCATGTTTCCTGCAGAGATGAACATACAAGCAGTTTGTCTAATACAAACAATGCTAAATGGACTCAGTATGTGTGCCCTCGCACATGCAGAGACACACATGTGCGCACACACACACACAACAATGTAATTAAACATCGTAAATGAGAGGGGACACAGGAGGATTTGAATGGGTGAGAAAGGAGAGAATAATGTATGTTAAATACTCAAGTTCTCAAAAGTAACTAAGTACATTTAAGAAACTGACATGATGTGGGTAGTTTAAAAAGTAAATAGATGTGGCCCTTGAGACAATATCTCCATCCACCTTCACTTGCTTTGCTGCAGCAAAATTTGAAATTTTCCAAAGGCTTTTTCATTTATATGTGAATATATTCATAACAGTACTTTTTATATAAAACATTGATCATACTAAGTAATTTTTAAGTCTCTATGGAAAAAGCTAAACAATCCTATTTCACAGAAAAAAAAATTAATGCAGGGATGGCTGAGCAGCTCCGAGCAGCTGCTCCTCTAGTTCCGGGGATCCAGTATCCTCTTTTGGTCTCTACAACAACAACAACACACACATACACACACTGACACATACTGAGATATACACACAGACTCAGACACACACACACACACACAGATAGACACTCACCGACACACTCACGACATTGAAGAACATACAGTACTAGTTGATTTTGTTTTGCTCTTTGTGGTGCTGGGGACTGATTCTAGGCCCCTGCAGATGTTAGACAAGCTCATTAGCTATACTCTCCAGCCCTATACAGAGGAGTCCTTTGTACTCTCTCCATTCCCCACCCCTACCCCACCCCCCAGTGTCTGTTGTTTATAAAGGTTCTGACAAATCAAGCTAAGAGAAGCATTTGTTCTTGTTTTCCTTCAATGGCTTGTGATGAACACTGTGCAAGCTCACTTTCCCTACATCCTCAAGTGCTTCATCCGTCTGTTCCCATTTTCCTTTCCTAGTTGCTGAGATTTTCTTTCCCATTCTAAGATCTTTCTACGGCGTTTGTCCAGTTTCAGCCAGTGATAACCACCTTGCCAGGAGAATGCCAACATGGGCAGCTGTGACACTTGGCTTTTCTCACTGCCTCTGTTCAACATGGGTCCCACTCTCCCTGTAGCCCTGGGCTACTCTGCTCATCTTCTGACTTGCCCTCTTTGAGTCTGGGCTCCATCATCCTTTGTTTAAGCACCATTTTATCAATTCTTTGAAGACACATACAACTTATTTTGAACATCTCCTCCTTCACCATTTCCTCCCCAACTACTTCCCCTCCTTCCCCAACTGCCGCCAGGACTCAAGTCCAGTTTGTGCTTGGATAGTTTTGGGAGTGGGGCCTGCTCTGTGTACATGGTCTACCTACCAGGGAGTGCAGACATCAAAGATCCTGATGCTCCCTCTCCCAACAGCTCTGGAGTACTAGTAGTTCCTCTGCTAAGGGTAGAATTTCTTGCCCCCCTTCCCCACTCTATGCTGGGAGTTTGTCTGGTTGTAGCTTGCACAGGTCTTACACATGCTGTCCCAATCATCCATGCAGCTACCCTGAAGTGGCTGCAAATACTATTCCTGGATGTTAACCACAACCTCTAGCTCTTCCAGTCTTTTACCTGCTCTTCCGGGAAGAGTCTAAGTCTTGTTGGGGAGGATCTGCTATGCATGTCCCCCTAGGGCTGAGCAGTCCCCAGTCTTCATTCTTTCCGTCAGTATGCTGCCATTAACCTACAGCACACATTTCTGGTCTCATGACAAGGAAACACTTCACAAACGGCAAACTTGTTGGCTTTCCTCATCTTAGCACCCCACAGCGACATAATCAACGGCAAGAAGCAAGCTCATCCTCATGTTTGTCCTGGAATGCAGACCCTCTGTGTGGCCACTTGTGAGGCTGGAAAGCCCCTATGATCCATTTTCACATGATTCAGATTTTAAGGTTTTCAAATTATTTTTAAAAATTATATTAACCCATTTGTGCTACACATTATTTTAGGTAACAGGGGAACAAGCTCAGTACTCTGAGAATACGAGGCAAGTGCTCAACCCTCAAGACATACCCCTTGCCCTATGAACAGAAAAGTTCTTCTGTTAAGGCAAATATTTCTTCGTAATCTCATCGGTGGGAACAAATTTAAAAAAAACACGGAATACTATCTTAGAGCCACTATTAAGACAACTAACTAATTCGAATAGAGCTTAAAAGCAACTGACAAGCTACATCAGTGTTTTGGTATATGAATAATTGACTTCTGTGAATAAAATCTCTTCTAATAAAGTTAGGTGCTGGGGCAGCAAGATGGCTCAGCAGGTACAGGCTCCTGAAGCCGCCGAACAGCCCATACCTGATCACATCTTATCAACAGAACACACATGGAAATGAGGAGCAGACACCAAAAAGCTGTCCAGAGCCATCATATGAATGCCATGTCATATGTACCCCTAACAACTCACAGAATATACAAATACACTTTAAAATACAGAGGTACTGATAAATAGCCAATAGCAATCTCACAATATAGTGTTCTACAGAAGTTAAAAGAAGCCTGAATGAGTATAAGCAGAGTAGATGATTCTCATCACACAGAAACTGGATACTTTAGAAACACACACACATACGCTTGTTTGTTTGTTTGTTTGTTTGTTTCACAGGTCTCACTGCATATCCCTGGCTGACCTAAAACCGATAGACCAGGCTGGCCTCAAACTCACAGACAGCCACTCTTTTGCCTCTTGAGCACTGAGAGGAAAAGCGTGCACTCAGCCAAAAACAGTTTTAAAAAATTAGAAGAAAATGAGAACCGAAGGTGTTGTAATCTGAAAGCCAAATGATGCACAAAATTATAGCAGGATTTTAGTTACATGAATTCTTACCAACATTTTACCAAAACTGTAGTGTACGCACTAAACTATAACATCATTATATAAAATATAACACTTCTGCCATAAACTAGCAAATAAATGTAACAACTAGTCATTTCCATAAAACAAAAGTTCTAATTTTAGTTGTTTCATGTACCTTTTCCTAAGAAAATGATATCTGACTAAGCATGTTTTAAATAAATTAAATGGGTAAAAAATGTCAAGAGGAAAAAAAAAACAACAACCTAAAATTTTAAGAAACGGTGTTCTTACTACTTGAGCATCAAGAATGTAAGAAAAACGTAAGGAGGGGAACTTCTAACCGAGGAGGACACAGTGAGAAGCACAAGGGCCCTCTGTGCTCCACAACAGTGCCTTTCTCGCTGCATCTGGATCTACATATTCAATAGCCCAAGCCTAGCATCACACAATGCTCCCTTCTTGCATCAGCAAGCAGTTATTTACCATTTCACACACCATTCTCATAACCAGCTTTAAAACATCCCATGATCCAGGCTATTTCATATGCAGAATCGTCAGGAAAAAGCCGAAACCTTCCTTCTCACCACTGGCCCAAACCCAGCTGTAGCAATGCTCTGTTCTGCTGCGCTCACACGCTAAGCTCTAATTCACGCAGCCTGCGTTGTAGTGCTCACGCTTCGACCTGTGTGTGTGTGTTCAAAGGCTGCACATACTCAGGGCAGGAAGAGAAAAGACGGAGACATCTCACACATCTTTTTCCTTCCCCACACAAACATTTCCATGAGAAGTCTAGACAGACACAACACTAGAAAAGTCAGTGAAAATGTGATTAACTTAGGGGAAGGAATGTAGTGAAAATCTGGATTTTTTAGAATTTTACCTAAAAACTATTAATGATGAATAAAACTACCAATCTGCGCTAACAAGCATATGGCACTTAATATTTTAAGCCCTGTATTAGGCACTTTACACACATGGATTCATCTGATTTATGCAATATCTCTATGAGATAAATAATATCATGACCCCATTGACAAAGCAGAGGAATGCACAGACAGATTAGCTGACTTGTCTATGTGTCACAGACAATAAATGGACAAGCTAGGGTTTGAACCCAGGCAGCATAGGTCCAGAGACTACGCACTTGACAGTGTTACTATCTTTGCACTGCCTTGGATAGTTGCAAATTTACAGGTCTGGCAAATACTCTGAATAGGATATTTAAAAGTACATTGCCCCTAACGTAAGAGTCACTGGCTTTAAAATCAGACTATTTGCTCAAATCAGTAAGACTCCTGCCACTTAAGAGACCACTAGCATTTAAATTTGGGTCAAAATAACTGAATCACATGGTTAAGAAACACTATTACAGTTTAAGCATAAGGAAATTAATTGGAAGAAGCTTGTATTTCAGTAGTGATTCTGACTACTTACCTCTCCATGATTGAAAAAGAAGCACAGCACTGTGACCACGCCTCCCAATCGGCTGCCACTGCAAAAGAGGGTAGGAAAATCTAACTAACTGCATGTCAGATATGTAGGTCAATCCTTATCTAAAACCTTAAAACAGTACCACAGTAACCTGCCACCAACACAGACTGCTTCGCCACGAAACACCTCACCTACGCTTATTTACAAAATGCTTGATTTTTCCAAGCTATCACTAGTCAAAATACCTACCAGCTGAATGAGAGGCAAATACCTGTGACCCAGAACTTGAGATTCAAGCAGGAGAATAAGGAGTTCAAGGTCAGGCTTAGCTACACTCGAATATGAGGCCAGAGTATGAGATCTGGTCTCAGAAAAACAAAAACAACAACCTTATTTACCACCTACAATATGTGCACACAGGGGCTTAGGGGACAGGGAGCTGAAAGACAGCATTTAAGAAAGTTAGTGACATTTTGCATGTGTCTCCCCTTCCAAACCGTTCTCTATAACCATATAATTTCTACTGTGTGTCATTCACTTCTATTTGACGCTTGTTCTTTTCTACTTTATTATGATTATTCTTAATCAATACTTGTTGCCAAGGCATCTTTAAATCACTGAAATATGCACAGTCTCAGAGCGCTGCAAGCTCTTCATCTCTTTTTTAATGGGGGTGCAGATATTTTTCAGCTTCTAGCTATGTAACATGTTTGCATATTGGAAGTGCATATGCTCCTGCTCCTCTTGCCCCACGACAGACCAGAGTGACCCAGGCTGGCAAGCATGTGGTCACTTCCTTCTGAGTGACCCAGGCTGGTAAGCACGTGGTCACTTCCTTCTGAGGCAGAGCTCAGACTCTCCAAGTCTGCCCTTCAGACAGGCAGAACTTACCTACACTGTCATTTGAATGTTTACTCCCTCCCTATCTGGATGGAAGATCTGTGCACTGTTTCAATGACATGCACCTATTTCTTCCATGAACTGCCTACAAAGGCCCTTAAATATTCATGTTATGACTGCATGTTTCTCTGCTTAAAGACTGTAGTGATCAAATGGCTGGCTGTCATATGTGTCACAAATTACATTGACATAACTTATAGTGTATTCCATTAGAACTTTGAAGATATTATGTGGTGAAGTTTGTCAGCTTTATTTCTTCTTCATTGTATGCCCTGTCCATGAAAGTTCTATTTCAAAATTTTATAAATAGCCACCTAAAATTTCCTCAAGTGCCATGCCATTTCCACTTAGGTATTTTATCTGGAGACCTCTAATCTATTCTCTTTGAGGTTACCATTAATGATAAAATACCAAGCAAGTAAACCTCCCTTTCTCAGAGAAATGCAGCCCAGCCTGTCTCATACAGTAACTGCCTACAATCTACAACTTTTTCTATTGTAGTCAATTTATTTAATTCTGTAATGTTTTTCTGTCACATGGCACCATTTTTATCCTGTAAGATTTCTGGTTATTCTAATAGATCTCAGGAGAACTCCCCATGTCCGGCCACTCACAAAGACTGCCTTCTGACATTCTCAGCAACTCCATCTACACTGAGTGTGGTCTAACAACCCCCTTTTCAAAACAAATGTTGCTTTTCATCAGAATGGCACTGAATTTATGTTCAATTGGTGATGGGCTATTCTGCCTACTCCATCACTAAATATGCCACTCCTTATTTATTTAATTCAAATTATATTATGTCAGAAAAAGTTTTATGAACAACACATCAGTCAAGTACTAAAGTTAATCCTTCTATAAATACAAGGAATGTGGTGAAATCTTACTGTGCTGGTTGTTTTCACACATTCAGAATCTGACAGGTCACATAAGCCAAGGAAAACATGCAGAAGATTTGATGTAGATAGTCAAAATGCTCAACTTTATACAAATGTATGGTAGTCTGACTGAACAGAGACTACATTATTTCTTACGTTCCTATAACAATGAGCTCTGGAGACAACTCAGTCTCTAATTATAGTAAAACACATAAGACAAAAAGAAACATACAAAATTCCCTTGAGCAAAACAGAACCCGAGCTAAACTTTTCTAACTTTACTTTTTCTTAATGACAAAGTAGAGGAGACGAAACATGTAAGAGGGGCAAAACGTGACCAAATCTCAGGCTGGCACTGCCAACTGTCCATCCTCACGCAGCTGCCACCAGCCTGAGGCTCCGAACCTGGGCACTCTCCAAAGGACACATCCCTCTTACCTAACTGCGCAGCACAGGTTCCAATCTAGCGCCTTCCATTTTCTGTGCCTAACTACCCAGGGAGGCAGGTTTTCTGACTCACTGTCACAATGTGCAAAGCCAGGAGGTGGAGTAGAACTGGCTTGTCCATAAGGAATAATTTGAGTTGCAATCACTACTTAATGATGTGACTTGCAAACACAAAAGTCAAAATTAGTGTCCCTAATAATAAGTTACCATTCTGATCCTAGACACTGGCACAAAAATGTTACTTAGCTAACCAGAAAAGATCTGGCAATTAAAATATTTAAAATTGTTTAATCTTCCATGTTATAGTTGATATCTCAGAATTCCTCTTTTGCAGTATCTATCACTGACCATCAGAAAGCATGAGAGCCACCACTGTGAACATTTATGAAACATGCTAAGTAAGCTGCTGAACTTGGCACCTCCACTCGATGGACCTCACTTACCTTTTGGCATATGTGTGTATGTGTCTATTTATGTATGTGTGTGCACGTGTGTGTGGTTAATGGTAGGCATTGGTATCTTCTTCTGTGACTCTCCACCTTGTTTTGAGACAGGGTTTCTCACTGACCCTGAAGCTTAGCAAACCAGCTGGCTGGTAAGCCCCAGGCATCCCCATCTCTAGTACCCCCCAGTACGGGGATTGCAGGTGTGTGCTGCTGTACTACCTGGCTTTTTACATAGCCACCAGTGACCTCAGGTCAGCATGCTTGTGCAGGCAAGCACTTCATTAACTGAGACATCCACCCAGCCTCTCTGTTTACCCTCTAAGTCTTGATGATCTTAGAAAATTAAGAAGGGGCATTAAAGCTTAAAATTTAAAATATCCTTAAAAATGCTTCCTAGTTATAATTCTATAATCTTTCTTACTCCTTGATTTCTAAAGACTGAAATCAATTCTCAAATTTTAATGGGTTTTATTAATCCTCTGATTAACAAATGTTAATTTGTTCTCTGTAGTGCTACATACAAAATGCCAGAACACAAAATATAACATTTGACAAAAGAAAAGCATATTCAGGGTTTTAAAACTACAGTAAAAAGCACTTGGAACAAGTTTCCTCATGCAAATAGTAAAGAGAAAAATGTGAAAGGTAAAGGAGAATGTTCAGTCCCAAGCCTGGGAACTATGTCTCTGACCTATTGCTGGCCCAGTAAGAAAACACCAAATAGGCCTTCTTGCTACATTGACGGGACTCGGGACTCAATGGTACAAGAGGGGGGGGGGGGGGGAGGGGGGGGGGGGGGGGAAGGGGGGGGGGGGGGGGGGGGGAGAAAATTGGCTAGAGAGAGGGCTCAGGGGGTAAAGGTTCCTGCTTTTTTTTTTTTTTTTTCCGGTTTTTGGAGACAGGATTTCTCTGTGTAGCCCTGGCTGTCCCAGAACTCACTCTGTAGACCAGGCTGGCCTCGAACTCAGAAATCCACCTGCCTCTGCCTCCCGAGTGCTGGGATTAAAGGCGTGCACCACCACTGCCCTGCTCGGTTCCTGCCTCTTAAACTCACACAAAGGTAAGAGTAGAGAAACAACTTAATGGGTTTCCCCATCCTTGAACATGGCACATGCCCATACCTACATGTCATGTCCATACATATATACAATAATAATGATTTAAAAAGAAAAAGAAGAAAGTAAAGACAAGGAAGGAAATGACAACTAAATAGGCTTTAAAAAAGTATTCTCTGCTTGGCCCTGTCCAGGTCTCCAGCTTATATTACAACAAGTCAATGTCGTGTCTTCAGCTGTGTCGGCAGGCAAACATCCCTATCACCATTGTAGGAACCACACACTTAGTACCAGACCATGCCTTGCCACGGCAGACACTCAGGGATGGCACCTGAGCATAAACAAATACATAAATGGCACTCATCCAAAAGGCTGCTGGTGTTCACTGGTTTGGGAACCTTGCTGTCAAACATGCCACTGTTGTCTTGAGCCACTTGCCCAGACATAGGTGCCAATTCATTGCCAATATAGTACGTGGTGGGGGGAGTCTGCAGCACTACAGGCCTTTCCACTGTGCCCTCCCACCTGGTGTCCAGCAACGGCTCCCCAGGGCCTTCCTTCCACAGCTGCTGGTCTTAGCTGCAGTTGTAGCCCTGGAGACTCCAGCTCTGCCTGCAAATGTCTGCAGCCTACATACTTCCTTTACAGCGCTCCACACACTAGCCCAGGCTGCCATCCTCTTCCACCAGGAGGAGGGCTATGGCTTCATGGCCTCCTTCTCCCAGGCCTGTTATCTTTCTCTAAATGTAGCGACATGCCTCAGGCAGCCACCAACCACAAAGCTCTTCATAAATGAACTGCACAAGTCACCTCTGCTCCCAACACTTGGCCACCATTCTATGTCTCAATGTCAATGCAAACATCAACACATGCTCAAACGTCTGCATTTGTCTGCCATGCCTGTCAGTCTCCAGTGAAATGCCCACACTGACTACAGTGTATAGAGCAGTGGCGAAGGCAAGGCTCATGCATTAGCTGGACAGCCAGTGTCCTGAGGCTTCAGGGTTTGGATGGACCTGAGACATTCTGACCTACCCGGATTAGAGCCAAGGGCAGAGGAAGAACACAGGTACCTCCCAGGGGTAGGCATGGGCATTACTGTGAAACAAGCGTCATTTGCTGAGAAAGTAGAGTCACACAAGGGAAGGGATCTGGAGAGAAGATGCAGTATTTCCTAACAACAGCATCACCATTTTATGCAAACCAAAGAGAAATTCTTATCTTTAAATATTCATATACAACTGCTAAAGCACATGGGTTGGACGGAAGACATGATAGCAGGCCAAGTTACTAGAACATTCAGAAAAGTATGTAACTGGCCAAGTTTCATAGGTGCAACACAGCCTATATAAGAAAGACACAGTTTACCAAATCCTGTGTGGATCAGCAGTGAATGCCTGCGCTAAGATACAGTAAGAAGTAGAAAAAAAAAATCACATAAAACTGTAGAGGCAGGACGGGTGTAAAATATATTCTCATGAGAAATTTAACAGGTAGGAACCAGTGGCGAACTAAGAACTGATAATAAAAAGCATTTCATTCTACCAGCCTCAGAAGAACAGCTGGTTGGTACCTGGAGCCAGATCCTGGAGAGACGGTAATGACTGTTCATTTCAGAAATAAAGGGGGCTATGACAAAATCAAATGGGGTGAGTACAGGTAAGTCTTCTGGGCCCTTGGGCCTTCTGGAACACATCGAGAAATAAAAATGTGTTTAAAAAGTTTCTCTGCTACCAAGAGAGCTACTCTGACCTTCTGTGACTAAAGAGGCTAGAAGAGAGAAAGGAAAAAAGATGAACACACTGTGCTCTGCAGCCTGCCGGGGCATGGGCCAAAGAAAGGGCACTTTCTGCTGACTAACTCCATCTCCAAAAGACAAAGAAGCAGTGAGAGTTGAGTAGACACAAGAAAGAGGAAGAAAGCATCAGAGACAGATCACAGTGGCCATAGGGACTGTGGTCAGCAGATATGAAATGGACAGAAGTGCATGAAAAAAAAAAATGTCATTTCTAAGAAAGCTAGCTCAGCACAAGCTGCAAAGGTAAAAGAGGACCAGGAGAATGTGCCCTGCCTGGGCAGTGTGCACACTCAGCCCTTGTGTGTCACTGTTCTGTGTGGTGGCAGCACTATACAGGTACCCTGTCCACAGACCACACTCACTCAGGAATGAAAATGGCTAACAAGGTAAGTTTTTCTTTGCTGCTGTTCTCCACATGCAGACACTGCTGGGCCACAAAGACAGAGCTGCCCACAAAAGGAGTCTGGGTCTCCTCTACAGACAGATTTCCAGACTCATGGAGTCTGCTAGTCTGAAAGTCCCACTCCCTTAAAAGCATCATCTTCTGGGGTTCTAAAAGCTCTCTACTTCTAAAAGTAGAACTCCTGGACTAAGGATCACCAGGCTCCACAACAGGAAATTAAACACAAGAAACAACACACACAAACACAGCCAGAAAAATTGTGCATCAGATTCTTTAAAACGTTGAAATTTTACTAAGGAACAGAAACTGTAACAGATAGAATGGAGGGAAAAACAATCCTAAAATTTTATTTTAAAAAAATCTAATATCCAAACAATTTGAACTTTGGGAAAAAAGGTGAAAACAACAAGAAAGTCATCTCAGAAACACGACTAGACAAAGTATTCATGCAGACTGAGGACAGTCATTGTCCAAGATGCAGAGCCCAGGGTGCCTCAGACAGAATACACTGCCATCTGCTACACTGAGACTTTTGGGGCAATAAAAGATAAAAACATGATGCAAAGGGAGCAAATAGGGGAGGGTCGTCAGAAGGAACTGATAGCAGGCATCTCTGCTGTGAGGCAATATGTCCAAGATAAAACCTCCATCTTGGAGGAAAGCTCCTGAAGACACAGAACATCTACAGGAGGTAAAACACTCAATCCTGCAGAGAAGCTCATTAAACCAGAAAGTAAAAAACTGAAAGACTTCAGGAAGTCCCTGAAACTCATCAAATTTATCTGGTACCTCCCCCCCCCAAAATATCTAACTGAGAGGCAAGCTGAGCTTACCTGAAAAGGTGGTTCAGATAAGCTCCCTGGAAGAAGCAGACCAGCTGAGCTACCTAGAAAGGATATTCTCTAGCATGCTGTGCTGCCTGCAGTTTCCAGATTTATTAGCTGCCACCCATGCTTGAGGGTGCCATGGCAAAGCAGCTGTCTTTGAGTAATTTCTACACATTTAAGTAACCCTTCACCCGTATTTCCATAAGTAATTGCAATAAAACTCAGTGGTTTACCAAGTTGATTTTAGTGGAATCTTTAGGTGTTAGTCTGCCAGAAAAGGTTTTCTTGTTGTTTCCAATAAGAATTAATCAGAATACAGAAAACCAGGAAAATCAAAATAATAAACAATTATCTACACAATGAGTTTCACATTTAGGTTTTGGTGTCAGATGCTACATTACATGCATATACAAATACTCCAAAATATAAAAGCCAAACCTAAAATCTTTCTGGTCAGGCCAGGGACACTCACTGTGTAATGACCACAGTGCTAGTTACACATTCCTACATTCCTCAGCAGCAGGTTGTTAGAGGACACACAGAAGCCAGCTGCCATCCGCCATGCAAACAACCATGAGAAGTTAAGGCATAGGAAAAACCCAGATGGTGCTGAACAGATATTCCTATCAGAGGGCATTGAACAGATATTCTATCAGAGGGCATTGAACAGATATTCTAGCAG
>JADRCH010000163.1:3970945-4091019 GCA_019843965.1 Rhynchomys soricoides
CAGTTACAGTCAAAAGTGCACAGTGCTCATCCTCTTAGACTACAAGGACCTGGAAGAGGACGGGCTGCAGTCAGTTACAGTCAAAAGTGCACAGTGCTCATCTTCTTAGACTACAAGGACCTGGAAGAGGACGGGCTGCAGTCAGTTACAGTCAAAAGTGCACAGTGCTCATCCTCTTAGACCACAAGGATCTGAAAGAGGACAGGCTGCAGTTACAGTCAAAAGTGCACCGTACTCATCCTCTTAGACTACAAGGACCTGGAAGAGGACAGGCTGCAGTTAGTTACAGTAAAAAGTGCACAGTGCTCATCTTCTTAGATTACAAGGATCTGAGACACACTGGCTTTGAAACACCGAGCACTCAAGCGGGTAATAGCTACAATTAATTTCAAGGGTTTCTGATCATTTATAAATTATTAGGTTGCAAAAAAAAAGTACATCTTCGAAGAATTTCATCATAATTAAAATAACTTAATGGAAAAAATGGCTTCAAAAATAGTATCTGAATTTAAATATGTATACATGCAATTCAGCATACGCCATGTATGAAGAGTCTATTCAATACCCAAAACTGACATCAGTCTTATTTCCTCCAAATTTACATTCAAACATCTAAATGTGTTTTTTAAGAAGACTGCACATTATACCGTTCCTATTAAACAGTGATTTCACAGATCATTTTCTCCCATAGCAACACAGCCTAAGAGCTGACAATGGGAGTGGGGGGATTGCTTTTTGAGAGAAATAAGAAAGTTTAGTCTGACATGCTACTTTGAAAAGGACTGTAACAAACGTGAAATGATATGAGACAAAAAATATGAGGCAGGGCTGACGATGTAGCTCACATGACTGGGTGTTCACCCAGCATGCAGGAGGCTCTGAGTTCCATGCTCACCACTACATACACCCAATTCGGTAAGCCCTGCACTCAACAAAGTGAAGGCAGGAAGACCAAACAGTTCAGGCCATCCTCAGCTACAGAGTAAGTCTGAGCCAACTAGGGAAACAGGAGACTCCTTCTCAGTGAATAAATAAACAAAATAAAATAAAGACAACATCCCCTGACAGTCCACGGCACTTAGGCAAGAGTCTGAGAGGCAGTGTAAGGGAAACAAGCAAGCAGGGCAAATGCCATCTTCTCTTCAGGTTAACCTGAAGTGGGACCACCTGCCAAGCTCTCAGCACAGAAAGGTGACTCGCCTACTACCCAGAATACCTCCAGAGAGAGAAGTTTGATTTTGCCTTGAGTTAGTCCTCACATAATCCTTTCTAAAATAAGGCAGACTTCCTACTGCATTAAGTTAACAGGGTCTCTAGCACTTTCTTGTAGGCCACAACTAGTGAATATGATCTCATTGGAAACAGGGACCTGAACTATACAGTCAAGTCAAAGTAATGGCAAGAAGATTTGAGTGACTCTAACGTGAGCACAGCCTTACAGCACGGAAAGTCGGCCATCAAGGACCAAAGGACCAAGAGGACAGAAGCTAAGACTGACGAGCAATAAGCCAAGGAAACCCAGGCAGGCAGCAACAACAGCCGGCCTCACTGAGCGGCGGCCTCACTGAGCGGACCCGGCCGTCCCTTCTAGACTCTGGGACTGTCAGCAGCCTGATCCCCGCTGCTTCCATTCAACCAGGGAAGATACTGTTATGGCAGCATCCACAAACCACTGCATCTACCTGCTCTGCTTTCCATTCTAGAAACACATTAAACATTGTATTTAATCACAAAACACACAACTTTAAATATTTAAAAAACAAAAATTTAAAAAGGCATTAATTACTTATCAAATTGGAAAAGACTACCAAGTACCCTGCTGGGTATTGTGCGTATAACCCGGCGTAGCACCGACACAGACTTCCAGAAAAC
This sequence comes from Rhynchomys soricoides, assembly GCA_019843965.1. Lineage (NCBI taxonomy): Eukaryota > Metazoa > Chordata > Mammalia > Rodentia > Muridae > Rhynchomys > Rhynchomys soricoides. The sequence continues at coordinate 3,972,818 of JADRCH010000163.1, forward strand.
CCTACAACTAATTTAATGTTATATTACTAGTGCTGCGCTTGGCATTTTTATTCTATTAAATAAATAATTTGAAATTAATACTCTCAGATTAAAATAAATCTAATATCAAATAAAATAGATCAAACCCTAAATTTTAATTTAAAATTTTTAATAGAAATTCATGACTTACTGGGGTTTTTGTTTTTGCTTTTTGTTTTTTGTTTTTAAAAAAAGTTTCCTAATTCTGCTCACTAAAAAGCCAAGTCTCAATGGCACATGCAGTAGCAATGAGCACCTGCAGCACAGAAGTCCTGGTCGCTACATGCCATCTACGGCTGAAAAGGAAGCTCCTTAGAGAACTGGCTGCGCCAGTTGGATAGAAGAAGTCATGCGGCACCCCACAGTGAGGAATGGATAGAAGAAGTCATGCGGCACCCCACAGTGAGGAATGGATAGAAGAAGTCATGCAGCACCCCACAGTGAGGAATGGATAGAAGAAGTCATGCGGCACCCCACAGTGAGGAAGCCCTGGACACCAAGGAAACACTAATAAGGTCACACTGAGGTCAGTGCAGCCAACAGCAGAGACTGGCCAGTTCCAGACACCAAAAGCTACACAACATGTGCCAACGAATCTACTGGTTCTGACTAGAAGATACGAGAGAATCAATTTATTTTTATGAAAAAAAATACTATAAATAAAAGGATGGATCATTTTCCTATCTTTCCGCTAATTAGCCTAGAAAAGAAACTGAAGCAATACTGCAGGGAAATTCTTTCCAGTGTTACAAGTCAGCATGTGCAGAAAAATGATGAGAGTGTCTATTCTAACAAGATGAGTGAACTACACGGATGGCTGGACTCTAAGGACTCAGTCAGACCACTCCTAAGCTACCCCCAGACTGAACATCTGAGAAGGCAGCCAGTCCCCTCGGTGAATCTTGAGATGCTACAATAAAAAGGGCCCAGCATCAGCTAGCAAGTACTCCTTCTAGGAAGTAGACATATTTTCCATTAGTCTTCAGAAAACACAGGAGATGGAAACATAGTGAGAACATGAGTTACAGCTGTAGACAAATGTACGTAACATATATGTATACTACATGTATGTTGAGGAACTGGTACATGTATATATAAATACATATTATGTGTATGTGTGTATATATATACACATATATGAGTGTGTATATATTTATACATATATATGTGTGTGTGTGTGTGTGTGTATACATATATATATATATGGGATATATGGGTCCACAATAAATAAATGGCAGAAAAACATAACAGAAAGAGGGACTGACTTACAGATTAAAAGACTCAGGGACACAGCAGGTAAACATAAGTACAGACAGTCTGCATCTTCAGTTAAGGACATCAGCTGCTATCAAGTGCCAATCAGCTCATTCAAACATTTTCATTTGATGGTGCTAAGAAATTGATAGGGACAAAAATGCTTCAAATGTAATAGCACAAGAGTTAAGCCTCATTTCCTTTAAACAGAGATGGGTAAGGAAATGCGGATGACTGTGTGTTTTCTGTTGTTGAAGCTACAAGGAGGGAGAACTGTCTACTCCTTTTATTTGTGAATGTCTTGTTGAAGCTTATCATGCCAAAAAAGCTTTAAAATATTTAGAGTTCCAAAATACTACAAAGAAATACCATCCACACACAGAACTAACCATTTCAGTGCGGAAAGCCATCTCCCTTTCCAGCGTTGAGAGGTGAGAAAAATGCCGATCGTTTTCAAAGAGATGCGTTATGTGGCTCCTGGAAACATTAAACAACAAGGCGGTCAGTGCTGAGACTGGGCGGGGCGGTCAGTGCTGAGACTGGGCGGGGCGGTCAGTGCTGAGGCCTGGAGAGCTACTTCAAAGGCAAACAGAAACATCCTACAGATCGCAGACCATTTATAGCAAAAATAAAAATCCATTGAATCTATATTTGTTTTCTACCAGGTTTTAACAATTCTACTAAAAGTTCTCTCCATAAGAAAACACATCTCAATTAGATTTTAACATTAAAATAAACCATAATGATATTTTAAGTGATATACTATAAAAATATAGATCACACTGAATGTGCCATTGGGTACCATTCAGAAACTGCTTGGTTCACAAAATTCATACATCTCTCCACCCAGAAGATTAAAAACATCAATCTAACATTCAACATGTATACCATATTAATGTGAAGCAAATTAGGGTATCAAATATAGCCTCTTTAATAATAGATAACTTTATATAACAGCTTTATTATTCTGATTCTGATTTATCAGTTAAACTAATCTTCCAGAAGACTATGGTATAAATAAGATAAATCCATCCTTATGATACAAAAGTTATTCCTTTATATACATGGGCTACAGCTTTGGCAAGTTATGAACATTTACATAATACATATCAATGAAGAAAAAACAATCTTACCAGTGCAATAGGGCTGCAAAGGAAGCTGAAAGAAAAAGAAATTTATATTATTATTTTAGCATGAATACTTTCTCCTTACAGATAAGCACTTCCAACGAGATCCAACACATTTGGGGCAAGATGGCTGCAGACTTCATAAACACTCCTGAGATAAACTTGCAAAGCCTAAGCTGAGGAAACATTGAACCAGGCTAGCATCTAGAAGAAACCACTGACCTTTCAAAAGAGGCACTGTGGTTAAGCCTGCACTGCACCAGAGATCAGCTCACTTCCTTCCATCTTCAGTTTTCATTCATTCCCTCACACTCCACATAACATGCGAGGCCCTATCGTTGCCAATACCATACAGGAACCACTAGATCAAAAGCATCCCCAAAGGTGAGGCCCTTGGGCCTGAGGGTGTTATATCCCCCAGTATAGGAGAATGTCAAGGAGGGAAGACGAAAGTGGGTGGGGGGTGGGGTGGGGAGGTGGGTTGGAGAATATCCCCATAGAGGCAGGGGGAGGGCGGAGGGAATGGGGAGGTTCCAAAGGGGAGATCTGGAAAGGGGGAAACATTTGAAATGTAAATAAAATATGAAAATTTAAAAAAAAAAAAGCATCCCCAAAAGACCCAGGGAGCAAAATCCATAGGTAAAGGTACTTCAGGATAAGGAGGCAGGGTTACTGGTGGGCCAAGGTTACCAGTGAAATAAATACACAAAGTACCACCACCTTTGTAAACTACCTTAGTGTCTGGATTTTTACAGGAAGTCTCACTCCTATAAAAGTGAAAGGAGAAAAGGAGAGACAAGAAAGACTCAGGGTAAAGCCAATAGTAGCTCAGATCACATCTCAGAACACTTCATGTTCTGCCCCAGTACACAGATCACTGGAGACACATCTGACTATAGATTTTGTGTTCATAAACATGGTATACACATTCAGTTATTCAACTCACTTTCCAATTACCCTTGAGAAAAATTCTATCAGGCAGTACAAAGGGGAAAACGCTTATCCTCAAGGCTTGGGACAACAAGTGTTTCAAATATCATTTTTTTTTTCACATTTTGAAATATCTGTTTGTATAATGACATCACTGGGGATGGCACCAATGTCTGAATACAAATCCATTTATGTCTCTGAACTACTGTACAGTCAGAGGTGCTTTGGTACCTTATTTTTAGGGTGCCTGCATTTTGACGGACTCATCCTGAGGTCAGGTACAATAGTTTCCACCTGGGTCCGCATGTCAACACTCAAAACGTTTCGGACTTTGGAGCCTTGGGACTTCGGATCAGGCGTATTCACCCTACTCCTATTTGAAGTTTTCGAATGTCCATGACACACTTCCAGTGTTACTACACATCCTGGTTCATGGACAAATCTGTGAAGCCCAATTTGTAGTGCATTTGTTTTCAATTTATTGATTACAGTATTTTCAGCTTATTTTAAATTCTTCATTTTAGACAGTATTATTAGCAAATGCTAATTTTTTCTGTTTTATAATTTTACCATTAGCATCTTCTACTTGGCCAGTATCTTCTAGAACACCTAAAAAAAATATTCTGGTGAAAAAACACGCTAGGCTTGACTTCTCTTACTTGAACAAGTTTCATCTTCTATTCTGTAGTGAAAATAAGGATTTGTCAAGGCCATCTTCCTTTTATTTGTTTTCTTTAATTTATCCACTTAATATCCCAATCACGGCCCCCTCCTCCCAGTCCCACTCTTACAAATCCTTCCCCTTCCTACCCCCTTCCCTCTCCTCAGAGAAGGGAAAACCCCCTTGGGTACCACCCCTGCCCTGGGACAGCTAGTGCCAGTGTGACTAAGCACATGCTCTTCCACTGAGGCCCAACTAGGCAGTCCAGTTAGGAGAAGGAGATCCAATGACAGGGAACAGAGACCAAGACAATCCCTGCTCCCTGGTGAGTTGGGGGACTCACCCACAAATCCTTCAACACAAAATTTGTCTCGCCTACATGATATGCAGGGGGAAAGGTAGACCAGAGAGTAAGGGAACAGCAATCAATGATGGCCTCAACTTAAGACCCATCCCATGGGGGTAGAGCCAACCCCCAGTACTATTAATGATACTCTGCTATGCTTGCAGACAGGAACCTAGCATAGCTGTCTCCTAAGAGCTTTCATCCAGGAACGGATAAAAACAGATGCAGAGACAAACAGCCAAATATCAGGCGTTGCTCAGGGAGTCTTATGGAAGAGTTGGGGATAGAATTAAATGAGCCAGTGGGGTCAAGGACAACATGAGAAGATCTACAGAGTCAACTAACCTGGGCCCTAGGGGCTCACAGAGACTGAACCACCAACCAAAGATATGTAGGGTTACTGACCTAGTAGTCCTGCATAATTGTAGCAGATGTGCACGTTTTGTGTTCTTAAAATACCATAATCTCTTAAGGGAAGATGGAAGATGCCAGAAGTCTCTAGTGCCTTTATTGGCTCCTTTAGCACCAGTGTGGACAATAGGAAATCCTGACACTTTTCAATCTCTTCCGTTCAAGTTAGTGGTAACATCAAACATTTACTACATACCTACCCAGCACTCTGGAAGAACTTTACCTGCAAGAAATCAATAAATCCCCACAGCTTCCCTATGGTGGTGGGCATAAGTTAAGTCCTCAATTATGAAGAGCTGGAGCACACTACAGTTGAGAAGCTTGAGAGATGATACACAACAGATTGGACAAACTAACGGGCTAGTTGTACGACTTCTGACATAAAATCCACAAACTGTACAGCCCCTACAGAAGAGGACAGAAAGGAAGACAGTGCCAAAGGAAGACAGCCATCTTGTCCACAAAGAAATAGAAAAGAACAGAACTGCTGCAAGGAATCCCTCAACACAGGAAATACACTTTATAAACACTACTAATTATTAGAGACTGGGGGAGGCTCAGTCCAGAAAATGTTTACCACACAAGCTTGATAAGCAACCCAATATCCAAGTGAAAAGCTGGGTGTGGTAGCCAAAGCATTTGTAAGCCCAGCCTTGGAGAGACAGAAGGGAGGATTCCCTAGGCTCATGGGACAATCAGTTTAGTCTAATCTTAAAGCCCCAGGCCACAACAAGACTCTTGTCTCAATATAACAAAGTGCACAGCTCCTGAAAAATAATACCCACAGTTCATCTGGCTTCTACAGGCACAAGCACATTAATATAGGCTCACACGTGCACACACACACACACACACACACACACACATACACAGAGAGAGAGAGAGAGAAATATATACACACACACAGGCTCACACACACAAAGAGAGAGAGAGAGAGAGAGAGAGAGAGAAATATATACACACACACAGGCTCACACACGCACACACAAAGAGAGAGAGAGAGAGAAAAATATATATACACACACAGGCTCACACATGGATTAAAAACATTTTTTATATTAAAATTTGGAGATACTATATTTAAAATGATGTATAGTATATTATTTGAAGTTCCAGTAAGATACTGCTTTCTGAACACATGATTTAGGAATAAAGGCAAAGTGACAGAAACTTCTAAAAGCAATTCTGTACTTTTCTTGGCTTCAAAAAAGAATATTCTAAATTATTTTCTCTAATTTATGTCAATAATTATTAGCCTTTTTCCATTCGGTGTGTGTAGGGGGGCTGAGTTTAACAATATAGGTGGCAATCTACTTCTTTCCACTTAAGCATGTTCTTTTTATGTTCTCAGTAGCTACGTTTTTATTATTAAAAAAAAAAAAACAACAAACTTTCAAAATCTGCAAATAAAAAAATAATTCAAAGAAGGTCAAGGAAAGGTAATCTCAGAGGACCTCACTTTGACTGGGAGTGTCCGTACTTCCTACCCCAAAGCTCAATCAAGGGCTGGGCTCTGAAAACTCTTGACTATGTTACCCTGTATCAGTTTTCAATCTTGTGGGATCTGAGGTGAAACAACACAAACAAAACTTTATGTATCTCCTTGCAGCTAGACTCCAGCTACACAGACTGCTCAGCAGAAGGGAATTTAGAAACAAATGTTCTTGAATTTACTCCAGTAATTGTTAGCCTGCGTACACAGCTGAGATTCAAGTGAGTTAGAAATTACTGTGTATAACCAAATTTGACGGGAGAGCATAAATTAAACCTAAACCCTGTCCTTGTAGTAAAGCTGAATTGAACCGTTTGTTAAGACACACACCTAGATGTAATATTTTCTCCATTTACTTTCTGAAAGTCAGACAGCACATTGGGGGCAGCCAAGGCCAAACCTCAGAATTTTGTTAGTAAGCAGAGCATCCAGGACCCTGTTGTCTGAGTTTGTCTCAGCTTACGGAGGCAGCCATAGGAGTGGGAAAGCAGGCAACTGGATATTTTGTCCTACTGGAGCTGTTCACAGCCAAGTTTCTCCTGCCCAAGCCACATTTCACCTGCCCCATGCTGACCCACATTCCATCCACAGCTCAAGAATCCAGGGAGAGGTGGGAAGGAGTCTGGCAGAGCCAGGTATGAGTTACTTCTTTTCAGTGTTGTTCCATAGACCTTCAATCGTTACAGTCTAGTGTGTTGCTCTTGGTTACATTGCTGATGGTGAGACCTAAGCACCAAAGACATGTTGTGTCACACAAAGGACATGGGCAGATCAAGCTAGTACTGACCAGGAAACTTTGTCCTACTGGCTAGCTTTCATAGTGCTAAAAGGTACTACACATGCTAGCTACATAATCAACAGTCTTACCTAGCTGTGAACCCTGCAAACAAGCTGCAATAAATACTCTCCTGTCAAGACATGCCACTGATGAAATAGTAGCATAAATGTTACGGGAGTAATCAATCACTTTCTGGTCACATTTAAAGCCTGATCCACAAGACAGAACTCACACCTGGTATCACATTAACTGGGCCAAGAGCCCATGGCTAGTCAGGTCACAAGTCCTAGGGGAAAAACCTACTATTAGTCTGCTAAATAAACAGTAATAAAATGCCTCTTAAGTTATCTTTACACCCACAAATTACTGTCTCTCACTCCTCAGCAGGGAAGCTTTTTTTTAATGGTGATAGTGATTAATATCTAGACCCACAACTGGTCAACATGCAGAGATTAAGAGACTGTGGAGTGGTCAACTCTAAGATGTCTCTTAATATATCCCCTTCCTTCAAAGTTCAGGGACCATTGCCAAAGAGAAGTCAGACAGACTGAAGAGCCAACAGCAGCAGCAGAAAGAAAACAGTATTTGCCAGACATGACAAGGCCGTTGCACACACAGATTCAAACTGTCACTGTATACACAAGATCTTCACAAGATCCAGCCAGTCAAAATCCCAGCATGGCTGGGGGAAGAGTTCATGAAGTTCCACCCCATTCATCTGAAATCCTAGGAATTTCTTATTGTTTAGTTCCTTTTCTCATCACGGATTAAATGCTATGAGGAGCAACCCACGGAAGGAAGTATTTATGTTCCCTCATAGTTTGAGGTGATGTCTTTCCAAGAGAGAAGACAAGACAGTGAGTGACAGTGAGCACCTAATTACAGGACCCATAGTCAAGAGGTGGATAGCCCACTGGAACCTGGCTGCTCCCGCAGGGATTATGAACCTCAAGGCCCAGCTTCATGACCCATTTTCCTCTAGCTAGATCCATCTTCTAAGAAATATACAACCTGTCCAAACAGAGCCACAAATAGGGGAAGAAGTGTTTCAACACATAAGTTTTACGGGATATACTTAACAAACAATAGCAAAGTGACTGACAGACTGACCAAGGTTCATTACCACAGAATGACTGGGGCAAAGGTTAGGTATATTCTGTACAAGATTTACTGTGAGAACGGAAGGGTCCCTTAGTAAGTCTCCTAAAGGCCAACAGGGATTTTCTTTACCCAGGAGTGAGGTGACCGTACAGAATCTCAGGCCACAGCCTTGCCTCCCAGACAACAATCAACATTTCAAGAAGCCTGAGGAAGACACAGACAGCTCAGTGACATCCCCAGCAGACCCCCGCAGGACTAGGTGGCCGTGGAGCACAGCCATGGGAGGAGCACAGCCATGGGAGGAGCACACCACCACTGCATTCTTGGGTTCTACTCGTAGACCTTATTTCAACAGGTATAGGGGCTCAAAGCCGTACATTAGTAAACTCCCAAGTGGTTCACACAGTCCTCGCTTTGAGAAGTGGTACAGTTATGATAGCAAGACCAGCGGGAAGAGCAGGCTGACAACTCTTTTAGGTAAGCTGTAGAGGCCGGGAGGGCGGTGACAGAAAGGGATGAGGGAACGGAAGGTACAAATGCAAAAGGTCGTGCTGAGTGAGACTTAAAACTTGGTGGCCACAAATGAGAATTCAGAAAGGGAAAGAGTTAAAATTCATAAACTCCCTTCTTATAAGAAAGCCCTTCTTAAGAAGAAATACTTTTCAGAGTTTAAAAGATATCACTGACTTAGCCTCTGAGTCTCACTTGCAGAGTACAGAATGGGGTTGGGGATCTTATCCCAGCCTCCAGTGCTTATTGTAGGTAGGACCCACAGCTCTTACCACCAGCACTGGACTTCCTGCTCCACAAACGTCAAAGCCTTGATAGGTTTGATCCCTTTCATTTGTTCCCTCTTTTGGACTGGGGGAAACATTCTATTTTTAATAGGAAAAGAAGGCAGGAGCTCAATTTACTAATAGAGACATGAAGTCTCAAAATGAGAAGCAAAGCCCCGTTTAAACTTCACAGCCTGATATAAAGAAACCATCTCTGCTAAGATCTAGAACTCACAAGGGGTATGGAATGATAACCAACATTTGGCACTGAGCAAAAGAGTACTGGACAACAGCTCAGGGAAAAACTCCTAATTATAATGATAGTATATAACGTCTGCTCAACAATATTAACATTGCAGATCCAGGAGTCTGTCTAAAGAACTAGTGGCTTTTACTTTCCCAGGGGGCCCAAAGCCTCATGTAGCAAGAATACAACAAACCACCAAAGAGAGCTCAGGTTTCCCTGACTCCAAGTTCAGACGTGAAAATATTGAACATATTAGCCAAAGAGTAAAGTAACACAGAAAGAAATGTCTTAGAAATTATAACAGATTCAAAGAAAAAATTATGTGTTCTAAGTAAACATAAGAAAATAACAAACCACAGAAAGTCTCCACTGCCATCCCATAGACAGCATGGCTGGGCCTCTAATAGAAAAACACACAAAGTCAGCACTCACATATTTTAAATATGGATGTATGCACAAATACTAGAGTAGGCAATGCATGATTACACAAGACACGTTTTAAAGGCAGGGAATTCCATCTTCCTTTTAAAGTCTTAGCCTTATACAAATATTTCTAAATCAAACAGTAATCCACATTGATAAATTCCATATGTCAACTTCCTCCTCATTAGCAAAATACAATGCAGTTTATTTTTACTGTTTTAAGAATAAAGTATACAACCAAAATAATAAGCTTCTGATCAGAGAAAATTCCAAAACCTGATAAATCCAGGAGAAAAGTATAGAATGCAGTTCTCTTTAACACAGGACAAGATACAAAGACAAGAACAGGTGCTCGCAGCAAGCGCATGCGTACACAGACACACACACACAGTGTACCAAGCGCGCGCATACACAGACACACACACATAGTGCAAGCGAGCGCATACACAGACACACACATAGTGCAGCAAGCGCGCGCATACACAGACACACACACACACACAGCGCACCAAGCGTGCGCATACACAGACACACACACACACACACACACACAGTGCACCAAGCGTGCGCATACACAGACACACAGACACACCTCAATACATAAATACAACCTTCTGGGTTCATATAAAGTCATCTGAATGTGTATGACTTTAGAGCCTGACGCATGAACTGGAGGATCCAAGCTGCTTCTGATCTGGAAGCCTTCTCCCTGAGGACTAGCTTCTGTGATATCAAAAAGCACCATGCCAACTTCCAAGGGAGGAAAACAACCAATAGTCTATTCAACTATGACACCCCTGAACTAAAACAATGACCACCATGGCACAGTATCCCTAAGTATAACAGTGGCCCACATATCATGGTGGTAAACAATAGCTAGCTGGACTTAAGGCCCAGTCAACAAGAGGGAAGTCATGTTTGGTAGTAGAAACCTAGCTAACTTCCCAGGGCTAGGGAAGTCACAAATCGTGGAGAGCCTATAACTACCATTAATAAATCAGCACAATCCCTAACTATATTCTAAATACTTATTCTCATACCTACCCATTAACGCGGTCCTCACCCCTCATCAAAGACATGTTTCCTTGCAACAGATTAAAACCATTATAGAAAATCAGAGCCAGTGACTGCATATGCAGACAAGTGACCATGTGGCTGGTGTCCAGCACCAACTGACACACACATCTAAAATACAATTCCTTCACCTAAAGCTCAGGGATCACTGGGGAAGATGGGACAGAAAGATACAAGTCTTCAGTAATTTTTAACAAGCTTATTCCCTGATAAAGCATTCTAATGCGAAGACAATGAAAGCTCTTCAAATTGCAAACTGCCTGAGGGCATTACAAGATTTAGCTTATCATTTAACTTAAATGAGTCAGAAAACATGACTTAGTAACTTATCTATTTTAATACCGCTACCAAACAACCAACTATCCTTCCTTAAATTCAGAGGTTATTCATTTTCCAGAATTAAATAGGAAATCAAAATGAAGATAGGGTTGAGGGTGGATAGACCTGCAGATATAGAAATCAGAATGATTCTCAGAATGAGCAGAAACAGAAATCTCTGCTCTCTCTAATGAATCAACGCACCTCAGGGAACCTGAGGTTCTATTCCCACCGATGGGCCTCTGTTGTTGTCTATGCTTCTGAGATCTACGATTGACCAATAGGACTGACAAAGAGTTGGCTGCAAGCCCAAACCTCATCCTGGGAACTCAAGAATGATGCCCGGGGGGGGGGGGGGGGGGGTCAAGTTCTCAAGGATAACATTACTTGGGAGATTTCTGTAGACATCAAAGATTCGTGAGGAACAAAAATAATCAAGGTCTTCTAAAAACAAATTTTAACTAGCAGAAGAGCAGCAGAGGAGGAGAATTGTCTAGACAGCCAAGCAAGAATGAGGGTGGGGCAGTCACACGATTATTTTAATTATTATAAAATTACAAATAAAACCTCACTTTTGTCAATTGCAAAAGTCTTCCCAAATTAAAAATTCACCTACACAGCAAACTCTAAAAGTGACTGGTCAACTTACACATAAGCTGTGCTCTAAGACCCAGCTGAAGCTACAGTGAATGAGCATTTAAACCACCTCCATCCTTCTCAGGCTGAGCCAATACGAGTCTTGTCAATGCTCTGGGTGACAGTTATGTCAACAGTTACCTCTACATTAAGTCACAATTATAATTCAAGGTCCAAATATTCCTCTAGTGAAGGCTCCAGTGCTAGAAGGCACACCATACCTGAAGACCAGCTAATTCAGAAGGAGGTCAAACAAGGGAAAAGACACTAAACAAAGAAGATGGACAATTTAACTATTCACTAAAGGGCCTGGTATAGGTCTCAACCTCAAACAAAAAGCTAACTGAGATGCCTATTAACATATCAAAGTGGACTGATCCAGGTTCTCCCAGCATCCCTCAGTCCCTACCAGTGGCAGGGTCCTCCTGGCTGGCCTATCCCACCCCCTACCCTGAGCTCTCTCCAGCTCTTCCTCCCTAGACAACCCAGTCATTTTGGTTATTCACCTCTTTTGGGCCCTTGACCTCTTGGCCACTGCTCCTGGTTCCCCTCCCTCCCTCTCTCTCTCCCTTCCCCCTCAGCACTCTCCTCATATGGCCAGGTCCAGACTGCTGGCCATGTCCACTCTGGACTCTCCCAGACGTCTCTGCCTCTGCTTGTGCTCTCCTTTGTATCTATAATAAAAACCTCAACCCCTTAAGAACAGGCATGTCTTCCTTTTATTTCATTTTTTTTCCACTTAATCATAATAGTGGTAAGAAAATAAAAGGTATTATTAAAGCACATTCCACAACTGTTGCAGACTGATGCACTCTCAAAGTTAATTCTACTTTTAAAATACACTCCTCTGACATGACTCTTGATTGAATTATAAACGATCACCCACAGGAAACTGATTTCTTCATGGGATTAAAGGTGTGTATCTAGAAGTAGATGAGACTTTTACAAGTTCGGATTACTGGTGAGCACTGGAATGAAGAAAAGTAACAAATTAGCTCCTAGAAATGTCCCAATGGTAAATCTCAGCTAATGGCAAAAGATAAGCCCAAAATATAAGTTTAGAAATAAATAATAAATAAGTAAATAATAAAGCTTTGCAGTATATGAAATGCAAATGTCATTCATTAAACTTACAAAAGACATTAATGAATCTTTACTCATTAAGAGATACCAATACAATATAGAAGGATAAAGTTTAAAATGACAAGCTGTTGAGAGAGACAGATTAAATATCAGTCGATTTCAGTATCAATGTCCTATTATTGACAAAAAGAAATCACAAATAAAGAATACATCCTTATACTTACAACAAGTGAACTAAGTTCACTTCATGCAGTTTCAGTGTTTGTGAGCACCTGATGTTCAGAGACTTCATATTGAGAGCACCTTATTGATAATAAGGCATATTTAGGTGATTCTAAATATTCTTAAGAGTTAACCAGAAGTCTATTTTAGAAAAGGAGAAATTGGTTTCAAAACCCCAAATTTCCATCTTTTCTCTGGCTTTGATGGGATTCTGGTCAGTAATTAACACAAGCACACCCTCACAGCTGCTTGCTTGGCTGGGTCCAAGTTCTTGCCTGAAAATCAGCACAGGAGGAGGCCAGTGTTCCCTGGGCTTCAGACGTCAGCTTCTCACCTCCTACAGCCCAACCACTAACCTGCTTTCTTTCCATTCTTCATTCTGGTATCTCTCTCTATATATAATTCCTTTTCCTTACTTCTGAAGAAAGAAACAAGGCAGAAGCTTGTCCTTGCACAAATTGCTGGGGTTTCTCAGAACAGGCTGGGGGGGGCTCCATGTGTCCACTTGCTACATGCTCACTAGATGAAACACTACATAGCAATTAAGAACACGAACTCAGAAGACATGGTGCTTGGGTTCAAATCATGACCTTAAAAATGTCAGGAGTGACCTTGCATAAGGTACTAAGCACTTATGTGCTTCAGATCCCTTTAGTAGCTATGACAGTCACAATGCCATGGTCAGGCCCAAGCTACTATTAAATGAGCTCATCTGTAGCAATGCCCCCAACCCCAGTATAAAATGTTTGTGGTGTAGGAAGTCCATTAACCTGACTGAATACCACCTGTTAACTGGAAACTTACCACTGTCTATCCCAGTCAGAACTTCTGTCTTATCACCACCTGACATTTCCAACTGGAGATCCCCCACACACCTGAAGAACAGTGTCTGGGATGCAATCCTTGCTCTTCTCCATGAAACCTGTCTGTTCCACATCCCCTAGAAAGCAACCCCTCCCTTTCCCACACACTAAAACCAACCCATCCCCAAGTTCTACAGTTTCATCTCCAAATCTCATCTAAAGGCTATGCTATCCCCCTCTTACTGTCTCCACAGCTACGCCCTCTATTCATGCCAACAATTCATGTGGGCCCTGGCAGAGCCCCACCTCAGGGTGGCGGTAGAGGTCTCCCCTGTCTTTGCATTGCCTCAACCTATTTTTCTAGCACAGAGTTCTCAAAATTAAAATGTGCACATGACCCTGCCTTGCTCAGCGCTCCTTAGAAACTTTCCACTGCCACAGGATTATACCCAGCTCCTATCCAGATCTGGTGTGCAGGCTACCTTTCCTCCTTGACAGGGTAACGGAGACCTGTCCCTTCCTTCCCACGTGCCCTAGGGAAAGAGATGCACCCTGTCGTCCTCTATACAGTTCACGCCAGCTCAGCCTTGAGATAGGTCCCACTGCTTCTTCACCATCGGCGCCTTTATTAACATGGACATTCCCTGGCTTTGGATTTCAGCTGTTCACTTTGCTTCACTGTCTCCAACACAGAAGCCCTTCCTTTCCTCCGATGCACTTACTACCAAGTGAAACCACCGAGCCGCGTATTCTTCTTACTTTCAGAATCTAAGTTCCATAGTAGACTGTACAGTTTTGTTGTCTATCTTTTTCCCAGAATGCACCTGGCACGTGGGGAATATAAGGAAACCACACATACTATTTGGCATGCATTATCTCACTTATTCTTTGACTCTAAGCAAAGTATTTACTATCCCTACGCAATGATGGAAACCCGGGGGGGGGGGGGGGACAGCTTCTGAGTGTAGAAACGGCTTCCAATGCAGCTCTGAAATACCAGGTGGCTTCCACCACACCCCACACCTCAACACCCCACACCTCGACACCCCACACCTCGACACCCCACACCTCGACACCCCACACCTCGACACCCCACACCTCGACACGCCACAGTATGCCCCTGTTGGCCTAGCCCAGGTCCAGGACTCAGACTCAACACTCTGCCTCTACAGGCTTTCTCCCTATCTCTGGCTAGTCACAGGCTCTCATAAGCCATGACTTTTGAAAGAGTAGTGTCAGTACGGTGGCTGCCTCCCCAGTTATACTGGCCAGTATTTGGGAAGCATTCTGGCTGCCACCACTGGAGAAGTGCCACTAGGTAGAACCTGGGACACTGTTAAACCCTGTGCAAGGCACAGGACAGTCCCTCAGAACACAGGATAGGCCTACCCAAAAGATCATGAAGCTCAAGGGGGTTGCAGCTGCCACAGGAACCAGGCCGGAAGTGTGAAGGTGACATAACCTTCTGTCTTAGTCACTGTTACTGCTGTGAAGAGACACCATGACCATGACCTTGGCAACTCCTATAAAGGAAAGCATTTAATTGGAGCTGGCCTACAGCTTGGAAGTTTAGTCCATTATCAGCCTGACAGTAAACATGGTTGCCCACAGGTAGACAAGGTGCAGGAGAAGGAGCTACATCTGGACCTACAGGTAGCAGGAAGAGACACTGGGCCTGATTTGAGCTTTTGAAACCCCAAACCCAACCCTCAATGACAAGTTTCCTCCAACAAGGCCATACCTACTCCAACAAGGCCACTCCTCCTAATCCCTCTCAAGTAGTACCACTCCCTAATGATTCATATCACTCCCATGCATTTTCATTTAAATACGTGAGACCATGGGGGGCCATTTTTACTCAAACCACTAGTAACTTTTTAACAATTTTTACAAATGGCATCTTACAGCCCTGGACAACTAGCTGTTGTGTATACATGTTCAATTTCTACTTTTCTCATTTTCACCCTGAAACAGAGCACTCTCCAATACCAGAACTTTTCTTCCTTCTTTTAATAAGGTGCAGAACACTGGTAGGTGTAAGAAAGTTGAAGCCCCACCAGGCAAGTGGCAATTGACAGCCCTCATTTTGAGGAAACAGTAAAGATTATGAGAACTGTAGCAACCGGATAGTTCTTATGCCTATTTCAGCAAAGTAGGTAGAGCAGAGCAGAAGGCTCAGTGGGTAAAGGTGCCTTCCACAAAGCCAGACAACCTGAGGTCTAGCCCAGACGCCCAGGCAGTAGGAAAGAACTGATATCTGCCACACAAGCACTGTGACACACACATACATACACACACACATGCACATACATACATACACACACAGGCGCATACATGCACATATACACACGCACATATACACACTCGTATGTGTGTGGGTGGGTACGCACACAGTAAATAAATGAAAAAATAAATACAAGTTGGGGTATACAGTAGACTTTAGCCATGAAAGTTCCATTTCCCAGGATACCAGTCGGCTTCAAAAAGCTCAGAGGTACAGAACTTATATTTATGAAGCCCCGAAGTCAATTCCCAGCACCAAAAACAAATAAGCATTTCAAACCCATTACTGCACTCCCCCCATTGCTATATATATTCACACACCTAGATACACAATTAAGTCATCTGATATGTGGTTCACTTTAAGTGTTCAGATAGCTCCAGTGTACGGCTCAGGTTAAGAACTGCTGGTCTAATCCAGCTCTCTCATCTTACACATCCCCAAACCAAATGTTAAAAAACTAAATTCTTGACTCAGAAGTCCAACAAGTTTGAAACAGGCATGGGAAGAGAGAGGCATGAGACTTTACAGAAGTCCTAGTTTCATTTCTCTTGCTATTAAGAAATATCCTGACCAAAAGCAACACAGGAAAAGGAAATGTTCACTTGGCTCAAAATCCCAGGTTACAGCCCATTACTGAAGGGAAGGCATCACGCTCACAGTGGAGCGCAGAGAGAACAGAGGCCCATGGACTCATCTC
Source organism: Rhynchomys soricoides (assembly GCA_019843965.1). Classification (NCBI taxonomy): domain Eukaryota; kingdom Metazoa; phylum Chordata; class Mammalia; order Rodentia; family Muridae; genus Rhynchomys; species Rhynchomys soricoides. Next base: position 3,989,499 of record JADRCH010000163.1, read on the forward strand.
CACTTGCTTGTTCTCACCCAGTGGCTTCCTCCTCTCTTACTGCCTAGGGAGTAGAATGGTACAGCAAGCAATTGCCTGGGTCTTCTTCCATCAGGCAACAGTGAAGACAACCTCCTACTGGCCATGCTGAGATAGAGAATACCTACGACTCTCTTCCCAGGTAATTCTAAAGCAATGTCCATTGATGGTTAAAATTAACCAGTCCAGAGGGAAAGAAAGAAAGAAAAAGAACTTATTGAAAGGCAGAATGATCTGGAACTTTGCTGGTGACTGTCCATCCTCCACCTGGGCCTTGATCCCAGTCCTAGGAGGTTGGCTCTGCAGGTTGTTTCAGTAGCCTGCAAGGCCACTACAAACAGGAGACCAGAGTGTGGGAAGGCTGTGCAATTCCTCTTGGGCTCCCTCAAGCACAGCTGAGCACACCTCCTGACAAAGCCAGCTCCCAAGCCTCACTCTTCTCCAGTAGTGTATTTAAAGCCTTAGCAGCCGTTGTAGGTTTCTCAACCCTGTTCTTACCTTTGAAAATAGCTCAATTATTAGTGCTTCTTGCCAGAGCACACAAATCTATACAGACATATCTATGAACTAGGATGAGCTTTCTATGGTGGGAGCAGGTTGGAGGCAATGTATATTATTTACTTTGGTCAGAAAAGTTTGAAAAACATTTTCCAGGTTCTTCCTCCACCACTGCCTCCTGTAGCTGGGATCGAGTAAACTGAAGCTTCTAAATACAAACATTTCAAACCTCTTCAATTGTCACCATTAAAAAGGAAGTAATGTCCACATATAAGAAAATCAGACATACCTACTAAAATAGGCAGTGCTCGTCACTGCACAACTGTAGGTAGAGCCACCTTGGTACGTGACCAATCAGTGCCCAGCACATGGGAAAAAAAGCTCTAACCAGTTCTAACCAGTTCTAACATGTGCTGCTATCAAGGTACTTCAAGTTAGGAAGCTTATTATAAAATACGAATAAAGCCATTTTGTCACAGCTCAACAGGTAGTTTATAGTTGAGCAGCTACAAGTCATTTAAGCAACAAGTGACCTGCAAGGCCTCTCAACACGGAAGACCAAGGAGTCATTTTAAAGTTCCACCCTGAAACTCAACTCTCACCCACACTGGAGGATGAGATCGGAGGAAATGGGGCAGCCCACACAGACATGGAAATTGCTAGAACCCCTCTGTAGGAGCAGTGGCTTTCTGAGCTTTGGCAACATGGTGGTACAAAGGATATCTCTATGGATGCCGGTCTTGAGGGTACAGGGCCAGAGCTGAACCAAGGACACCAGGTCTGATCATTCAGCAGAGCCTTCTCTCCAGGTGCTGTATGCTCTCACAGCAGATGGCCAAGCAAGAAGACAAAGACTGTGGTGTTCCTCCTAACTCCACACCTTTGGTGACCTCTATCCAGGGTACACCTAAGACTATGATCTGCCCCATTCGCTGCACCTCCGCTTACAATGTCAAAAAGAGCAAATCAAGAGAAATGCTACCCTGATGCATTGAACAAAACAGTATTTCTTCAAGGGCATTACTAAATCCAAATATAAGCAATCCAGTATAAGAGAACCTAAAGGAACTGTACCATAAAACATGGGGAAAAAGCAGTCTCCTTTAAAATCTATTATTATTTCCCCCTAAAATAAACAGCGTCACCCCTTACTTTACTACAGTTGCTGTTTATACTAGCCATTCACAAAAGCTGGAGATGTATTCTGTCTGTTGCGGGATCGGAAACCAGGATTATGCATTTGCTTTTACATAGGAACTGATGCTGTTAAGTGCTTTGGGCACAAACATGCATGACCCATGGAGTTTCTAGGTTTGCTCTCCAGGACACCCCTGGGTAAGTAGGACATGGGATAACTCCACATAACACAGAAGAAAAGGCCCTCAAAGTGAGACGTAAACCAAAACCAAGCAGTCTGTACTAGCTCTGAGTGTCTTCGAGCTCATCCTCTGTACCACGCTGCCTCCCCAAGGTGAATTTAACCTGTACACTTGCCAGGTTCTCTGCTGTTCATCTGCTGGGGGGAGGCATGATGAAAATAAGGATTTGCCAAATCTTGGCCCAACTGTTAAAAAAAAAAAACTCCTAGTAACAATGCCAGCCTCCTTGAAGCCACAAACACATAGCCATGACTGGCTTTCAGTAACTTATGGCTGCGGTAGAGGCTGTCCCCACAGGAAGGCTGATTTTTCTGTATAGTCTGGCTAAACCCCAAACTCCAAGCACCCCAAACTCTCAGAGGTCATTAAGCAACAATGAAAAGAGAGTAAGAAAATATCACTACATAATTCAACCGCTAAATCCCATCGTGGCAAAAATATTACAGAATCTTTATGAAGGGTTTAGAAAAATTAGGCCTATTAATCCAACTTCTAGAAACTTGCCTTATCCGACAAAGTCAATCGGAAAACGAACCTAAAAGATGGTCCACACGTGAATGCCTCAACTTTCTTTTAGGCACAGTTACAGACCATTCATTTGGTGCATGGAAGAAGGTAAAGAGACGCCAGCAGGCAAGGTTAAAGCTTGGGCATCCAAAACACGACATAGCCTGCAAAGTGACAGAACCACGAAGTGCCACCCTCAGTATTTGCGGCCAAAAAGGGAAAAAGCACGCTAAAAATTTAATTATAAGTTTGGCAACTTTCTAAGACAGGAAACCTGAGTATTTCGAGCTCCAGGAATCGCTCGCATCAACAAGCAAACCATCCTCCGAAGTAGCGGCTGGGTCAGGGGCAAAGAGTGGACTGTCGCTGCAGGCAGAAGCGGGTCTCTTCGGTGCGGACCAGCCCGCCTGCGGGCAGCCGAGCAGCTGTTGATCTCGGGGCCATGTTTTTAAAAGCCCGGGCGGACGGCGGGGCGGAGGATGCGTTGAGCTGAGCCCCGGAAGGAGCGGGTAGGAGTAGGGAGGAGGCAGGAGCGTCCCGGGAAAAGTCGAAGAGGGCTGCTAACTGGCTCACCTAGCAGCAGCGTGCTCCAGGTCCGGCCGCGCCCGCGCCGCAGGCCCAGCGCCCAGTGCAGCCCAGCCGCCAGGCGGCCCGCGAGGCCGTCCGGGGCGGACGCGGCGGTCTCTGCGCGGGGCCCCTTCCTGCCCGCCGCACCCCTGCGCCCCGGCGACGGCGGCGTGCGCTCCGACCCCAGCTCCCCAGCATCCACCTCGGATGCCCCGCTCAGTGGCGGCGGCGACGAGCGGGCCGACCGGGGCGGCCTGGGAGCCGGGTCCCGGTGCTTGCTCCGCGCCTGCAGGACCATCTTGGCATAGTCGCGCCCGCTAGCTGCGCGCGCCCGGACGGCGGCCGGGATCCGCGGACTGGCGGTCGCTCACTCTGGCCGGCGAGGGCGGGCCGGGAGGCGGGGACAGCGCGGGCCGGGCGGCCGCTGCCTGCTGCTGGGCGGCCGAGAGGCGGCGTCGGACTCCCGCGCCTCCGCCGTTGCCGCTCTCGGGTTGCCTGGGCGACAACGGAACGCCGCGGGGCGGAGGCGGGGACAAACTCCGGGCGGCGCGGCCCCGCCCCTCCAGCGCGCGCGCCTAGGCGCGCTCCAGCGGCCAAGCGCGCACGCGCGAGCTGCAAGCGGGGCGGGCCTGGCGGCCTGGGGAGCGGCGTGGACGACCTCCCGGAAGCGACCGTGCGCTCTCGGGAACAGGCGGTCGGGCTGTGAGGCTGCGTGGCGGGGTGCGGGAACCGGGTGGCCACGGAACAGCGCCGTGCGTGCGCTCCGGGGCTCTGTGCTTTAGGCTTGTGCAGGAAACTAACGGGGTAAAGTGTGACCTCGCCACTCAGAACAGCCAGCTTTCTGGTTCAAAGATGAGAAACAGAGACTGGACCGAGTATTCAAATAAGTGCCCTGTAGGTCGGAGCGGGAATGTAAACTGAAAGCTGGGTAGGAACCCAAACTCAAGTCATAAATGAAATGGGCCTGTCAGGGAAGGTTATCCACATGTTACTTTTACCTGATGTATCCTGAAAGTATGGAAACTCTAAAAGATACGACACTGGACTTGAAAAACGAATTTTCTCGTAGCAGGATGTAGGAGTTAATGAAAGAGCCCAGGGAAAGAAAAAAATAAAAATAAAAAAAAATAGAATATATTCCAAGTTAACCTTCCTTGCCTCCAGCCCATTGCTATTTGCACAAAGCCGTGGAGAATTGCAGCAGAGAGACTTATTTCTTGGCTCCTGTCCAAATGAGCTTGTTCAAAGAAGTCTGGATGTTGGAAATCAAGGCACATCGTTCCACTTTTCTCCACTGTAATTACAGGGGTTTCAGGAGGCTCTGGCTTCTCTTGCTCACGACTTTATTAATATGAGCATTCATTAACTTAGGCACAAAGCATGGATTTTGTGAAAGGACTTACTGCTACATTGCACTGTGTAAGTTTCCTGAGTTTGAATATTAAGTTATGTATCGAAAACAAGGAACTACTGTTTAAGACACTTCTATAAAAAATGATTGACGGTGCCATACAAAAACTTGTATTGTGAAACAGAGTATCAGGTTGATATGTTATTTATACTAAATTTGTTGATACTAAATTTATAACCCACCAGATTAAAAGAAATGGACTTAAGTGTCCACCAAAGACAATAACAGTGATTTCATCACTAGCATACTTATTAATTAGAATATACACTGAGCTACAGTATTAGATTGCTTGTCCCTCAGATGTGGAGCGTCAAGGACTGCTTCCCAGTCAGTTTTTCCAACGGAGTGTCACTGGGTATATCAGCCACATTCCAGGGCAGGCTTCATGCCTAGCAGTAATTGGCCAACACACACAAAAAATGAACTCTATAGTTATACTTTTGTTGAGTTTTTGTTTTACTTTGACATTTTTGTTGTTGTTGTACTGATCTTTTGCTTGTTCTAGTTTACATTTTTGTGCTTTCATGTGGTATTTTTAAGAGATTGGGGGTAGGAAGTTGAATGGTAGGGAGGTACTGGGAGAAATTAGGGAGAGAAAATGATCAAAATATACTGTATGAAAAAAGTTAAAGTGTGTTCAAAAAGAAAAAAGTTTCCTCATGTTTCCTGGGCTCTGTGAGGGAAGTTGTGGGGGGAGGGGAAAGGGGGGGACTGCTTTTCTTGAATTGGTACAATTCTGTCAGATGGTTTTCTTGTTCAATAAATGAATGGATGAGTACAGAAAACAGCATAGTCAAACAATCATCCATAACGGATGCCCCTAGCTCTTGCCCGTTCTCCATGTGGTCTGACCCCTAGCTCTTGCCCGTTCTCCACGTGGTCTGACCACTAGCTCTTGCCCGTTCTCCACATGGTTTGACCACTAGCTCTTGCCCGTTCTCCACATGGTTTGAGTTTCTGAAAGACAACAAATCTCTCCTGTACTCATCTTTAAAGGCAGCTTGGACCCAAGCTCAGAAGATGGCTGAAAATTTGCTCTGTTGACTTGGAAACAGACTACTTAGGGGTGGGGCAGACCCAGTAGATTTTAGTTCCTCTCCTGTGATACAGCCCACAGAAAACCTCAAACAAGGGAAGTATGAGCTGTTGGGGGTGGGGGAGAATGCTTAGTTTGGGTTGTGGGTTCTGTTTTTTGGTAGGATTTTTTTTAACTGATGATTTTGACAGGCATTATGGTACTTAGCTACGATTGTAATCCTTTAGAGTGAGGTGAAGCAAAAGGATATCACATTTGGGGACAGCCTTGCTACACCTCAATAACCCTATCCAAAAGAAAAAAGGAGGATTCTTCTAGACCCAGGTTGAAATCCATGCTCTGCTGCCTGGCATGATTCTCCTATTCGTACCTCAGTTTCCCCATCTCAGGGATAAGGAGAGTAAGAAAATCTATGAGATTTGCAAAACTTAAAAACTGTGTAGGTAAAGTGTCTAACAATCCTGTCTACTGAGTCTCCTGTTGTATGGAGTTTCAAGGAGACTTGGGCAAAGCACTTGCTCTAAGTGTTGAGAGCACTGGGTATTGACATGGAAGAGAGGGGTTTGTTGCCCTCCCAGTAATGTGGGCTGACAATCCAAGTTTCTTTGAGCCAAAAGATGACTCAGGAGCAGAGGCAGGAAATCAAGGGCCATACTCTGCTTTAATGGTCCTTGACTCCTTGGGTGTCAGACTTCTCAGATCTGACCTGGATACCTCACTGACCCCGATTCCCACAGGTGCTTTACAAGGTAATGTCCATTTCATGAATCATTAAGCCTAGATAAAATAGCAGGCCACTCTTGGTGCCCTGCTCCTCAAAGGGAGGATGTTTTGCCCTGAGAAGTGGTAGAGCTGAAAATGAAGTCTTTATAGAATATGCCAGACTTGATTTCATCTTTTAAAATCCAGAAGAGCCAGAATACAGTTTATTCCTCTCTGTATTCTTAGACCAGTGCCTGCCACATAGTGGGAAATATTAAAAAAAAAAAACTGACAAACTAAAAGCTACATTTATTAATAAAATATATATATATGCTGGGCTAGAGAGATGGCTCAGAGGTTAAGAGCAGTGACTGGTCCTCTACAGGTCCTTAGTTCAATTCCCAGCAATGATACGGTGGCTCACAACCATCTGTATTGGGATCTAATGCCCTCTTCTGGTGAGTATAATGACAGTGACCATGTACTCATACAAAGGAAATAAATCTTTTTAAAAAATATGTGCATACCCACATGAATCAATACAAGGTTATAATGAATATAAATTAAGTATTGTTAGTGAGCTCCTGTACTATGCTTTCTATGCTTTAATGGAATACCAGAAAGATAATTCCTACTGTGACATTATAGAATACTAGCCTAAGACAAACAATCTAAGCCAGGAACCAGAAAGAACAACTCCAGAAATGTTCCGAGGCTGATCCCTGAACAAAACACCAATCCTTGTCTCACTATAAAACTATACTTTTCCCATTGAAATAAAAGCTTTGTGTTGACACTTTGTGTGCAGCTAAGGCTAAGTGGTAGAGGGTATAACGATGAAGTAGACATAGAATGAAGGTTAAAGGTATAGACTCCTAAAGCAAGACAAGTAATGCAGAAATGTAAAACTTAGCAATATTAATTGAGTAATGAAGAAAGTAACCAGAATCAAGGGGAGGCGGTGCTGGGAATTGGCCTCCTCTGTGTTATCATTCAAGGCTCAAACTTGGGATCTTCCAAATGCCTTTTCCTCCCCCTGCCCCCGCCCCAACCCTGTTTTCCTATTCATAGGTAACAGACATATGTGGGATCTCTGGTGCTAATTTTTATTCTCTTGAGCTAGATCATTTGAGCTCTATTTTAAAGAAGTGCCCAAAAGTTAGTTCCAGATTCTGGTTTCCTGGCTCAACAGCTGCTTCTACCAAGACAGGAACCAGAATAATCCTGTCACTTCACTGAAGCTTAAATTGATACAAAAGATCTATCTGTGTAGCAACTGACTTCCAGCAAAGCTCCAACATTAGCCTGTCATTGTATTTGTTTTAATGTATCTCTAAAGTAGGGGGAAAGATATAAATTGCTACTTTATTGCTTTTAATATTTTTTTATCTTGTGTCTTTCTTGATTCTGACCTTGTAACAAAGTATTCATGCACCCATGAGTGTTCCCCACAGAGTTTATTATTAGGCTTAGTTATAGCACTCAGCCAATCACTCTGTGGCAGAAGTGCATGTCTGTTAAACTAAAGTATAATTCCAATTATTGAGGGCTTACTAGGTCCCAAGTGCCTTAGCATATATTAAAGACATTAAAAATTCATATGTCAAATCTCTATCCTGGAAGAGCATAAGGTTTAATTGGTGAGGCAAAATAAACTAGAACAAAATATGCTCACATAATAAAGTGTATTATTTAGAACATACGGACTAAATTAAAAAAGATGTGATGGCTGGCATGATGGAGGAGTTTCCAGAGAGAAATGAAATGTAAACTAGGCATAGATTTTTTTTGTGTGTGTAAATAGAAAGGAATGGAAGAATCACAGTAATCAGGGATAAGCATATTTCTGAAGCCTGTATTTTGGCAGATAGCATGTTTTAATATGACCATCTGAAACACTGTTTGGAATGACGGAAGGTGTAGAGGAATTTTAATCCAGCAACATGGCTGCTCTGGTAAGGGATCATATCAAAATATATGATCCATCTGGAATACAGACAGGCTCTTAGTACTCATCTTTAATCCCTAACAGTGAAGGTCAGGTCAGTTGGTAGAATTGAGGGGCAGACAGAGTGATGAATCAGAGAAAGATTTGAAAGAATGAGTGAGAGATAGGATATGTCCAACTCACATGAGAACAGAAAAGGAAGAGAGACTACTTTAGAGCATCAAGAGGGAAAAAAAGGTGGTAGTGGGTGGCGGGTGGGTGTGGAAGTTTTACCAGGACAGTCTTACAGACACAGGATACAGAGAAAGAAAGCTAGAGACAGATGAGGCAGAATGAGCCAGAGAATGAGGAGGAGTCAGAAGATTAGAAGAGAGTGTCAAAGTCAGTATGAGACCAGGAAGAGCAATTTAGTCAAAAGCCTAGAGAAGCTGGATGGAATCAGTCAACTTGAAAGATTAGATTGTACAGAGGCTAGAGGCTTCCAGGCCTAGGCCTAATGGCAGTTAGAACTGAGAAGGAAACACTTTGGACTCAGCCTAAGCCATATATTTGCATAGCTTGGGTACAGCTCTCATGGCTTCATCTGAGGAAATAAAAGCAAAATTTAAAGAAGGGACTGAATGTGAGTTACCTTATAAATGGGTTGTGAAATATTCAGAACACACAGCCCATGATATGGCTTTCAATGTGCTCCCAGAGCTGCCTGGGTTAGACAGCACCCAAAGTGCTTAGACTCATCCATATTGATAGTGGTCTTAAGACTAATGGAAGACAAGAATCTACCACTAGCCTTTTTGGATCAGAACTTGCTATCATCTAGCATGTTTCTGTTAGCTCCTTACCAGAATCCCAAGCCTTCCTCTCACTTGCCCCCAGACAAAGAGGAAAACTAGGACTGATTCCCACAAAATACATGGTCAGTCTTCTATCACAAGTACATGGGCCTGTATCCAGTTGTGTCCCTGTCTCTCAAAGGGTTACATGTTAAAGGCTTGATTTCTCAGATAGTGGTACTATTGGAGGTAGGGGCATGACTGAGGGGGATTGGCACTATAGAATTTAATGTTTCCTGACTGGGGTTTGGTCCAGTGTTATTGGTATTCTTTTTCTCCTCTTTTTAATAGGAATGTCTATTCAGTGCCAATGTATATTGGAAGTATGTAACTTGTTGTTTTAAAACATTACAGTAGTCCAAGCTAAGTGTTTCCCTTATATCTCAGAGGAGACTTTGGATTTGATTTTGAACAACACTGGATACTTTAATACTTTGGTGACTCTTGGAGAAGGGCTGATGTGTTTTGCTTTGTGAGATGAACATGAAGCTTTCGGGGCTTCATTATAATGAATTAATTCATTAAAATTATAATGTTATAATTCAGATTTTAAATGTCCCCATAAAGAATACGTGTTAAAGGCATAGTCCCCACTAGTGACACTACTGGGGGGAAGTAAAGTGTTTAAGAGATGGGGCTGGTTATAGAAAATAATATTGGGGAGCAAAGTAGGTCAAACATATCTCCAAATAACCCTTGAAGGAGACAGTGCAGCCCCTAGCCTTTCTTCTATTTCCTGACAGCCACGAGGTGGGCTGGTTCTTTTTCCCATGTGCTTCTACCAGAATGTTCTGCTTCACCTCCTCTTTAATCGACTGAGCCAAATGCCCATGGGCTGAACCAATGAGATAAAACAAAGTTCTCTTCTTTTAAGTTATCTTGTGTCTTTCGTCATAGCAATAGAAAATTGTACCAGGAGGAATACCGGGGAGACCTCATGCAGTCATCCGTGTGTCTCATTTACTCAGCCTTGTATCAGTCTCCGCAAGATCTCCAGTCTGTCCCCATCACATTCAGTCCTTGTCCATAATCTCCACCTAGAACCTTCTATGGTGGGCTCATACATCCAACCACTGTACTTTCTCGGAGCTCCTTTCTGCCCTCAGCACCCCTCTGAACCCCACATCTGTAGTACTTGTCCTTCAGGATGACCCTTCTGTTCCTCACTCATCACTCACTGAAGCAAACCCTACCCTGTCCTCACAGTTCTGAAAAACAGGCTTCTCAGTTCCTTCTGTTTCCTTCTCCAGGGCCCGGCATCCCTAATTCATCTTATCCAGCCAGATTTACACTCTCCTCATGTACTTTTTCACTGTCCCCATCTGCCTTTGCATTTGTTTTGTACAATCCAAATTACCCAATCTAGTGCTTCCCATGGTCTCTTATTCTGAGTCAATGGTAGGCCCACCACTGCAGAGGTAGAATCCTACCTCCCTTCCCTGTCGGATTCCAATCTCACCCACATGGCAAAATTTCACTGTACAGCTCTGACATCTGTACCCATCTTGCTAAGGAATGCTAGGGAAATGCCACAACTTAGGAGGCTGGGAAGCCCTGCGGATCCTTAGTTCTATCACTAACTAGACCCTAACAGCTATCTTTTACATTCTTCTGACCCTATTCTCCATTGCAGGTGGAGGAAACATCCACTGATGTCTTAGACTTGCCCGTGTCACCAACCATCTCATTACTAGAATAGGGCCTCTCCTCTTACTCCATGGAACCACTGGACATTTCAAAAAGGAGCTGTCATATCTTTCTACAGAGTCACCCTTTGTGGGACTATGAAAGGCAGCCTGGTTTCTGGTTGAGCTAAGGTTTAAAACCGTGGCAACCCAGTAAGGGGATAACCTTACAAGGGAAGGTAGGTGTTTTGCCATGCTCCTAGGCCCCAGACTCCTGACACAAGGCCCGCAGCTCTCCATAGGTATGTGACCATCCCATCACGTAGCCCCAAACCCCTCCACGGGTAGAGGTGTGGTCATATAGCCTCAAGACATTCCCATTTTAATGACCCACTAGAGGCTTAGTCAATAAACTGCCCTTCCCAGCCACTCCTCCCTGCAAAAGTAATTTTAACCTCAGGCTCGTCCTGAGGTTGTGGGGTATGGTTTCACTCTCTGCTCTGACAATAAAAACCCTAGAACCATGAACTATTTCTCTTCATCAGGATCCACCATGGGGAATGATGGAACAGGCCTTCATCTAAAGAACCATGTCTAGTCTCCTGCAGAAGGCCTCTCAGCGCTTCCAGCCATGGTCTCTACCAAACCAAGCCAGCTAGCTGCCAACAAGCCAAAGACAAGCCAAAGACTCGGTCTCCAGTGGGACCCAGCCGGCTCCTCCTCGTCTTTTCCCCTCACCCGGGCTGGCTCCAGCCTGTGGGTCCCCACTCCCAATTCACTCCGTTCTCAGCTCCTTTGTGGCATCCAGCTGTGCCTGGGATGCCCAAGAGCCTGAGAACCAGATGGAGATGGCTCTGTGTAGTCCTCAGGACCACACACGGAGCTCCTCCACCCGCGGTGGTGTTCAGTATAGGTCAGGTGAGTGAGGTCAGTGAGTGAGGTCAAACTTCCCGAGTCTCGCCTACCCCAGAGGCCAGAGCCCTGGGGCGGACGCAGGAACTCACACCACCATAACCCAACTACCCTTGGTCTCCTTCCCTTTCACAAAAGAGGGAAAGGCTCCTCTACATACCCAACCTCTCTTCTAGTTGACAGCCTACACATCCTACTATCTTGGTGTTTCACTCTATCAACTATTAAGTAGATGCTTGGTTCATTCTTGATTCTTCTCAGTGGTTTCAACAGTCGCAAGCTTGGCCAGTTGTCTCCTATCTTATGTAGCATCTCCCTTCAAAGCAGTATCTCAACAGTACCATCCTCTTCTTCCTTCATCCATAGATATTCTCAGCAGCGTTCTTCTACCTGCTGTCCCTGTGTTCTTATTTTCTTTGAAAGCTCATAGAACCCTGGCATTTGCATATAATGTTCTACATTCTTTCTCATGCCATGGTCATAATAACCCTACATTGTCAGATTCATGGAAACACAAGTCTCCATCTGCCCTGGAATCCCATGGTCCTCTCCCCCACAGCATCTGAACACTCACTTCCCAGGCCCTCTCCTCCATGGCATCTTGTGGTCCTCTTCTCCACAGCATCTGGTCACTCACTTCCTGTGGTCCCTCTGAACCACCCTCTCAGGCTTTGTGGTTCCTTTGTCTGTTTTTATTCTGTTCTCCTTTGAAAGTACCCCTTATTTACAAATACTCATGTTCCCCAGGATTTGAAAGCTTCCTCTTCTCTTTTGATATTCCATTTACCCCAGGCAATGTTCTGACTTTGTATTAGCAACATATGTTGTCAGTGAAGTGTGCTGCAGAGGGTAGCTGTTTGCATCATGGCAGCCAGGTCGTGGGAGAAAGGAGAACCACTCAGGCCTCCAGATCATGGGATCATTCTAACAGACACTCAGGATATGTGTTTCCCCCTCAGTTAATCTTTCTGAAACACCCGCACGAAACACACAGATGTGTACCTCAGTCTCCTATGGGATTCTTGACAATTAAACTTAATAATCACATTCTTTGCTACACATATATAAACCTGTGCCCTCAGTTCTCCTCCCTGACATGCAGAGCCAAATACATTACTATCCACTCAATACTTTTACTAGAATTCCCCCTGGTGCCTCAAATGCCCAAACCCTGTGTTTTCTCTAGTGTCCTCATTTGAGCAAGTAAGCATTTCTCCAATCCAGGAAGTCATTCTTCTCTTTTGTAATTCCTCAAACTTGGTCAATCTATAATCCTAGGCATTTGATTCATCAGTATCTGTCATTTCTCTTCTATAATCTATCAAAACCTTCAAAATCACCCAAAGTGGTCTCCACATCTTCTCTAACTACCCATCAACCTTCTGCACCATGATTCCTAGCAAGCAAGTTACTTCCTGGGCACAAAGTACACAGTTTTGTTCTATCATGTCCTTCTACTAAAATATGCTCCCTTACCACAGGCCAACAGTAACACAACTAGCCAATCATGGACTTCAGTCACTCAAACCATAAGCCAAAATGAATCTTCTCTCTTGATAGTTTGGTTATCTTGGGCATTTGTTGTAATAAAAAGCTTATCAGTATTACATAATGCATATTTGTTTCGTAAGAAATCAGGTCTTGTTTGGCTGAACTCTGATGCAGATTTGGAGTGAGTAGGACACAGACTGAAGAAAGTCTTCCCACACAAAGTATTCACTATTCATTTCAAAATAGTCATTATTTTTAAGTAGTCTTGCAGATATATTTTAAAATTAAGCTGTTTAAAGGTTTAGTTATTTTGCTTACTAAACAAGTGTCCAGTTCACCTAAGCTAGTGTGAGGGATATTGTTTTCCTCACAGTTAACTAAATATGAAGGGGCAACTACAGATGGCTCACTTCTACCTCCAGACAACCAATCAATGTACACACTGCTCAGTGAGGGATAGATTTGCTTTGCCTGTCAATAAGCTCTGTTCAGGTTTTGTAGCAAACAACAGGTAAGGGGAGAGTAGTGGGGGAGAGAACTTACTGCATCCATTCTACCTATTGACTTCTGTCCCTGGCCTGTGGCCACTGTGCACTGAAGAATCAATACTACTTCAGAAGAGCCAAAGTGCAAAGTATGGTGGAGTCATGTGCTACAGGCCTTGACCTTGCTTGTGGAGCAGTGAAAACCATAGTAGGTTCCTATCACCCTTGGGAGGAATACTTTGTGTGGCCTCTGAGCAGTCTTGAGAGGATTGGAAACCCCCATTGCTATTGTCATGAGTTAAGATGAGCATTCAGACCTGGGAAGTAGTTTGTTCTTACAGTACAGTCAACAAAAGAAGCAGTTGCCACTAAGCATGTGGGCTGAGAGTCTATCCTTGGTCCTGTAACTGCACATGCTATGAACTTCCACCCAGGCTTGAGGGTAATATGGGGGTGTTGGTGGGATGTCTGTGGATGAACACAGTAACTTAATGATACTTACAGCCCAGTGTCCTTCCTGACTTGCTTTCTCACTTGCTTTAAGTGTGAAAGTCAGAAAAAATCAAGTTGAGCCTCTGAATTCCCCTGATTGGATGCTACAGTGGCCCTCCCTGGTAATGGTCCAGTGTTGTGTCTTGCTTGGTGTGTCTTACTCACAGCTGCATCTGAAACAGTGTTATGGGCAAGCTGGCACACAGGCTGACCTGTGGTTCTCTTAGCAGCTTGTTGTAGCCTTGAGAAATGCACACAGGCCTAAGTTTGCTCTCCTTTCCCCTCTCTCATGATAGAATAAACACAACGAGGACTCTAACAAGCTATCTGCAGGGCATTTTCAGTATTCCCTTCAAAGTTGAACCTTCAGTGTTATTTTCTCCATGGGAGTCAGGTGTGCATGGAGAAATTCACTCAAGTAACTAGCCCTGGGGAGCATGACAGTCAGTGCACACTCACCCACTTCTGTGAAGCCCAGTCCAGCTGCAGAGGCTATGAAGGAAGATGATGAAACTGTTCCAAGAACAAGAGGCCCAGTCTGCACATCAGTTTGCCTCATTAAACACTATAGGGACCTGACTGGATTCCTTTCACTGGCTGTGTTTGCTAGCTGTGTGTGTTCTCAAAGCCCCTGACTCTATAAGATCGTTGGGAGAAAAATTCCAGTGAGAGGTAAGGAGGACAGAGGACTGTGACAAGGACAGCAAAGGCAGAGCACACAGGTGGATAGAGAGGAGGAAGAGAGCCAGATTGTCAAGGAGCAAGCAGTTCATTGGAAACTGGAACAGAGGTAACACTGCTGTTTGGAGTCTCTCCCACAGCCAGTGTAGTGCCTCAAAGAAACTACCCTGAAGCCCCATGACAATTCACCTGCTGAAATCAGGCTGCTTCCTCACCTGTTTGCTCCAGTACAGCGTGACTCATCACAGAATAAAGGCGTGTTTGCTCTTCGCACCCAAAGACAGTCTGATCAGACAGCAGGGCAAAGGCAAGGGGAAAGCCTCACTGTTCCAAGTGGTAACACTCAAAGGCTAGGTATGCCCAGGTGCAGGCACTGTTCTAGTTCTTGCCAAACAGGACCATGTGTAACTCTCATGGCATTCTGCAAGATGCATGCTGTCGTTCCCAGTACTGTAGTGGAAGGACACGAAGACTCTGAGTAACTCATTCGAAGTTACACAGCAGGTCAAGAGTAGACTCAAACAGGTCTCTCCTACTATACCCTCATACTACTACATTTGCTGTTGAGGTGTACATGAAAGGCAGGCACTGTGTTTTGCGATTTCTCTTAAAAACTCAAAATTGCTTCTTTGGACGTGTGGCCATCGTTCCAACCATAGGCTTTCAGAAGCCTGTACAGAGCAACAGAGTGTGGCATTTTACGGGGATTAACTTGACTCCTTTAATTTATATATTTATAACTAAGCCCCTGGCAGACTGACATTCTATTGTTAGTAACAAATGACTTTTCCATTGCTCACAGCCCATGGCAGCATGCCAGCGTGTTGTGACACCATCATGGCTAGGAAGCCACTGGCTTGGAAAATAAACGTGAATGGGGAGATATTTATATAACCAAATTGGAAAAGTAGTTGGAAGACACACAGAACAAGACATCAGCAGAGCATGTCAGTCTTCCAGCCTTCCTGGAGACAGATTTTTTCTAAAAGTAGTTGGTGGTAAAGCCAAGGCCTGTGATGCTGAAGTGGAGGCTGGGAAGTAGGGATGGGGATTGCTTGGGGCATATGGGGAGAACCCCAGGCTTCAGGATAAGGCCCAGATTAATTGTTGCTAAAGAACTCAAGTCCCTTCCACTGGGAATGTTCTAGGAAAGGTCACATGAGTCTTCCTGAGGGAAGCAATCAGGGCTTCTCCAATGACACCTATGTGTGTGTGTGTGTGTGTGTGTGTCGTGCGCGCACACACGTTTGCATGCTTCCTGGGTGCATTTGGTCCTCAGATGTGCCACAGCAGTCACATGACCTTAGTGGAGTCATTCGGTGGTACCCTGAAGGAAGGAAGCCCACAAGTCTGCAAAGCTTTGATAAAAGCGAAACTGAGATGGATGTTAGTCATCCTGGGAAGGGTGAACTCTGACTGCTCCACTCTCAAAGCTTATTTCCTTTTGTCTTCACATTTCTTCCAGAAATCTACACCCAAATTATGTTCTTCTTCATTTCAAATGAATAGCTTCATGGAGCCCATGCGTGTCTCTGGGCTGCAGATACTAAGCAATACACTGCTGTATTCAACCCACAGGAGCACTATTTAGATAAAAACCAATGGATCGACCTAATGTCTATGTGGAAATGCTAGGGTTTCAGCATTCAGTTCAATATTCTTATATATCCCCTTTCCCCCAGTCCTTTCTTACATAGAATGCTTTTGAGGATATTTCATTAAAAAAGAAGAAATTATGTGGGAGAAGTTAGTTTTCAAACATCAATATGTCTCCTTTGGTTAGATTCCAAATGATCACAATGGCCATAAGAGATTAAAAAGCTCAACCAGCATATGAATTATCTCAACATTCTCAAGGCCTTGTTAGTTGGGAAATTTGATGATTTAAAAGAAAAACCAATAACAACATTCATTTGTAACTTCAAGACCCACTAGGGATTGGGCATCGGACTTGATTTTGAGGTTAAATATGAAGAAAGCCTTGTCATGCCCTAAAGTTTAACTTGTCAGTGAATTGTTGAAGACAGCCCCCACCACAAATCCTAAGTCTGTGACGGACGACAGCACTGTTTTACTGGGGGAGCATTGAGTTTGTGCAAGGTCGGGGCTCCAACCTCCAACTCTGAAAAGGAACTTGGTGGGGCCGGCATGACAGCAGAGGGGGGTACAGCACACTGTGAGAAGAGTGGGGGAAAGAGGGAGGGAAAAGGAGGAAAGAAGAGAGGATAGAATGTTCCAGTCAGAAAATGCCACATGCCACTAGTCTTTGGTTCCCAAAGTCTCATTCCAAACACTCCTGTACCTGCATTTTTCTGAGTAGGTGGGCTCATACAGTTGCTGTCTTTTTAATGTTTCTAAACCAAAAGTTGACAAAATTAACTGTATGGTGAGTATAGAACGAAATGTTTACCCACCTTATATAAGTGCAATGGTTTCTGGGAACTACGCCAATGGCAACTCACTATCACTCTTGACAGAGCACAGCCTGGCGGCCACTGAAATTT
Organism: Rhynchomys soricoides; assembly: GCA_019843965.1. Taxonomy (NCBI): domain Eukaryota; kingdom Metazoa; phylum Chordata; class Mammalia; order Rodentia; family Muridae; genus Rhynchomys; species Rhynchomys soricoides. The sequence continues at coordinate 4,006,588 of JADRCH010000163.1, forward strand.
GACAACAGATCTAAGCACTTGATTTTGATCAAGGGCAAAGACAGGCAAAAGCAAAACTACTAACTGGCAATATTCCTGTCTCATTCGAAGCGACTTTACTGTTACTCTAAAGGGAGAAATAGTATTTTATGATTTAGGTGGCTATCTGTTCATTAGTGCACTGTGAATGAGAAAGCTGTGTCTTTTGGTCTCAAAACAGTAAGGCATAATGCCAGCTGCCAGTTAGTCTTCCTCCAAATTCTGTTTGAGCAGCATGCTAGTCTCCACCAAGTGAATCCATCTGCCCCATCAGCCCAGCTATTCTTCCCCACCCCCCATATCTGTAGCAAATTATCCATTGCACTTAACAGACGAGAAACTTAGGCCCAGGGAATCTCCAAGCAGCCTATATATCTTTTGATTGTGAAGTTTTGGGATTTGTCTTCTGGGTCCAATGCAGCACTTCTCCCTGACCCCAGAAATGCATGCTGGAAGTAACACGGTGACCAGCCTTCTGGTCCAAGAGCAGCTAATCACAAAAGAAATTGATAATTCCACCTGAAATAAGCATTTTTTGATTCATTTGGTCACCATGCTAGAAGGTCTATAAGGAGAGACTCCTGCTGTGGTAGGGAGAGGTGCTAGAGACCCTCAATGTACCAACCCCAGATGTGTATTTCTTCCCAGCCTAGGCTCTGGGCTTTACAAATGGGAAAGTTCCCAAGAGAAGCCTAGCTCTAGACACTGTCAGCAGCAAAGGACCACAACCCCCTAGCTGGCTGTGCCAACTCCCAAAACAGTATAAGTTAATAAATTCTTGCTGTTTAAAACTCAGACTCATTCTCTGTGCTGTTGGCTACAAGAAAGTGACTTCTAGGATCACTCAGGGATTTTTTTCAGTTGCTGGGCTAGAATCAATTCATCCACTCACTGCAGAATTGGCCAGATGACTTCTGAGTCTTGCAAAAATGGAGATTAAGGTATTATGCAAGCCTTCTGCCATCCTGGGCTTCTTCCTTGCTTTGGCATCCAGGGGCAGCTCCTTCCCACCAGGATCATGCAGCGCAAACACACCCATGACTTCTGGTCTCCAGGAACAGGTTCCAGGGAGTCCTGGCTTTTCCTGGAATCTTGCTGTGTGCAGGTGGCTCTGGCTTCTTTGAGAGGTGGCACCAAGCCTACCACCTGCCGTGATTTTCTTGCCACCTCTTCTCTCATAACTTGGTAGTCTGTTCGGAATTGAGTACAGACAGTACTGCAGAGGTAGATGGGAGTCATCCTCCCTGCCTACTCTGTTGCTTACAGGGAAAGTGTGTGTTCTGGGCACGTGCTGGTGGTGTGGTCTAGCGTCTTTCCTGAGTTAACCATGTTCTGTTTGATCCTAATTTGTCATTCTACTGCAGCTCTCTAAGGCTGTGTTCCAGGGGACGGTTACACAGAATCCTGATGAATGGCTCCCCCTAGTGTACTCCAGCTCAGCACAGCCGCATTGCGCTCAATGCCTACTGAGCACATTCAATCAGAGATAAGTGTAATATATTTTCAGAGATACATTCATAGATACATATAATATATCTTCATTTAGCATCCACACAGTGCTTGAGTTAAGTCAATAATTATGCATTATCTAAGTCGTTCAGATATCATTTTTTTCATAGTCTTCCTTCCATGAGCTCTACGGCCAGTTAAAAATGATTACGGCTAAGTTTCTATTTGCTGTCTGAGTTTATTTTATTCAAGATATTCTTGTATAATATAGAAAAGAAAAAGTGGGGAGGGATTAGCGAGTGAGGAAGGTGATGAGAGGAGGGGAGAGGAGAGGAGGGGAGGGGAGGGCAGGGGAGGGGAGGGCAGGGGAGGGGAGAGGAGGGGAGAAGTTGGGGGTAAGGAAGGCAGGAGAAATGTTTGTGAGTAGGGAAAGCCTCCCAGATGCAAACCTAGGTTATTATTTTGTTTATAGTCTAAAAACTTCAGTTGAAACTAATTAGACAGTATACAGTCATGAAGCTACCAGAGATGTGTGTACATTTTGCTACGTCATCAAGGACACCAACTCACTACGCAGTTTATAAGCATTTTACGAAGGAGTGCTGTCATTTTAGGATGCTTAAGGCTCTGTAAAGTCCTAGGGCAGAAGCAAACCGTTCCAAAAGCTTAGTTGATTTAGCTCCTCTCTCTGACTTTGTTTGTACAAGAAAGTATCAGAGCTCCAGGAGTGGTGTATGGAAATCCTCTGAGGGACGAAGTGACTAGGTGCCGGGTGAGTCTCCACAGTCTCCATGTCATGTCAGAAGGCCACGGTGGAGCAATAACATTCTTGTCCAAGTGGAAAGCCATGGACCTACAGAACACGTTGTAGGAAAAGAACCTTCCTAGCACTCTCCTTAAAGAACCTCTAGTTTCTCTATGGGACCTAGGTTCCTTAAGGACATGGGATACCATGTGGCCCGATTGGAATCCCTGGAGTGTCACAGTGGAGCATTAGCCCTGAATAAGCCCCGGATTAATCCTGGCTAGTTGATGCTGAATGCCATCATGATCAAGGGAGGGCACTGCCCTCAGCAGAAGAACCCTCTTTTAGTCCTAAGAGCAATATATGATGCTGGTTGGGTTTTGGCAACTTAACAGAAACTAGAAATATCTGGGAAATGGGAACCTCAATCAAGGAATTATCTCCATAAGGTTGACACATGGGCATGTCTATGGGGACATTTTGTTTATTAAAGATGGATGTGGAGGTCCAGCCCTCTGTGGGTAGGGACACCTCTGGACAGCTAAAAGAAAGCAAACTGAGCAAGCTATGGAGAGCAAGCCAGTAAGCAGGTTTGCCTGTGGTCTCTGCTTCAGTTCCTGCATCCACGCTCCTGCTGCAAGCTCCTGCCCTGGGTTCCCTCGATGACAGGACTGGAAGTGTAAGCTAAAATAAACCTTTTTTCCTCAAGTTTCTTTTGGTTTTGATGTATATCACAACGACAGAAATCAAACCAGGACTAATGTGAAGTAGTCTGGGAAATCCTGGCTCTTCTATTCTGTACTTACTGGTCCTGCAGCTGCGTCTTCTACAGGGCCACTCCAACATCTTCCCCCATCATGACTTTATTTAGAGTCTGCTCTATGCCCAGTGCAGTGCCAAGGACTGACACAGTGGGGAAAGATAAAGGAAGCACAAGAGGTGAACCCATCAAGAATTTGAAGCTACCCAGGGAGATAAATGAACATGGGAAAATTAGAAGCTAGCGACGAGGACATGCCATAACTACATACCTTCCCTCTCAGCTCTGCCAGCTCACCCAGCCACACAGCTCACTTGCCTCACTCCAAATATGTCCAGTGTTCTGGTGCGCTTGCCTTTTGCTGCAGTCAGATGCTCACGACCCTGCCTTTTGCTTCAGTCCGATCTCTCCATCTAAGATGCCACCTCAGAAGGGGGTCTGTGTCTCAAACAGACCCTTCACTTATGCAGGCTCCTCGCCTTGATTTTGCCTTCATAGACCTCATGACTACGTATGCATCTCTCCACAGTTTTTTATTGTGCTTTAACTGGGCTTGCTGGACCAGAAACTTAATGGGGGCAGGGATCATGTGCATTTCACTTGCTGCAGTTTGGAATGGTACCCTCTGCAACACAATTGCTATTTCCTAGAAATTTCCAAGGAAACAGGGTCTGCAATTCATGGCACTTTTTATATGCTAAATAGGATAATGATAAAAACAACAGTTTCCTATCTGCACGTTTGAATACTGCTGTTAACTGCAGAGTCTCACATGTGGGTCTACATTTACAAGCATCTTTGCAGTGTGTGTTTGTGGGTGTATATATGTGGAGTGTTTGTGTTGCTGTCTGTGAATCAGCTCATCATGGTACAGAGAACGAACTCAGCCCTTATAGCCAGAAGACTCTCAATGCTTGGCCATTTGCTAATTACAATGGCAATAAATGTTTCTATCTTCTCTGAATTTAGGTTTCATCATTTGTAATTTGGGAATAAATGTACCTATTTCATAAGTTTATTATGGATCAGACAGTCAGCTTAAAACCCCTTACTAATGAAACTATTATAAAGAAAAACTGCTTTAGTATGCATGTCCGCCCTCTCTTCTGCTTCTTCTTTTTCATCTTCCTCTTGATAAAGGGTCTCATACTCTGTAGCTCAGGTTGGCCTGTAACTAACTATGTAGCCCAGGTTGCCTCAGACTCAAAATCCTCCATCCTCAGTCTCTTAGGTATAATTACTTGCATCAATTATTTCATTTAAAAATTTTAAATTTTAAATCAATTTAACACTAACTTAAATCTTTAATTTTTAATCTAGCACTAAATTTAATTGTTTAATTTACGAATAGTGATTTCACTCCGTTTGAGTACGAATACTTTTACAAATCTACCCAACTGTGTAGAGCTCTTCCCGAATGATCCAGCTGCCCAATTGACTGTGGTTCTTGCTCTCTAAACTCCTGTCATCCACTGATGTCATCTTCCTTCCTATTCTTTCATTTTTCCCAAGATTTCATGTTAACAGATTCACCATATACAGCTTTTGTGTCTCTCTTTTTCAACTTGGCATGATAGGTTTGATGTGTGTTGCACAGGCAGATCAACGACTCGTTTTGCTGTTTGAGTTTCTTCTTCATTGTTCATCTATTCATTGGTTAAAGTTCATCTCAGTAGTTTCCAGCTGTGGTGGGGTACAGATAAGTTGCTGCGATTCATTTGCATAGTGCTTCTGTGTCAATGTAAGTTTTCATTTGTTTGGATGAATATCTTCCTGTGAGATAACTGGTCACGTAGAAGGGCTGTGTTTGAGAGATCTTACAGTATACTGCTGAACAATTTCCCCAAATACTGAAGTGGCTCTAACTAGCATTTTATAGTCTTATATGTTTATCTAAATGTTAGCATTCAAAATTAGAGTTATGAATAGGTTGGACTTGATTTGCATGCCCCAATGACTAATGAGGCTGTCTTTTCACGTGCCTGTTTGCTACTGAATTTGTATACATATGTATCTACACATATATGGTGGTCAACGTAGCTATTTAAAATTATGACATGTTTTAGAATCCTGTTGTTTCCATTTTGTTGGACTATGAACACTTTATATAGTCTGGCTGCAAGTCTTTTGGCTTATGCATGTTCTAAAAATGTGTTTGTAGTAGTTTGGCTTGTTCTTTTGACATTATTTTTGTTGCTTTGCATCTCAATCTGTGACTAAATCCGATTTAAGAATTTTTCACGTATGCATCAAGTTTGGGGGTCATATATAAGGATTCTTTTAGCAGACAATATGCTGTAATAATCTTCCTCATATGTTTGCTTACAAAACATCTAGCTTTAGACTTTAGCCTTATGATTCATCTTGACTCAAGTTGTTGAAATCCTCCTTTCTCCACTAAATTTCATGGACTGTATAGTATAGTACAAGGAAAACTGACATCTTATATACATCATATACATTATTATATACATATATATCATATAATCTGTGAATATATTTATTTAGGCTTTCTTTGAAATTTATTATTGTTATTATTATTATTATTATTATTATTATATGATGACAACGATGATGATGATGATGATGTTGATGATACAAAGTCTTATAAAGTCCCAGCTGGCCTCAAACCCATGACGTAGCAGAGGATGGCCTTGAACTTTGCTAATCTTGCTGTCTCCACCCCACCCCATCCTCCTTTGAAGCTGTGGAACTACAAACATGTATTACTATAGCCCAGCTGAGTCTTTGAACATCAGGACTTACCATTTTTAGCATCAAGAGCCTATGACTATATTTATTCTTAGTAGGTTGTTTTGGTGTTACTATTAGAAATAGCATACTTGTAAAATCATAATGTCAAGTTTCCCTTTGGTAGTATGTGGAAATAAAATTAATTGTTTATTGACATTTCAGTCACTTGTAATTTTTTAGCATTAGAACTTTTTCTTTGAATTTTATGGTGTTTCCTCAGTAATCGCGTTGACAGAGAAAAGAGTTTGAGGAGCTGAAGAAATGGCTCAGCACTTAGAAGCACTTGTTGCTTTTCCAGAGGTCTTGAGCTTATTGCCAGCACTCATATGAAGTGGCTCATAAATGCCTGTAACTCCAGTTCAAGGGAACTTCTGGCATCTGCAGGCATATGTACACAGTTGGTACATAATTGGTACACAATGCACACAGACACACAGAAATATAGCAATAATTGGTTTTACTTTAAAATAGGGTTTGTTTCCTCATTTTTGGTCTGCTTCTCTTCTCTTCTTCTTGCCTTAACACACAGGCCAGAGCTTTCAGGATGATGCTGTATAAAAATGAGACGAATAAATTACCTTGCCATGTTTCCCAAGTTTAAAAACAAAGTGTTCAGTACTTTTACATTCAATATCAATTAGTAACCACTTCTCTGTCAGTTAGTACATTTCTCTCTATGAAGTTTCCTAAGAATTTTAAAATAATAAATAGATATTAAAAAGTTCAAATATTATAAATAGACATCATTTTTTCCTCCACGGCCTACTAATATGATGCAATACATTAACTGATTAATATTGAATGAGTCTGAATTCTTCCTTAAAATAAACTGTTTACTCATGGTGAATTAGCCTCTTAAACTTTTTGCTTCTGTGCAAAAAGCAATGAACACATTGGCATGTACTACAGTATGGAGCATAAGAATCCTCAAAAGGCCTATCTGTTAAAGGGTTGGTCCATAGCCTGGGATCCTATTGGGAAATACTGGAACCTTCAGGAAGCAGGCCCAGTGAAGAGAAGTTAAGTCATTACAGCCATGATCTTGACCAAGATCTAGAAATCTCTCTCTGTCTCTATCTCTGCTCTTTGTATATCTCTGTCTCTCTGTCTCTGTCCTTCCCTCTCTCCCTTCCCCTCTTTCTCACTTGCTTCTTTAATTTTCACCTGACATGAGGTAAATAGGCTTCTTGTATCACATGCTCTTGGCTTAATGTACTATATATACTGTAAAGGAATTTAATCCAGCAACATGGCTACTCTGGCAAGGGATCACATCCAAAGACATAGGTCTGAGTGATCCAGCTGGAATGCAGACATGTCACACACCTTTAATCCCTCTGGCTAAAATCAGACATGCCCTTAGTATATACTTTTAAGGTAAAATCAGTTCGTAAAAGGAAGCAACCAAGTTTGAAAGTGGTGTCTAATTGAGGGGCAAAGTGATGACCCAGAGAGATTTGACACAATGAGTCAGAGATAGGATTGTTTGTCTTTAATGAGAACAGCACAGGAAAGAGAAGCTATTTAAGAGCGAGCCATCAGGGAGGGAGGGAGAGGGGAGGGGAGAGAGATGAGGAGGAAGAGAGAGAAAGAGAGAGAGAGAGAGAGAGAGAGAGAGAGAGAGAGTTGCGAGTCAGTTTACTGAGTGCGATGCAGTGAAGTTGAGTTTCTTTGTGAGTTCAAACAGTTCAGTGCAAGTCAGCAGAGGTAGTTAAAGCCGGAGAATAAGAAAGAGACAGAAGATTATAGCAAATTGCCTGAGTTAATTTGAGACCAGGCAGAGCAATTCAGTGAGAAGCTGAGAGAAGCCAGATTGAATCAGTCAACATGGAGAGAAGTTTGAGCCAAAACAGCTGAGTTGAGCCAAAGAGTAAAAGTTCAGAAAGAACTAGAAAGGTGATCTTATTAAGCCTCTGAGACAATAATTACACCAGGCAAATAAAAGTTACTTTTACAATATACTGCCACAAGGCCAAAGCCATAGGGCTAAATGACCATGGACTGAAAACTGAAACTATTGACCCAAATAAATCTTTCCCTGCTTTATAAGAACATTTTATTATAGTGACAGGAAGTTAGCACAGTGTAGATTAGTATTAGTGTAATCACAGGCTCCTTTTCTAGTTTGTATAAGAAGCTTGTAGAATATTATTTATGACAAATGCCTAATAGTTGAATAAAGGTGTCCCTGGAATACTCTGCTTCTTGGTCATTCTCTATTTTTGCCCCCTAGGTAAGCAACATGCTTACTTCTGAAACATGCTCCCATCATGTTTGCCAACATTACCCAAACACAATGGAGCCAACACAGCCTGACCCCTGGAAACCAGAATGAAAAACAAACATTCCTCCTTTTTGTAACTTATCGAAAGTACCCAGATGCTCCATTGATAAACAAAGCCAATCTAACACAGTGATGTTTTCCTCTTTAGGCTCTTGAGAACAATCTTCTGGCACATAGCAAGATGACGATAATATTTATTTTTAATGTCTTCCTTGTTTTCAAACTGGCCAGCAGATTCTTGGCTTGAGAAACATTTTCCATGTCTTAATAAATATATTTAATGAGAATCACATCACTCATCTCTGAGGACCATACCACACTCACAGCCCTCCCCTGCATAAGAGATGCCAACCAACCCTTTAGTAACAAGCATCACAGAGCTGCCAAGAGCTCTCAGACTGAGTCTGCTCTTCACAGGCAAGTGAAGGAAGGTTGGAGAAGTCTTTGGACTGAGGGTACAGTACTAACCCACCATGATGGTAAAATGGAGAATCAGATCCTACTGTGATAGATAGTGTGACTGTTGGCTCCCATAGCCGCACAGTTGCTAGCTCAAGCCTCACTCTCCTCTTTCCATTAAGACAGCCCTTGAGAATGGGACTTTCTCTGGGTCTCTGACTGCTTTAACTATAGAATACATGGCTGAGCTGTGTGCCTCACTAATGTCACCCTCCTGTTCTGTCATTTTCAACCCTCTTTGGCGTCAGAGCCTTAAAAATGGACATTAGTTTCCAAAATAACAAAGGCTTTCCGTTCAGGTGGTGTGTAAGTGCAATCAAGGGGCTTTCATCTTATATTCTTACACTTTTACTTGGGGAGTGTTATAAAACTTATCCAAAAGTATTCAGTCACATGTCTCATTAGTCATTCACCAGAGGGTTCTCTAAGAAGCAACCCTCTCCAGACTCTGATGCTGCACTCATGATATACCCAAGAAAAATTGATGGCCCCTGGGTCTCACATGCACCTCACACTATTGTGGATTTGGTTAAGCACTTGTATTATGTTAATTGGGTTTCCAAAATTGCATGAGAATCCTGCGTGTAAGACGCTGAGGGTCCCTGCCTCCAGTCAGTTTCGATTGGTAAAGAAAGTTGCCAGTGGCCAATGGCTGGGCAAGGAGACAGAGGCAGAACTTTGGGATTCAGGGACAAGGGAAGCAAGAGAGGGAAGGAGGATTTAGAACTGCCGTGTCGGGAAAACAGAGAGATCAGGTCTGAAAAGTGCACAGCAGAGAGGCAGCCAACATGTAAGAGTTAGGGATGGTAGCACAGGAAGGCTGCAGGCCTGGGTCCAGGGTGGTCAGGATGGAATATAGGTTTTAGTAAGTAATAATTCAGGAATATCCGCCTGGAGAGTGTGGTGGCCGCATGGAGGTTTGGTAGTGGCCCCGCCATTGAGCTGCTTATAGCATATTAAAATAAAAGGCAGCACGTGTGTGTCTTTCATTCGGGACACCAGAATACTTGGGCAGGTAGTGAGGATCTTGCTCCACGGCTGAGGATATTGGAGTGGATTAATCAACTACAGCAACACACCATAGCAAAAGAGTGTTTGAGACAAGAATGAGCCTTCCTTCGGATGATCTGAAATCCTACTAACTGACAGCAGTGACCACTTGTACAAGACTTTCTTTAAAGGTAAACATGGGATGTCTGAGGGTGAGTCAATCCTAAATGCAATTTGGGTGAAGAAAGCTTCACTTCCTTGCCCTTCCCAGCGATTTGTTACGTCTAAGCTCAAGGGACATTTTCTTGCTTCTACCCCTATTCAGCTTGGTTAATGGCTTCTCTTTCCCTCTCTGCCCTAGGGAGCCCTGGTCATTGGCTTACTCCTCTAGATCCCTGGCTTATACCAAGCCTGGAAAGACTGGAATAAGATCTGTGTGATCTACTACGGCAACAGCTTCTGAAACAACTCTTGAGATGTGCTTTGGAGCCTCAAACTTATGGTTTCTATACCATGTTTCATCCAAGGAGTATCATGGCTTTCCTCTTAGTCACTAGTCTTTGTCTTCCTTGTTTCCCTCCACCTAGATGCAAACATAAAAATGACAAGTCCTGGATCCCCTACTTTCTAGATGTCCTCTTAGATAAATGGTTTCCATTTAGGGTACTTTGAGTTTTGATTGCATTGGTAGATTGGACAGAGTAAATATTAATTATGAGTCTTGCCTCTTTTTAGGGAGACCCTAAGTAAGGTTATCAACATCTTTGACACCTGATTTTTTTTTTTCATTTTGTAAAACAACTTTACTAAGATAGTCTTAAGATTAAATTACACGATGGGCCTAGAGCACAATGGGCCTGGCGCATAGCAGGTCTATAAAGTATTTTCATAGCATCTTCCCCATGTCCTTGATGGCTGTTTGCTGGTTCCAAATGCCTTTCAAACTTAATCTGATCATACAGCTCTGAGTCATGACTGATGGTCGGCCCTTGGCCCAGTTCTCATTTAGACTAACTGTATAATTTCAATTGGATCATGGGTCTTTTCAACAGTTTTCTCTGCTTTTTTTGTTATTCCATTATCAGAGTTCCTTATCTGTTCATATGAGAAAGCAAGGGTGCACAACATAAATTCCAAAAGAACAGCCTTACTCAAAGGCAAATTACAGCATCATATGTTAATCTATATGTGGCTGAATTTCAATGGCTAGGCAGGTTGTCTTCAAAACATTTAGAGCAAATGACTGAAACACTCAAGGGATAGATAATGCCATATTTATCTGTTCAATCAGTGATTTATATGCCAGAACAGATAGCCATGATAGTAAAACTTCCATAGATGGTTTTGTGTATGTAGTTAATGACATTGTACTTGATATATATATATGAATGAATGATCTGGTTCCCATCTCTTCTATGCTTATGGCTGTAAAGGCTTTTAGTAGTGTTGCCACATAAGGTATCAGGTAGGAAGTTCATACAATGTGTCTCACAGGGAACACTCTTTACCTGGACTTTAGAATTGTGACTGTAGAATACAGTACTCAGTCACCAAAAACTCTTTTATTTCAACATTATAAACATAATAAAGAGATAACTAAGACATTAATTAATTGGGTATATACTGTAAAAAAAATAAGTACATACATTTCATAAGGTGTTAGCTTGAGAAAAAGTATTCACAGTGAACTAGACATCCTCTTCCAACACAGGAGAGCGCATGGGCTCTTTTCACATGCGTGTTGTTCATCTCTCTTTCTTCTGCTTGCCTTGTGCCATGCATGCCCCTGTAGTTCTTAGATCCATGACATCCATCATGCAAGGAATGTGTTTAGCTACTGAAGACCAACCAAAGTTTCAAAAGAATTTCGGTCATGAGTGTTGCGGAAGAGCTTCATCCTCTCCTTCTAGCACGTGTCAAACCGGCACTGTAGTTGAACCCTACTCCCCCATCCTTCTCATACCTAAATCCCTGACCTCCAGCAATTCAAATGTTTAGAGCTATGTTCCCTAACGTGACAAAGTGAAATGAGTTCATTGTGGGGAGGGCTGCCCTGTAACATTTGTGTTTTTATATGAAAAGCTTCTTAGATCAAAGACCAAGGAAAATCCATGTGAAAATTGGAGCTCGGCTTGGTGGTACACGCCTGTAATCCCAGCACTTGGGAGTTGCAGGAAAGAGAATCAGGAGTTTAGGGTCATCCTAAGCTTTCTGAGACAGGTCTCAAGAACAAATGAACAAAAAAACTAAATTAACAACTATATACTATAATAATTGTAATAAAAATAAAAAGCTCACATTTGCAAGTATGTACAACTTCAGGAATGTCTTGAGTTAGTAAAAAAATCCCTTATGTTTTTTAAAAAAGAAAAGTCCATGGGGAACAGAGACTTCCTGGGTGAAGGACAGAATCCCACCCACCAGGAGCCAGCTGATCCACTGGGTTCTTCACACATCCAGTTCCAGGACTCAGTAACATCACCGCTAACATACAGTTCTTTGGACTCAATAACACCAACAACTACAAACAGCTCGTGGATGTTTACCTTATCCTGTATGCTGTACAAATGTTATCTGTTTTACCAAAACACCATTTTGAGGTAGATATCATTAGCATTTCACTCTTGGCAGATGATGAAAATTTTAAATGTTAAATAAATTGCAAAGATAGAGCAGGAATGCAGATCTGGTTTTAACTCCATAATAACATTAAGGCTGGTCAGCAGAGTCCCCAGTCCAGCACTGGGCTTCAGAATTGAGAAAATTTTGATCTATTTTGAGGATAATTTAAGATATAATAGGAATAGAAAACAGTAAAAAATCTCCAAAGGTCACCAACCACGCTGTCTTTGAAACATTCCTGCATTTTAACTACTCATCTTCCACATAATTTTTTCCATGAAACATCCTTGATTACTTACTACTGTGACACGACTTCCCGGATGGAAAAACAGCAATAAATGACACACATCGGTCAATAAGAGACTCTTAAAGGCAACCAGATAATTTTTTCTTAATTCAAGAAAGCAATATATGGGCCTGAGGAGATAGTTTTCATAATCAGGAGCACTTGTGCTTGGAGAGGACCCAGATTGCATTCCCAGCACCTATATAGTGGTTCACAATTATCCATACCTCCAGTCCAGGAGGTGCAACACCTTCTTCTGACCTCTTCAGGCACCAGCATATATATATATATATGGTACACAGGTGCACATGCAAGAAAAATACTCACATATAAAATAAAACAAATAATTTTATCTTTTAAGTTTAGTTTATTTTTATAAGCCACACAAGCAGGAGGGTGGAAGATGCCCAGAGGTCCACTGCCTTGCAGCATGACTATGACGATGAGCAAGTATGTGGTAGAGAGATGGGAGAGAAATAGAATCAGAACTGTTTATACACCCTGAAGAGAGGCAGAACTGGAGACACTAGGGTGGTGAGGATCAGCCTGATGTGAGTAGCCTGCCCTGCCACCTGAGGCTATGGATGATATCCTGGCCTGTGCTGTCACTGAGGGTTATGCCTGAATCTATGGCCCTGCAGTAGCAGGGGTCTGCATAGACGTCTGTGCCCATGTTATCACCAAAAACCATGTAGACTTCCCTGGTCTAGGCTGCCACTTGGGGCCATGTTGATGTTCAAGGGCTGAGCAGAGCTGGCCCCACCCCTCACCTGCTAGGACACTTACATAAGGGCTGGGAGATGGCCCTCCCCCACCACTTGCTGGCTGTAGCACTTGGGAGAGTGACCCTGGCACCTTTGTCTAAGCAGCACAGTAGACTTGGCCCTGGTGGAATGGGTGAGATGGTCCTAATGGCATGAGCATGGTAGAGCCTGTCCTGTCCTATGTCAGCTGCTGAAGGTAGGACATCTGGCCCTGCCCCTCGACTGGGCAAATAGGCAGAGCTGACCAACTTAGCTACCACCCAGGCCCAGAGCTTTGAGTTGGCTTACCCCAGTATACACTCCATCTATGAACTGTTGGAGCACTTGAAGGGGCTTTTCCTGCAGAACCTAAGCTTCAGGATCTCCAAGACATAGGACAGCATCAGAATATCTGAGAAGAGTCCCAGTGAGGATTCAGTATTGATAGTGTAACAGGAGCTAGAGACCTCAAACCCGACCAAAGATTCCTTGCAATGAATATTTTAAGGAAAGCTGTCTGGGCAGAGAGGTATACTGTGTGAAAAACTGCAGCATCCACAGCAAGATGTTGTTGTTGTTGTCTTTTTATTTTAGGGTGGGGTTGAAAGGACAGAGGGGAATATGGAGGGATGAAGAGAAGAGTGGGATTGGGGTGCATAATGTGAAAATAACAAAGAATCAATAAAAAGATTTTTAAAAGCTGTACAAAGTAATGGATTTTATTGTGACTCTTCATATATACTTTGTTCTTATTGGTTCTTCTTCCTTACTTTACCTGTCCCATGTCCCTCTTGCTGTCCTATTCAGTAAACCATCTCCCTTCTTCTGCATTCACATCTCAGATATCCTGTTCCTCAACCTCCCTGCCACGGATCCGCGCCCCCCCCCAACATCTTCTAATTCCATAACCTGTACTGTCACACACATACATTAATTAAAATCCAGGCTCTGCACATGAGAGGAGCACCCTGCTTGTCTAAGCCTGGATCATCCCATGTTAACACAATGGTTTCCAGTTCCATTCATTTTCCTACAAATGTCATAATTTCACTTTCTTCCATGGCTGAACAAAATTCCATAGCTCTCCAGACTCCAGTTTCTTTGTTGACTTCCTTGTAGGTGGCTTCAGTTTATTAGCCACAAAAATCACACAGCTGTAGACATGGGTGAGCAAGAGTCTCTGTGATAGGGATTACAGTGCTTTGTGTACACACCGAGGAGTGGGTCAGCCGCCACACGGTAGTTTACTTTTAGTTTGCTGTTTTGTAGCAATGCTTACTTCCTACATGGCGGAACTAGTTTACATTCTCACTGGTAGTAGTGGGGAAGATTGAGTGAGGGGACTCTGGAAAGGGAGAGACGAGGGCCAGAAGAGCCAGTGATGCTGCTAGCCACTGCAATCACACAGATGGATAAAGAATATTCATGGCTTTGAGTTCTAGTAAAATGTGTAGAAATGGTATCTTAGTATTTTTCATAAATCCATGACAAATGTTATACATTTCACATCCAGGAGATGGCACTAATGAGATATAGAAGGCTATTTTGTATATTACAAATTCTTTTGAGGTATCTCTTTCTACTTATTTTTAAAGATAGAAAGCTATATAACGTAGTAAATAATTTAAATATAGAGAATATACTACAGCTATCACTTGGATTGTGATTTTGTTTGGTTTTCATAAAATGCAAAGACAGTACAGCCAATGTTTATTTAAATATATCCAGAGTTAGCTAATTTCAACACCAACATTCAATTTGCCCTCGAAGCACATACTGTGTGCTATGCCTCAACTGTTTCAGCGCTCAGCTTCTGCTGTTCTCAAAGGACTTTTTGTCACTTAGGAAGGACATCACTTAAGTGTAAGGTGTCCCCTTCTGACAAGGGATTCTGTGCCTCAGAAATATTTCTCTCGGGTGAGGTCATGCACCAGCAAGGGTGTGAAATGAGCAATGCTCAAGTGGCATTGTATCTGGGTATCAGAGAAAGTCATGGAAAATTAGGTCTGGTGAAAATGTCAACCTAGGAAGAAGTGACAGCTCTTATGCCTGAGGAGGAGGAAAGGTTGAATGGTGGAAAACTTCAGACTGTGAATCAAAATGATAATATGTACACATAAACATGTACCAATACGTATGTATATTTTCTTTACCTGTTCTGTTGACAAGTACCAAAGTTGCTCTGTGACAGCCATTTTGAATAGTGATGAAATAAGCATTTGATATGCAAGTATCTCTGTGATATGCTGATTTAAACATTCTAACTAAACACCCAGGAGTTAAATAATTGAGGCATATAGTATATCTAGTCTTAGTTTTCTGAGCTCCCTCCACAGAATGCTTACAATGGCTGCACCTGGTCACGTTCCATCTGAAGTGCATGAGATGAAATCAATCTCAGTGTAATAATATATGTTTGCCTTTTCCCCAATTGCTAGGGAAAATGAGCACATTTTCATGGTTACTGCTCATTAATAGTTTATCTTTTGAGAACTTTGGGTTCATTTCATTAGACCATTTCCTGGTTTCTTGTTTAGCTTTTCGAGTCCCTTTTAAACCCTAGACATTAATTCTGAGGCAGAGGAACATCTGGTAAGAGCAGTCTCTTCTTCCCTCAGCCTTCCATTCACTTGTCTCCTTTACAGTATGGAAGCTTTTTCATTGTCATGAAGTCTCATTTTTCAGTTGTTGTAATTTCTTTAAAAACCAGAATCTTATTCAAAACCTTCTCTATTGAGCCTAGGGCTCGAAGTGTTCTCCCTGTTCCCTCCATGAACTGAAGAGTTTTCAGTCTTACATTAAGGTCTTTGATCCATCTAGAGTTAACTTTGGTGGAAGAAGTACAATTAAAATCTGGTTTCATTCTTCTACATGGAAATATCTGTTGGTTAATGAGGCTGTCTTTCTCCAATGCAATTTTTAAATATTTTTAGAGTATAATCAGAATATTTCTCTCTTCCTTTTCCTTCCTCCAACTCTGACACCCCCATATACCCTTTCCTGTGGTCCTTCAGATTCATTGTCACTTTTTTCATCAATTGTATGTCAAGCATAAATGTGTAAACATATATATCCCTAAATATAACCTATGCAGTCTGTGTAATGTTATTACTATGTATGTATGTTCTCAGGGCTGACCTTCAGGCACTGGACAACTGGTATGCTCTTCCCAGGGGAAGACTTCCTCTCCTATTCCTAACTTTTCTCAATTGCCTGTACTGATTTGTGTAGGGATGAGGCCTACAGGGATTCTTCCCTGTTCCCTTCGGTATGTCCATTGGTATTGTACTTATGGGTGTGAAGAGAGGTCAGCTCAAGAACTTTGGAAAATTCCACCAGGGTCCAGAGCACATTGGCACCCCTCCCCTTCTGGAATAAACAGGTTAGAGAGCACATAGGCTGGAAGGGAGGTGCTGATTAAGCCCCTACTACATCATTCTATAAAGACCAATCAGTGTAAAAGTCATACCATTCTGCCAATCACACTGTGCCTAATGGCTGCTACTCTAAAAGCTATAAAAGCATGCTGAACAGGCTGCATGGGGTCATTCTCTCCCACTTTGGTATGCAGGGTGACCCCAGCATGCTGGAACAATAAATACCTCTTGCATTTTGTATCAATCCCCGTCTCCATGGTATCACGGGGGGGGGGGGATCTTCGGGTAGTTAAGGCTCCCTTCAGTCTTACATTTGGTGCATGGGCTGGGAATTGACCCTCTGTGGGGACACACCTGAGAGCAGTGGATCAGAGGGATGGCTCGAGCAAGTTGTCTGTCTGACTGTTTGTCAGAATCTGAGTCTGTAAGTCTGTTTGAAAGTCTGTTTGGACCTTCAGTTTGCTTGCTCCTCTCCTTCTAGAAACAGCAAGTCTTGCCATAACCTGGTTTATCTGGCTTCTGCCATATTGGCAGGGTCACCTGGTTTGTCTCAGTGCAGCTAGAGCTGGCTGAGCAAGTCTGTTCTGCATCCATGGAAGGGATAAACTGTGTGTTGATTGTCTCTCTGTGTGTTCTTGAACCTAGACACCTGCCTGTGTCAGGGTCGAGCTGTCTGTGTGTTGATTGTTTTCCTCTGTGTTTATTGGTGTCTCATTCTGTGTTCTTGGACTTAAACTGACTGACGATGGTTTTTTTCTGGATGTTAGACAGACTGAATCTACCCCATTAAACATCCTAGTTAACCACTGGAGGGAAGTTAGAGGAAGAGGAGAAAACTAGGAGGAGGAAAATCTAGTGAAGGATCCTCCTTCCCCCTCATAGATAAAGGCCTTTCTTTTCCCTAAGACCCACCTCACATGTTCTGGCCATCAGAAAAAAAGAAGCACAGGAGGAAAGATCTGGACCTGAGAAGAGGTCGATCCTCTAAGACCCTTCAACAGCAGACCTGTTACTTCAAGATCCTCCTCCTCTATATCCCCCTACCCTGGCCCCTACGGCCCTGCCAGCATCAGCACTGGTCCTGGGATCCTCAGCCCATATGGGACCGGGGCCATTGTAACCCCCTTTACTGAAGGGAAGAGTGGAAGGAGACCCTCTCCCCCTTTCCAAGGGGCCAGTTAATCTCTTTGAGACTGTTTTATTTACTCATTAGCCCACCTACAATGATATCCAACAGCTCATGAGAGTGTTCTTCATGACTGAAGAGCGAGAGAGAATAATGCAGAAAGCTAGAAAGAATGCCCCTTCAGACACCATTGGTTGACCAGGCTGTGGTTGACAGTGGGCTTTCAATGACTATGGCGAAAGGTAAGGGGCACCTGAATGTCCACCACCAGACTCCATGGTCAGGTCTCAAGGGGGTCACATGACGACTGACAAATCTGACCAAGGTATATGAGGTTAAGTAACAATGAGTCACCTGAAGCTTTTCTAGAGCTGCTCATGGAGGCATCCACCAATACACACCCTATGATCCCAGCAGCAAGGAGGATAAAGCTACTGTGACAATGGCTTTTATAGACCAGGCTAGTAGAGATAACAGGAAAAAGCTTCAGAGACTAGAAAGACAGGATAGGCCATTGAGGGAGTTAGTGGGGGTTGCTGAGAAAGTCTACCATAGCAGGGAGACAGGGGAGGAGAAGGAACAGAGAGAGAAAGGAAGAAAAGCGACAGGGAAGGAATCTACAGCGAGTCCTGACTCTCAGGTTAGAGGATGAATACAAGTTGTTTGAGACTTGGATAGGGCACCTCAGGACCTAGACTGATGGCTCAAGGCCTTTCCCCAGGCCTGGGCTGAGATGGCAGGGATGGGAAGGGCCACCAACCAGCCCCCTATCCATGTGAAGCTCAGAGCCCAAGCCTCCCCAGTGTCTGTGTGCCAATGTCCGATGTGGAGGCCCGGGATGGAATTAGACCCCACATTACCAGGCTCCTAGAACAAGGGATCCTGTGGAAGTGCCGATCAGCATGGAATACTCCCCTCCTGCCTGGGGAAAAAAACCTGGGATCCAAAACTAAGGAGGACTATCTAGAGGGGACTAAACACCTCTTGGAAGAGCTGGGGGGATTGGGATACAGATCCTCAGCCAAGAAGGTCCAACTCTGCCAGAGAAAAGTAAATTAATTGAGCTACCTGCTGAAAGATGGCCAGAGCTGGCTCTCCAACTCTCAAAAGGAGACCATCCTGCACATCCATCCTCCTCAGAGCCCCAAGCCAGTACAGGAATTTCTGGGCACAGCTGGTTTCTGCCAGCTATGGATCCCATGGTTTGTTAAAATGGCTGCCCCCTTCTACCCTCTTACTAAAAATGAACATCCCTTCCATTGGGAGGAAGAAGAACAACAGGCTTTTGACAGGATCAAGCAGGCTCTGCTCAAGGCCCCTGCTCTAGGACTGCCTGATGCCAGTAGACTTTTCCACCTTTATGTGGCTGAGAACAGGAGCATAGCCTAGGGGGTACTCACCTAGCAGCTGGGCCCCTGGAAGCACCCAGCTGTCTATCTGTCAAAGAAATTAGACCCTGTCACTGTGTGGCCTGCTTGCCTACAGATAGTGGCAGTGGTGGTGGTTCTAGTTAAAGACACTGATAAATTGACTCTGGGGCAGAACCTGACCGTGACATGCCTTAGAGATCATTGTTTGCCAGCTCCTGGATCCATGGCTGACCAAAGTCTGCATGACTCATCAGACTCTGTTGCTAAATTCAGATTGGGTGACCTTTATGTCACCAGTGGCCCCCAACAGGGCTACTCTGTTACCTGACCTTAACCTTGACACACCAGCTCATGATTGCCAGAAGATTCTAGCTGAGGACAAGGGCTGGGGAAAGGACCTGTCAGATTGGCTGCTCCCTGATGCCTGATGCAAGGCAACCTGGTTCACTGAGGGCAGCAGCTACCTGGTGGAGGGACAATGCAAGGAAGGGGCCACCATTGTGGGTGGGTGCCAGGTCATCAGGGCAGAACTGCATCCTCTGGGAATGTTAGCCTAAAAGGCAGAGCTGATAGCTCTGACCAAAGCCTTGGACATGGAGGCAGGCAAAAAGATCAACATCTACAAGGATAGCAGGTATGTCTTTGACACAGCCCACATCCACAGGGCTATAAGCCAAGAGAGAGGACTGCTCATACCAGAGGAAACAAACAGGAAATCCTGGATCTCTTGGATGCCCTAATGAAGCTAGCAAATGTGAGTATTATTCACTGCCCAGGACATCAGAAGAAAGAAATTCAGTGGACCGGGACAGTAACTAGGCAGATCAAGTGGCTCAAGAAGTGGCTATGCAAGAGCCTATCCTGGTTATGGGCCTGCAAGAAACACCTGCTTGGAAATGGGACTGAACTAAGGGATCGCCTCACTTAGAATACACTGAAGAAGAAAGGACTCAGATTGTTAGCCATCCTACCAACTATTACATAGAAGAGGAAGGGAAATGGTGCACACAAGAAAGAAAACTATGCTCCCCAGAAAGCAAGCAAAAGACTTAGTAGGCCAAATGTACAGATGGACTCACTTAGGCAATAAAAAGCTTGTCCAAGCAGTTAAGGAACCTAAAATATATATAATAAGACTCTGGTTTGGGGCCAGAAAGATTGTAGAACAGTGTAAGTTATGCCAGCAAGTGAATGCTTATGCAGCCAAGAGTAAACAGGGCAAAAGACCTAGGGGAGACAGTCTGGAGTATATTGAGAGGTCAATTTTACAGAATTTAAGCCAAGAAAATATGGTTACAAATGTCTTCTAGTGTTTGCAGATGCTTTCTCTGGATGGGTTGAGACATCCCCCACCAAGTAGGAAACAGCTACCATTGTGTCCAAGAAGATATTAGAGGAAATTTTCACAAGGTTTGGAGTGCCCAAGGTAATTGTATTGGACAATGGTCTTGCTTTTGTCTCTCAGGTAAGTCACAGGTTGGCAAAAGTATTGGGGACAGATTAAACTTCATTGACAATTCTGTCCCCAAAGCTCAGGGCAGGTAGACAGAATGAACAGAATACACACACACACACACACACACACACACACACACACACACACACAAAGAGAGCGTGAGAGAGAGAGAAAGAGAGAGAGAGAGAGAGAGACCTTGGATGCTGGCTCTGACTGGGTAGTGCCCCTTCTCTTGGCCTGATTCTGAGCCCAAAACACCCCCTACCATTTTAACCTGAACCCTTTTGAGATCATGTGTGATACCCCAATTCCCTTGGTGTCCATTGGGCCTTCCCAGGAGGTATCTCACAGCATGAGATTTGGCCCAAACTATCTGCCTTAAATGCTCCAGAGATGCCAGAGACCCCTCACCACTTCCAGACTGGTGACTGGATCAATATAAGGAGACATCGGGCACAGTCGCAGCAACCCCGAAAAAATGGACTCTTCCTGGCACTGCTAGCTACTCCCACAGTCTTCAAGATACCTGGGTGCACACTTCCCATGTGAAACCTGCAGATGCCCCACTCCCCAGAGACTCCCGCTGGACAGTACAAAAGATGGACATTCTGCTCAAGCTCAAGATCACTTGACCTTGATCATGACTGTCTGGTGGTACCTTTGGACAGCACTCACTGTCTCCCTTTTGTTGTGGCTGGGGGTGGCTGGGGCAGCCACCAGGACCTCCACATTGGTCTTACAAAGGGAAAATTATGACAGTCTGAGGGCAGCCATTGATTTAGATATAGAGAGAATAGAAATTTCCATTCTTTAAGTGATCTTAAAGAATCACTGACTTTAACATCAGAAATAGTACTACAAAATAGGAGGAGATTAGACATAACTTTTCCTCCAGCAAGGAGGAATATGTGCTGCCTTAGCTGCAGAATGTTGCTTTTATATAGATCACTCTGTGGTTATTAAAGATTCAATGGCCAAGGTGAGAGTAGGGTTAGCCAAAAGGAAAGGAGAGAGAGAACAGAGTTAGGGCTGGTTCGAGTCTTGGTTTAACTCCTCCCCTTGATTAACCACCCTCATATCTACTTTGTTAAGACCTTAAGTGTTCTTGTGCTATTGTTGACTTTTGGCCCCTATATTTTGAACCGCTTGGCTGCTTTCGTTAAGGAACATATAGGTGTAGTACAGCTAATGATCTTAAAGCAGAAATACAAAGAACTAGATACAGAAGACCAGGAGTATGAACTGCCTATCAACAATAGCCTCAGGATTGAAGCATGCACAAGAAAAAGGGAGGAATGAAGAGAGGCCAGCTCAGGAACATTGGAAAATTCCACCAGGGCTCCAAGCACATGGGTACCCCTTCCCTCCTGGAAGAAACAGGTTAGAGAGCACATAGGCTGGAAGGGAAGGGCTGATTAAGTCCCTACTACCTCATTCCCTAAACACCAATCAGTTTAAAAGTCACACTGTTCTGCCAATCACATTGTGCCTAATGGTTACTGCTCTAAAAGCTTTATAAGCTTGCTGAACAGGCTACATGGGGTCATTCTCTCCTGCCTTGGTGTGCAGGGTGACCCCAGCATGCTGAAACAATAAATTCCTCTTGTATTTTTCATTGATCCCTGACTCCATGGTGTTCACTTGGGGAGTCTCCGGGAAGTTAAGGTTCCCCAGAGTCTTACAGGTGCATTGTAGCTGTCTTCAGACACACAAGACGACAGCACCAAATCCCATTACAGATGGTTGTAAGACACCATGCAACTGATAGGAATTAAACTCAGGACCTCTGGACGAGCAGCCAGTGTTCTTAACCACTGAGCCATCTCTCCAGACCTGTCCATTGGTATTGTACTTGTTCAGTTCAACTTTGGATAGTGCTGTTGGTGAAATTTCAAGGGTATAGGCTTTGCTGTTACTATAAGACACAATCACACAGCAAATTCCCTGATCCTCCAGCTCTTAAAATAATTCCTCCTCTGTTAGAACAATTTTAAAAGTAATAGTTTTTTGAAATAGTTTGAGAAGCATTTGAAGGTCCAACAGAATTCTGCAGTAAAACCATCTGGCTCTGGGCTGTTTTTCGTTGGGAGACTTTTAACGACTGTTTATATTTCCTTAGGGATTATGGGAGTTTCAACGGCTTATCTGATCCTGATTTAACTTTGGTACCTGGTACATGTCTAGAACATCCTCCATTTTATCTAGATTTTCAGGTATTGTTGAGTATAGGTATTTTTAGTATGATCTGATGATTTTTTTAAAATTTTTTCTCAGTTGCTCTTGTTATGTCTCCCATTTCATTTTTGATTTTGTTAATTTGGATACTGTCTCTGTGCCCTCTAGTTAGTTTGTCTAAGGATTTATCTGTTTAGTTGTTTTTCTCAAAGAACCAGCTCCTAGTTATGTTGAATTTTTTGTATAGTTCTCTTTGTTTCTACTTGGTTGATTTCAGCCCTGAGTTTATTTCCTGCCATCTACTCCTCTTGGGTGTATTTGCTTCTTTTTGTTCTAGAGCTTTCACATGTGCTGTTAAGCTGCTACTGTATGTTCTCTCCAGTTTCCTTATGGAGGCACTCAGAGATATGAATTTTCCTCTTAACACTGTTTTCATTGTATCCCATAAGTTTGGGTATGTTGTGCCTTCATGTTTGTTAAATTCTAAAAAGTCTTTAATTTCTTTCTTTATTTCTTCCCTGACCAAGTTATCATTGAGTAGAGAGTTGTTCAGTTTTCATGTGCATGTGGGATTTCTGTTGTTTTTGTTGTTATTGAAGACCAGCCTTAGTCCGTGGTGATCCAATAGCCTAAATGGGATTAATTCAATGTTCTTGTACCTGTTGAGGCCTGTTTTGTGACCGATTATATGGTCAGTTTTGGAGAAGGGGCCATGAGGTGCTGAGAAGATGGTATATTCTTTTGTTTTAGGGTGAAATGTTCTGCAGATTTCTGTTAAATTTATTTGGTTCAAAACTTCTGTTAGTTTCCTTGTGTCTCTGTTTAGTTCTGTTTCCATGATCTGCCCATTGGTGAGAGTGGAGTGTTGAAGTTTCCCACAATTATTGTGTGAGGTTCGTTGTGTGCTTTGATTTTTAGTAATGTTTCTTCTCCAAATGTAGGTACCCTTGCATTTGGGGCATAGATGTTTAGAATTAAGAGTTCCTTTTGGTGGATTCTTCCTTTGACAAGTATGTAGTGGTTTTCCCCATCTTTTTTGATAACTTTTGGTTGAAATCTGTTTTATTGTATATTAGAATGGCTACTCCAGCTTGTTTCTTGGGACCATTTTCTTGGAAAAAAATTTTCCAACTTTTTACTTTGAGGTAGTGTCTGTCTTTTTCACTGAAGTGTGTTTCCTGTATGCAGCAACATGCTGGGTCCTATTTATATATTGCATTTGTTAGCCTATGTCTTTTTATTAGGGAATTGAGTCCATTGATGTTCAGAGATATTAAGGACCGAAGATTGTTTCTTCCTGTTATTTTTGTTGTAAGAGGTGGAATTAAGTTTGTGTGGTTCTCTTCTTTGGGTTTGTTGTGAGACTAAGTTCTTGTTTTTTCTTGAGTGTAGTTTCTCTCCTTGTGTTGGAATTTCCCTTCTAATATTCTCTGTAGGGCTGGATTAGTGGAAAGATATTGTTTAAATTTGGTTTTATCATGGAATATCTTGGTTTCTCCATCTATAGTACTTGAGAGTTTTTCTGAGTATAGTAGCCTGGGTTGGCATTTAGTTCTCTTAGGGTATGTATGACATCTACCCAAGATTTTCTTCTGGCTTTTAGAGTCTCTGTTGAGAAGTTTGATATATGATAGATCTGCCTTTATATGTTACTTGGTCTTTTTCCCTTACAGCTTTTAATACTCTTTCTTTGTTCTGTGCATTTGGTGTTTTGATTATTATGTGATGGGAGTAATTTCTTTTCCAGTCCAGTCTATTTGGTGTTCTGTTGGCTTCTTGAATGTTTATGTTCTTCTCTTTCTTTAGGTTAGGGAAGTGTTCCTCTATAGTTGAAGAGTTTTTCTGGCCCTTTGAGTTAAGAATCTTTGCTCTCTTCTATACCTATCATTCTTAGGTTTGTCTTTTCATTCTGTCCTGGATTTATTGAATGTTTTGAGTTAGGAGTTTTATGTTTCTTGTATTTTCTTTAACTGTTGTATCAATATCTTCTATGGTATCTTCTACACCTGAGGTTCTCTCTTTTATCTCTTGTATTCTGTTGGTGATGCTTGCATCTGTGACTCCTGCTCTCTTTTCTAGGTTTTCGATTTCCACAGTTGTCTCCTTTTGTGTTTTATTTAATGTTTCTATTTCCATTTTTAGTAGTTACTACAGGCAGTATCATCACATCTCAAGATTTGTAGATAGAATCCTCAAATGATACAGGACACATGAAGTTTGTCTTTCTGGGTCTAGATTACCTCGTTGAATATGCTCTTTTCTAGTTTTATTAATTTACCTGTATAATTTCATTTTTCTTCACAGCTGAATAATATTCCATAATATATATCTACTACATTTTTGTTATTCATTTTTCTGATGTAGTTGTTTCCATTTCCTAGCTTTTGTGAATAGAGTATGAATGTAATGACTCAGCAAGTATCCATGAAGTAAGATGTTGAGTTCTTTGGGCACATAGTTATATTTTTAGTATTACGCAAATTCTCCAGATAGATTTCTCAGTAACTACACCAGTTTGCAATATCACTAACAGTGAGTCCCCACATTTGTTGTCAGTTGTTTTATTGATCTTTGCCATCCTGGCTGAGGTAAGATGAATATGAATGTTGTTTTGATTTCCATTTCTCCAATTACTAGGGTTGATGACCTTTTGGGGAAATATTTCTTAGCCACATTTTTCTTCCTTTGAGAATTATCTATTCAGGTCCCAGTCCCATTTTTCTAATGAGTCATTTGTGGTTTTGTATCTCTCTTTTTTTTTTGAGTACTTTGTATATTCTGAATATTAATTCTCTGTCAGATACATAGTGGACAAAAACTCTCTCTAATTTGGTGCAGAAGTGTTTGTTTGTTTTATAATCTTCCCTTGTCAGTTGTTGGCCTCAATTCTTGAGTAAATTGAATCCTGTCAATAAAATTATTTTTTACACCTGTATCATGTAGGGTATGCCTATGTTTTCTTCTAATAGTTTCGATGATTTTGCTTTTCATGCTTAAGTATTTGATCCATTTGGAGTTAATTTCACATAAGGTGATAGATATGGGTCAAATTTCATTCTTCTAAATGTGGACATCCAGTTTCCCCACCATCATTTGTTGAAGATGTTTTTGTTCTCTCCAGCATATGTTTTTGGTGTCTTTGCAAAATATTAGGTAGGTAAAGTTATGTGTGCTCATGTTGCAGGAAATATTAAAAAAGACTACTTTTATCCCATGCCACACCCGGCACAAGGTGGGCCACATGGCACCAGCAGGGTGTTCTCATCTCAGCAGACTCTCCACTGGACTCGCTGACTTTCATTGGTGGGTGGCTGCCATGCCAGTCCCACTCAATGACCACCCATCTTGTGGTCAGCCACCACAACACTCAGCAACCAGGTAAAAACAAAATACTAGAAGCTTATAGTTAAGCAGTCAGATTTGTATATCAATAAATTCTCAATTCACAAGAAGCCCACACAATAATTTCAGAGCCAATTGATAATGGTACAAGCT
Source organism: Rhynchomys soricoides (assembly GCA_019843965.1). NCBI lineage: Eukaryota > Metazoa > Chordata > Mammalia > Rodentia > Muridae > Rhynchomys > Rhynchomys soricoides. Next base: position 4,032,697 of record JADRCH010000163.1, read on the forward strand.
GCCCACCTAGATTAGACAAGTTATCCCAATTATTCTATCCCTATATGATAATCATAACTACCTGTAGCTATTTAAAACCATGTGGGATCTGAATCGTCTTACTCTCCCTTCTTTCTCCTCCCTTCTCTGTCTGTCCCTCTCTCCCTGAAACTCTTAGCTCCACGCCCTTTTTCCTGTACAATCACAGGCTTCTTGTTGTATTAATGTTTAAATTAATTGGACAGGGAAAATTCTGCTACATATCACCTTTTCTGTTCAAATTTTAAAACAAAACAAAACAAAGAAAACAAACAAAAAAAAACAATAAAAAACCCTTTTCTCTCAAATATAAATTGGGCACAACTATTACCATCCTCTCAAATCTGTTCTCTCAATGAAAATAACCTAGGTTGGCTATGAGACTATAAGTAGTCTTTCAACCCAGTCAGAAATCCAAGAATGACCAACATTAACTGACAATACATAGGATGCCTAACACAGCTTCCAGAACTGAGACAAATTGGAGAGACAGCTGCCTACCCATACAGCTCCAGTAAGTCAAGAAGTTGGAGCATCAGTCTTCAGGCTTTTGGCCCAGGATCATCTGACAGACCTTTAAAAACAGGAATTATTAAGGACTAGCTTATTCTGTCTCAGTAGAACTAAGCTGTCCTAACTTGTAACTTGTGTCCACTCAAGGACACAAGTATACAGTAGAGATAGGCAATTTCTGCTTGGTGGCCACCTACCCACAATGTACCACCTCATCTGGAGTTATGATACTCAGTTGCTTCTTTGAATCCATGAATGGGAAGCTGTTAGGAGCAGATTTGTCTCAACAACAAGTGAATAAATAACATCAAATGTCACATTCTGTGGATTTCTGACATTTTTGAAAACCAACTGTCTTAGTCAGGGTTTCTATTCCTGCACAAACATCATGAACAAGATGCAAGCTGGGGAGGAAAGGGTTTATTGAACTTACACTTCCATGCTGCTGTTCATCACCAAAGGAAGTCAGGACTGGAACTGAAGCAGGGCAGGAAGCAGGAGCTGATGCAGAGGCCATGGAAGGATGTAACTTACTGGCTTGCTTCCTTGCTTCTCCTGGCTTGCTCAGCCTGCTTTCTTATAGAACTTAAGACTACCAGCTCACAGATGGTACCACTCACAAGGGGCCCTCCCCCCTTGACCACTAATTGAGAAAATGCCTAATTCTGGATCTCATGGAGGCATTTTCTCAACTGAAACTCCTTTCTCTGTGATAACTTCAGCTTGTGTCAAGTTGACACACAAAACTAACCAGTACACCAACTATCTATGTAAAGTAATCTGGACTGTTGTCCATTAGGTACCCTCAGCTATTTCTAATTAAAATATCAGAAAACACCCTAACAATAAACTCAGAGCCATGAATTTGCTATTTGGCCCTTAAACTTCTCAGATCAATTTATAATGGCATTAATAGAAGAACTGGGCCCAAGCCTTGTATTTACATTTTTTTTTATCAATAGAAGAAATTTATATCAATAAAAACCTTGATTTTACATCAAAATAAATTCTGTATCAAATTAAGTAATTATGACTTCAACTTAGTAATAATTATGAAGAATTTTATCAATTGAGATTTTTGCTGTACAATCAATTCTAGCTGTTCCCTCCCTGTTCCAATTCTGACCTTTACTAAAATTCCCCAGAACAGCAACCTTAGAATAATCACCTCCAGCCTCCCCAAGTCCAGGGAACTGGGACAATGACTCTTCATGACTTCTTCAAGCTGAATATGGGCATTGAGATATTTTTGAACGGGGGTAGGGAAAATGGGGAAGTTGGTTGGCCTTAAGAAGGCCACACCAACGATTGATTTAGCCTCTGATGTCTGTGTCTTGACTGGATCCAGCTGAAAGTCCAAGACATCAGGAGTTCAAGCAGATCAACTCAGCTTGTCTGACAATGAGATTCACCAAGGCTGTATATTCTGTAATATACAGATCTCAAAACAAAATTGTAGTATCATCAAAATAACTTTTTTTGTTTGATTCTCAGGAATCTAGTTCTCTGGGGTTCTCCCTGTATCAAATCTGATCCATATTACTCTGGAAGGTGTATAGACACTAATTACCTTTTCTAAAAATGCAAAGACAAAACCTTTCTCCGAAATCAGCATATACTTTAGCCAGTAACCAGAAAAACCTTTATATTGACCTCTCTTCCAGAGAAAAAATTTTAACCATGAAATTCAAAATCACACCCATTTTGAAAATTAAATCAATCACAAAGTAATTAAGTAAACTAAAGTACTATATGTGCCTATTCTTAGGTCTTTTCTACTTTGCCATGCAGGAATTATTATTATCTTCTCCTTTGTTATGGGACTATTTAGGTTTTGGACTTGGATTATTTTTGGCCTTCAGCTGAATCTTTAAATTTATCCATTTCTTTCCGTTTTAATAGCTTAATGGAGTACAAGTTATTAAACTCTGATATTCTGAATTCCTTTGGTGGCTGTTCCTATTCTGTTAATTGGATCCTTTCCTTTCTTTTGGTTAGTGGGGCAAAAGTCTACCAATCTTATCTTTGTAAAGCTATTTTATCCAATGATTGTTTGTACTGTTTTGTTTATTTCTACTTAATAATTTTTGCTCTGACTGCTGACTGGGTTTAGATTCTGTTTGTTCTAGTTTTTCCAAATTTTGAGTTGCATCATTAAATTATTTATTTGGGCTTTTCTTTTTGTTTGTTTGTTTGTTTATGTAGACACTTAATTTCTTTCATAGAATTGCTATCAGTGTGTCCAAATGTTTTGTCATCTTGTGTTTTAATTTCCATTTACTTCAAGTAAATTTCCTTTTCTTTGATTTCTTCTTTGACTCATTAACCACTGAACCATGAGTTGTTTAATCTACAAGAGTATTTGCTAAATATTAGTTTGCTGTCAATTTTACATTTTATTGTATTGTAGACAGAATATAAGAGTTGTTTCAATCTCTTCAAATTTGAAATGATTTGGATTTTGCATCACAATATGTATGTGCTGATGAGTAGAACATGAATCTTTGGTGTTTGTATGTAATATTCTATAGGGAATCTATTAAATTCATTTTGATGTGTGGTATCAACTAATATTCTATAGGGAATCTATTAAATTCATTTTAATGTATGGTGTCAACTAATTCTGATGTTTCTCAATTTAGTTTTTGTTCAGATGACCAGTCTATTGGAGAAAGTAGAATCACCTTATATTAATGGGTTGATGTTAATCTATGTCTTCAAATCCAATAAGACACATTTTAATGATATTTCATGCACCAAAGTTTAGATTATATATTTTTAGGAAAGTATGTCTTCTTGGGTGACTGATCCTTTCATTAGAATTAAGTTAGTATGATATCTATTTTGTCAGCTATTAGGATAATGACCCCTGATTTCTTCCTGGTCCCATTTGATTTGAGTACTTTTGTTTATCCTTTTACTTTAAAGTGGTACCTATCTTTAGAACTAAAATGTGTTTCTTGGAGGCAACATATTTATGCATTTTTGTTTCTTGATTGAGTCAGTCCATCTGTGTTTTTTGATTAGACAATTGAAGCCATTTATATTTAAGGTTATGGTTGAAATGTGTGTGTAAACTGCAATCATTATGTGGTTAAATTTTGGCATCATTGTTTTCTTAGAGGCATTTTGTGTTTTAACAATTGGAGATTAATATTTCTTTCCAAATCTCGTCTGTGCTCATTCCTCTCTTCAGTATAAAATATTGCTGTTTGGTTTTTTGTTTGTTTGTTGTGATTTGTTTTGTTTTTTAGGTTTTCTGGGTTTGGTTTATTATATATAAAATGTTTAGGCTATTGATATCATGGTAAGTTTTTCTATCTCCTTCAGTTATGGCAGATAATTTCCTGGGCATATTAGTCTAAGCTATTTGTCATTGTCTTTTAGGACTTAAAATGTATTATTGTTCTAGGCTCTTCTAGTTTTCTTTTTTTTTTTATTCAGATTTTTTTAAATTGCATCCTTTAATACACTTGCTATGTATTTTAACTGTGATCTGTTGTGGGGATTTTCTTTGCAATCTGGTCTGTCTGGTGTCCTGTGTGATTTTGTATGTGTATGGACATGTCTTTCTTTAGTTTTAGGAAGTTTTCTTCTGTGTTTCTTGTTGAATATCTTATCTATGCCATTGACTTGAGATTCTTCTTCCTCATATACGCCTGTTCTTTTAATTGTATCCCACATTTTTCTGTATGTTCTTTCTTTGTGTTTTAAATTTATTTTCACATCTTTTTTTATTTGGACTACATCTTCAAGTTAGTATTCAATCTTCTACTTGATCATGGAAGAAAATTCATTATCCTTTATTATGATAGTTTTGCTAGGTATAATAGTCTGGCTTGGCATTGTTCACTTTCAGCACATGAAATGCATAACTCCAAACCTTTATGAATAATGCAATTTTGTGTTTGGCTGTGGGTATCTGCATCTGTTTCAGTCTGCTGATGGGTAAAGAAATGATTGTTTTGGTGGGCCTGGAGAAAGGACTTAAAAGAAGTAATATCAGCAGAGTGCTTAACCTTCTAAGTACTTTAGCAGTATTTAATTGGTGTTCATTGGCCCTGCAATTAGGTAGTATTCTGATTTATACTGAAGAAACAAAACATCACAGAATAACATGAGCAAGCTTAGCATAGGACCTACCACACAATAAGCACCAATATTTTTTGAATGGATGTTAGGTGATAAATGAAATATGAAAGAACAAGGATTCAGATTTAGCTCTATGTTACTTCACTTTTTCTACCACAATATATTGCCTCCCAGTGGGACCAGACAAAATTATTTTAATAGCTAAGGAAGATCACTGCCAACATAAACCTATCTAATACACCTAGTAACCTGTGGTTTCAGAGCTCCTTTAAAGGTAAAATATATGTTTCATAAAGAATAAAAAAGGAAGAAAATGCAGTCTTAAGGAACTTTAAAATGATTTAATAGTCATTGTACAGGAAAATAACAAAATTCATAGGACAAAATTATGTGTATGGAGTATTTTATTGGTTAACATAGCTCATACCATTTTCATTTTTGTTGAATTCTGATAATTACTTTAAAATATCCCTCTGGTGAAATTGTCCAAAACATGTTACTTTTTCTGTTCCCCTCTTTGCTCCACAGAGAAAAGAAATTCCTTGAAAATGTTAAAATCAACACAGTACAGCATTCTTTCTTAGCTATTTTGTGTTCAGCATTAAAATGTTTTCCAACTATAAAAGTTGGAATATAATTACTTACCTATTGTAAGTAATTATATGTATCTAATCTATGAAATTGAATCATATTTTATGGCTGACCAAAAATATCAGGAAAATATAAGTATAAAAACTCCAAGATGCTTAACTTGGAGCAGATGCATATTCAAACATCTAGTATGTTTAAAGTTTATCATGAAAAGAAAGAGATGATTTTATTCTTTGATGGACACATTCTATCTTCAAGTTAATGACCAATTTTCAAAGCATTTTTGATAGATAGCTTTTATTGGGATATAAAATTTATAAAGCAATACCATCTTCATCATAAACTAAAAAGAAATGAAGCTACCACCACCATTGGGTTTCTCAGAGCCTGCATTCTTCTCCATGGCTCAGAGGGTCTGGGCTGATCCACAGGCACTAGAGAAACCTGAAGCAAGTCTACTAGCTGGACTGAAAAGGAATTACTCAGCTTTAGCTTCTAAAATTATGTTGATATTTTCCATACACACTCCCTCAAAACTCCAAAATGAACAGCTGTTAATGAGGTATAAGGTGACCTAATTATTTATGAGGTAAGCTTGATAGACTGGCATTCGATGTAAATAATGCAGTAATTTATCATTAGTAGTAACCAGAAACATTTAAATAATATTATCTTGCTTTAAAGTGTCTCTTAGTAAAGCTTGCGATTTTTATTGTTGTAAGTATGGCTGGAAGTGCTCTTTTTTGGCACACATCTTCACACTACAGAGTGTTGGGGCACCTTGATCTCAGTTAATCTTCAGTATTCTGTACATACTATTCTGAAACACTGTGGTGAAGTATGGCCGGGAATCCTTGAGCAGGATACTGCAGAGGGGAGGGTTAGCCGCATTGGAAGGGTCTTCCACATCCCAGATTTCAAGCATGCTGCAACCAGGTCTGAAAAATAAAGCGTATAGATAAATAGTCATATTAAATAAAATGGCATGTTCACATTCCAGAGGCTAATTAATTTAATTACTTAAAAATTTAAAACCATAACCTGAGAAACCATTAAGACCAACAGGTAGAATAAAACAAAGTGAAGCCTGATACATTTATAGCCCTAGTCAACAAGAGCAAAACAAAATGTGGAATCAGAAATACATATTTGAGAACATTTACCTTCAAATGAAACACAACTACATTTGCTATCCATCTCATCCATCATCCAATCATAAGACTTGTTTGTAATTGGATGAGATAAATTAAAGAGCTAATTAAATTCCTTTGAAGATCTATATTTTTTTAAACATGAAGTGCCCTGATTTAGTAGGCAAGCATATATCCAAGGCAGAGAAAGAAGATTCTTAGGTTAAGTTGTTCTCTTGATCTCCTCCTTTTTAAGGGTGTCTATTAAAGTATTCTAAGTGGTGTAATATGAGTTGGTAGAGAATTACCCTACATTGGAAACAAATTTTTAACATATATTTTGGAGTATAACATAAAAAATCCTGACATTTCCTATATAAAGTTTAACTATATATAACGAACATCACAACTAATACAGAGACATTCCTATTACTTAACATGTCCCCAATGCCCTTCCTGTGGTCAGTCTTCTTCCCAAAACATGGCCCAGGCACCCTCAGATTTCCTTTACAGCAAGTACAAAATCTCCTGCAGCATTTATGATTCCAAGCAAATACATTGTCGAAGCTTTTCATTTATAGCTTCCTTATCTTAGAATACTGTGGGTTTTTAAAGATTTATTTATTTTATGTATATGAGTACACTCTAGCAGTCTTCAGACACATCAGAAGAGGGCACCAGAGCCCCTTACATATGGTTGTTAGCCACCATGTGGTTGCTGAGAATTGAACTCAGGCCCTCTGGAAGAGCAGCCAGTGCTCTTAAGCACTGATCCATCTCTCCAGCCACCAAAATAATGTGGTTTTGATGCCATTATATACTATTTGTCCTGGTAAGCTTACCTATTAAGTTACTACATCCCAGAAACACTTGAGAAGATAAGTTCAACTGAGGAATTGAGGAATAGATCAAGTTGGTCTGTGAGCATGTATGTGGGAGATTGTCTTAATTTATGTGAGAGGGCCCAGACACTGTGGACAGCATCAATTCCATTACAAGTGGTATTCAATTCTGTAAGAAGTCTAGCTAAGGGCCTAGAGAAATGACTCAAAGGTTAAGAGCACAAACTACTCTGACAGAAGGCCCATGTTCAGGTGGCTTACAATTGCCTGTAACTGAAGTTACAGGGGATCTAATGCCCCTTTCTTACCTCCACGGACACCAAAAATATGTGCCATATACATACATGCAGAAACACACATACACAATCTTTAAAAATATTAATACAAATCTAGCTGAGCACGGGCCTATGAGCCAGTCAGCAAGCAAAATCCTCAATGGTTCCTGCCATATGTCTTTGGTTGTGAAGTGAGATTCTTAAGGTGTGAGGTAACAAGCAGACCTGCCTTGAGGTTCATGAATTCCTGCCTTGACTTCCCTCACGATCAACTGTGACCTGGAATTATAAGCCAAATAAGCCCTTTCCTCCCATCATTTGCCTTTGTTCTGGGTATTTTATTAGATAAGGTGAAATTAGAACATTATATTTCTTGTAAGTTCTATTGCCCATCACATCCCTAACTACTATTTTATGGCATAGAAGTACCACAGTTTGGTTTTTTATTCTCAAATTATTGACCATTCTAGGCACTTGCAATCTTGATGACTGTGTACCATCAGTATGAGAGCTCAATAAGCTAATCTTAGGCAGACATCAAGCAGTGATATAGAGTGGAATGGTAAGTGATCTGTAACTTGACAAGGAACCTCAAAATTATCTTCAAAAGTGACTGAATTTTTCTGTTTCTACAAATAATGGATGTAAGTTTAAATTGCTCTTTATTTGCATAAACATATGGCATTAACAGTCTTCATAATTTCAGTTTGTTTAGTATTGATGTAGTTCATTCAAAATACATTCTTTGGTAGAATGTCTGTACCAAATTTGTCAAATTTTGTGTTTTTTCTTACATTTGAGGTTTGGGAGTTTTTCGATCCTTTCAGATTTGTTAGACTTTAGAATATAAAATTGACCACTAATTACTCAGTATACGGTACATATAAGTTACAGTCTGTTGCCATTTAGCACACATATGTCCCTGTTGAGCAACAGTGAAAATGAGGTACCTAGCTCTCTCCCCACAGCTGAACCTTTCTCTTTGCAGCTCGGCTTTTCTGTTCTGTCAATGCCTTTTAAACATAACTCTAAATCATCTTGTTACTGGAGAATTGTGTGCATCTTTCCAAATTCTTGCTTTCTTTCTATTTCTGTCTGGCTTATCTTCCCAAGTATAAATATTATCCACATTGTATGTATCAAGGGTTCATTCATTCTTATTGATAAGTACTATTACATTTTCTAAATATTCTAATACTGTGCTTTAGTATTTAATTTGTTGGGTTAAGGTGCTGGGGGTCCTACATCCTCCATAGGGCTTGGGCCTCTGGGGGTGGTGAGACACAGGAAGTTTGACTGTGCTCACCCCACAGCACCGCAGGGCCAGTGTTGGGCTGTGTGAAGTGGGACACTGCCCGGGTTGGGGGAGCACAGCCTGTGATCCCAAGGATTTCTTGGAGCCAGCTGTCTGATTCTCAGGCTCTTAGGCATCCCAGGTGCCACTGGATGCGACAGAAGAGCTGAGAATGGAGTGAGAGCCTGCGAGCTGAATCTAGACTAGGGCTGAGGGGGAAAGGCAGGGAGGAGCCTGGTTGGGTCCTGCAGGGGACCAAGTTTTTGGCTTGTCCGTGGCTAGCTGGGTTGGTTTGGTAGAGACTGTGGCTGGGAATATTGAGAGGCCTTCTGCGGGAGACTGGACAGCCAGCTCTTTAGACAAAGTCCTGTTCCATTGTTCCCCACAGTGGAACCCAATGAAGAGAGATAGTCCATGGTTTTAGGGAGCTTATCGTCATGGAGGAGAGTGGTGATGAGTGGTGGTGATGAAACTATACCCCATTTTCTCAGGGTGGGCCTGAGGTTAAAATACCTTTTGTAGGGAGGAGCGGCTGGGAAGGGGAGTTTATTGGCTAAGCCTCTGGGTGCCTCATTAAAATGGGAATGTCTTGAGGCTATGTGACCACACCTCTACTTGTGGAAGGGCTTGAGGTGTTGCCCTTATGTGACTGATGGTCACAGACCTATGGAGAGCTGTGGCCTCATATCAGGAGCCTAGGGCCCAGGAGCATGGCAAAACAACTACCTTCCCTTGTAAGATTATCCTCTGCTGGGGACACACTACTGGGTTGCTGGGGTTTTAAACTTTAGCTCAACCAGAAACCAGGCTGCCTTTCATGGTCCCACATTAACTCACCTGTTAATAGATATGTGAATTATTTCTAGATTGAGACTACTGAATAACTGCATGCAATTTTAAGTATAGATGAATGCTTTATTTTTAAGGTCTACTTTTACGTGTGTGTGTGTGTGTGTGTGTGTGAGAGAGAGAGAGAGAGAGAGAGACAGAGAGAGAGAGAGGGAGGGAGAGAGACAGAGAGAGAGAGAGACAGAGAGAGAGAGACAGAGAGAGAGAGAGCGCAAGAGAGAAAGGGGGAGGTGTATTCTGATGCCTGTGGAGGCCTGAGGAGGACATTATATCCCCTACAGCTGGAGTTACAGGTGATTGCTAACTGCCCGACCTTGGTGCTGAGAACCAAATTCAAGACTTTTATAAAAGCAGAAAATGCTCTTAACTCCTGAGCCATCTCTTCAGCTCCAATAAATTTCTTTTTTAATATTAAGTAGGTGTCAGGGTTCTTGAGAAACTGTATAATTCTGTCATTACGTGGTTTGCACCACATTTTATTTCTACAACTAATATGTAAGAGTAGTAGGTATACCTTCATTTCAGCAACACTTGGGACAGTCAGTTTCTCTGTCAACTCTCAATGTTGTATTAGATGATTTAAGGGTATCTCCTTGTGGGTTTAGCATACATTTTATAAGTAGGTAGTAACATAAAGCATCTTTCTGCATGATTCTTTACCATTCCTGTAATTCCTGTTGAAGTGTCCAAGTATTTTGCCTATTTTACTTTAGTTGTTTTCTTATTGCATTTTAAGAGTTCTTTTTCTATCTAAAGTCCTTTATTAGTCACATGACTTGAAAATATTTCCTCCCAGGTGTGACTTGTCGTCTATTATTTCTGCTTATAAAAAGGTTTGTTATTTTTAAGGACATCCCATTATGAATGTATTCTCATGCCTTGCTTATTACATATCATTCAGGGAAGCTATCATAATTATTTTCTTTTTCTTTTTCTTGAACTTTTATATTTTCAGATTTAAAGTTGAGTCTATGATCTGTTTGAATTGAGAGCATATATACCACCAAACCACTTCCCAAGAGTTTTACTGGAGTGGGTACTTAATTTTATCACATGCTTTTTCTATGTTTATTGAAATAATCAGTAATTTTTTGTGGTACTGATAGTATGAATTTAAGCCATTATATCCATGGGATAAATCCATTGATTCTTTAAAATTAATGGTTGAGACTTTACTGTTAGAAGGTGAGATGACAGGATCATGCACATTGCTATGGTGACTTCTATACCTTCTTATATAATGTCACAGACTTCTTTCTGAATTCTGCTGTGGTATTTCCCAGATTTTGACATTTTGTGTTCATTTTTATTTGGTTCAAGAATTTTAGAATTTCCTTTGTGATTTTATGTTTAATTTTTAATTGCATTATCTATAATTATTTAGATATTATCCAGATAGCATTCTTTTTATTAATTCTAATTTAGTTCCATGCTATAAAGAAATATAATTCCAATAATTTTAAATACACACACACAGAGATTTTATTATATATATATATATACATATATATATATTCAGATTCAGATTTGTATTTTATCCCATTGTCTATATTGCATTAAGTTTTGAGAATAATAGTGTGTGTGTCTATTAATTTTTGTGAAAATATCAGAGTTCTATGTACATTTTGGTTAGGTTGTTTTTGTTTGAAGTTATTTATTCACTCTTATTTGGTTCAAACATTTAGAATCCCTTGTGATAATTCTGCCTTGAGGAGGCCACTTAGACCATCCACCGACCTGAACACAGAGTTTTCGTGACTTCTTTATTCACGACTTTGCTCATTTACCCATCAGATAATTTTGCTCTTCCTCATGAGAAGTCATGTGTCCCTCATGGTATGCTTCTTTCCCTTCTTTCTTCAATGCAGTCCTCACCTGATCTTTCTGTTCGGCTGCATGTGGCTTTCCCTGGTTTTCTCTGGGTTTGCTCTTTATGGACTTGTCAAACTTTGCAGTGGATTTCTCAGTTAGTGGTTTTCTCCAACTTCAGAGACTTAGACAGTTCTCAAGTTTTTGTTTTCTATCACTTCTCTTCTCCTTCGTTCCTGTGTTACAACTGAGGTCCCATGCTCTGCCCCAGCTGCAGCCCTCATGATCAGTTACTTAGTTATACTGTCCAGATCTCTGCAATTTTTTCTTTAAAAAAATTTAGATAAGTCCTGTGTATATTGGTTGTTTTTTCTTGATCTACTTTAAATTCACTGCTTTATTTTCTTGTTTCAAATCAAATTTGCTGTTTAGAACTCTTTTTTTAAAATGACTATCTATCATGAGAGTATTCCTATTTTTATTAAACATATACATTTTAAAATAAAACAGTTTCCACATGAACATAAGGTTGGTATATGTTTTATATTTTATAAATAGTGAATTTTGAGTCTGAAATTAAGTGCTATATATAATAATGTTCAGTAAATCTTTATAAACCTGTCAATTAAAGCTTACAAAGGCAAATGAATATTCATTTTCATTCATTGCCATATGATTTTTTCCTTTCTTCCTTTTTTTTTTAACTAATAAAATTTATTTTATAATATACAACTCAGTATAGGCAGTTTTTTAAGTCATCAAAATAATTTATAATAGTTAAATTCTTCTTAAATATACATGATATCTTCTGACACTAAAAGTAATGTGCACTCAACCAGTTTTTAAATATATTTGGAACATTAAACATGATAGAAATAGAAAAAAATCTATTATGAAGTTCTCTATGAAAGGGAATTGTGACAAGTTCCTGATTAGACAGAAACCAATCCATCTCCAAGGAAGAATGCACAGCATAACTGTGGCTTCATAGAATGAATTGGGTAGTGTTCCTTCTGTTTCTATTTTGTGGAATAGTTTGAAAAGTATTGGTATTAGGTCTTCTTTGAAGGTCTGATAGAATTCTGCACTAAACCCATCTGGTCCTGGCTTTTTTTGGTTGGGAGACTTTTAATGACTGCTTTTATTTCTTTAGGGGTTAGGGAACTGATTAGATGGATTATCTGATCCTGATTTAACTTTGGTAACTGTCTAGAAAATTGATCATTTCATCCAGATTTTCCAGTCATGTTTTGTAGTAGGATCTGATGATTTTTTTAATTTCCTCAGTTTCTGTTGTTATATCTCCCTTTTCATTTCTGATTTTGTTAATTTGGATACTGTCTCTGTGCCCTCTGGTTAGTCTGGCTAAGGGTTTATCTATCTTGTTTATTTTCTCACAGAACCAGCTCCTGGTTTTGTTGATTCTTTGTATAGTTCTTTTTGTTTCTTAGTTGATTTCAGCCCTGCATTTGATTATTTCCTGCCATCTGCTCCTCTTGGGTGCATTAGTTTCTTTTTGTTCTAGAGCTTTCAGATGTGCTGTTAAGCTGTTAGTGTATACTCTCTCCAGTCTCTTTTTGGAGGCACTCAGAGCTATGAGTTTTCCTCTTAGTACTGCTTCCATTGTGTCCCATAAGTTTGGGTATGTTGTACCTTCATTTTCATTAAATTGTTAAGTCTTTAATTTCTTTCTTTATTTCTTCCTTGACCAAGTTTTCATTGAGTAGGGAATTGTTCAACTTCCATGTATATGTGGACTTTCTGTTGTTTTTGTTGCTATTGAAGACCAGCCTTAGTCTGTGGTAATCTGATAGGAGGCATGGGATTATTTCAATCTTCTTGTATCTTTTGAGGCCTGTTTTATGACTGATTATATGGTCAGTTTTGGAGAAGGTACCATGAGGTGCTGAGAAGAAGGTGTATTCTTTTGATTTAGGATGAAATGTTCTATGGAAATCTGTTAAATCCATTTGGTCCAGAACTTCTGTTAGATTCAACGTGTCTCTGTTTAATTTGTGTTTTCATGATCTGACCATTGATGAGAGTGGGGTGTTGAAGTCTCCCACTATTATGGTATGAGTTGCAATGTGTGCTTTGAACTTTAGTAAAGTTTCTTTTATGAATGCAGGTGCCCTTGCATTCTGGAGCATAGATGTTCAGAATTGAGAGTTATTCTTGGTAGATTTTTCCTTTGATGAGTATGAAATGTCCTTCCTTATCTTCTTTGATGACTTTTGGTTGAATATTGATTTTATCTGATATTAGAATGGAACTCCAGTTTGTTTCTTGGGATCTTTTGCTTGGAAAATTGTTTTCTAGCCCTTTACTCTCAGGTAGTGTCTGTCGTTGATACTGAGGTGTGTTTCCTATATGCAGCAAAATCCGGAGTCCTGTTTATGTATCCAGTCTGTTAGTCTGTGTCTTTTTATGAGGGAATTGAATAAATTGATGTTAAGAGATATTAAGGAATAGTGATTGTTCCTTCCTGCTATTTTTGATGTTATTTTTATGTTTGTGTGGCTATCTTCTTTTGGGTTTGTTAAAAGAAGATTGCTTTCTTGCCTTTTCTAGGGTGTAGTTTCCCTTCTTGTGCTGGTGATTTCCATCTATTATCCTTTGTAGGGCTGGATTTGTGGAAAGATATTTTGTAAATTTGGTTTTGTCGTGGAATAGCTTGGTTTCTCCATCTATGATAATTGAGAGTTTTGCTGGATACAGTAGCCTGGACTGGCATTTGTGTTTTCTTAGGGTGTATATGAGGTCTGCCCAGTTTTTTGCATTTTGCATTTTCTTTGACTGATGTGTCAATGTTTTCTATGGTATCTTCTGCACCCGAGATTCTCTTCTATCTCTTGTATTCTGTTGATGGTACTTGCATCTATGACTCCTGATATCTTTTTTAGGTTTTCCATCTCCAGAGTTCTTTCCCTTTGTGATTTCTTTATTCTTTCTATTTCCATTTTTAGATCCTGGATGGTTTTGTTCAATTTCTTCACCTGTTTGGTTGTGTTTTCCTGTAATTCTTTAAGGGATTTTTGTGTTTCCTCTTTAAGGGCTTCTACCTGTTTATCTGTTTTCTCTTGTATTTCTTTAAGGGAGTTATTTATGTCTTTCTTAAAGTCCTCTATCATCATCATGAGATGTGATTTTAAATCAGAGTCTTGCTTTTCTGGTGTGTTGGGGTATCCAGGGCTCACTGTGCTGGGAGAATTGACTTCTGATGATGCCAAGTAGCCTTGGTTTCTGTTCCTTATGTTCTTGCTCTTGCCTTTTGCTATCTGGTTATCTCAGGTGTTAGCTGGTCTTGCTGTCTCTTGACTGTAGCTTATCCCTCCTGCAAGCCTCTGTGTCAGTACTCCTGGGATATCAGTTCTCTCTGGGAGGAATTTGGGTATGAAGGGCTGTGGCACAGGATCAGCTCTGAGGTGCAGATGGAAACTGGAATGATCCTGTCCCTGGTTCTTCCTTGGTTCCTGTGTCCTGATGGCTCTGGGCAGGTCCCTCTTGGGCCAGGAATTTGAGCAGAAGTGGTGGTCTTACCTCTGTGCTCACAGGTGTGCTGGCACTCCTGAGAGACCAGCACTCCTGGGAGATCAGCTCTCCTGGCAGTATTTGGGTATGAAGTGCTGGGTCATAGGACCAGCTCCAGGTGCTGTGGCACAGGATCAGCCAGAACTCTTTTTAAATTCTTCACTTTAACTCTAGAGTTCACCTTTAGAATTCCCAAATGAGGCTGGTTTTGCTGCATTGAGATGGTGTGTCTTTCTGCTGACTCACAGCAGGTTCTACTTTAATTCATAGCCTATTTTTGTTGTTTCTAGAACAGAAGCCAGGACGCTGCACTTACCAGGTGAGTGCCAAACTTTGGAACTGTATCCCTAGCCCTGTTCTTTTTATTAATCCTTTGAATAATGAGTATGGATTCTTTATCAGTGACTCTCAACCTTCCTAATGCTGTGACCCTTTAATACAGTTCCTCATGCTGTGGTGATGCCCCAAATAAAATTATTCCATTGCTACTTCATCACTCTAATTTTTCAAGTAATGTATTATAATGTAAATATCTGATACGTGACCCCTGTAGAAGGGTTGCTTGATGCTCAGATTGGTCACTGCCTACATGTTGAGAACCACTGCTCTGTTTGCTTAAGCGAATACCTGAGTACTTTGAATCTGTTTCTGCTAACTTCCTATTTTCAGAGTTTTAGTCACCGTGTACATGACTGGTGAGTGTGTCTTGAAAAATGGGTACTTTAAATAACACATTCTAATGACACTGGAACCTATTTTCATCTCTCAACTGATGAGTGGAATGTTTGTTATTGGCAATTTACTTGCCTGGGTCTGTTGATATCTCTGCCAGAAATCTAAATAATAACCTAAAGAAATCCACTTGAAGACATTATCTTTTGTTTAATTTTGGAAATACAAATATAAAAATATTTACAATGTTTTTACTTAATATGCAACCTTTAGTTATGAGAAATTTTAAGCTTTATATATCCAGTAGAACTAGCAGATAAATATAATTCACTTATACTTTAGAAATCAAATAAAAATACTTCAAACATTTGAAAAATTATGGAACATATATTTACAACATAATATACATAATATTATTGACACTCACTTTGCTTTACAATATACTGCATTATGTATAATGTTATCGATACTCACTTTGTTCTCACGACACACCATGCCTCTTCTAGAACATAATAATTTACATGTAATTCCAACAGCTTATTTCTCACTTCTAGTGCAGATTTTCGACTATATGCAGAATAAACTATTTTTGTTCGAGCCCTTTAAATGTAAACAACAATTACAAACATATTTGAAGATAAATAATAGATTAAAGAAGATTTGCTAGCAAAATGATACCCTAACCCTCAATGAATGGAAGATGAATATGACCACAAATTATGCAATTGTTTTCAGAGATTAATTTTCATGTGTCTATTTCTATTTTCAACATATGAATTCTACAGCAGATTGAAGCCTGTTATATCTAAGGCACCTATATAGATAATTTGTACTGGGTGGCCAGATGATAATTCAAGTTATAAACTTCACTTCATGTAGTCCACAAAAGAATCTGTTGATATAATTTTGTCACCTAGAAGCTGAGGCTTGTGACAATAGGAATCTTAATAGGTAATTTCTCCTCTAGAAGCTAAAAACAGACAAACTGAGGTGGAATACTGCCAAAGGAGTATTTAGCAGTAGGCATCCAGAATACTTCCATGAATAGAAAAGGCACCATAAAAAATTTTGAAACACCAGGATGGTCATTCAAATATGGCATACTAGAAGGTAAATTGGAGTTGTTACAAAATCCTGAACAAACTAAATGTTGTTTAGGATGCTCAATCACTACAACTAGACAGAAATTTTTTAATAAATCAAAATTATTTCTTCTAGCAGTGTACCAAAAATTAAGAGAAAAAGATCCTTTTAACAAATGACAGAATGATCAAAATCAGTTTTAAATTCATACCTGCTGCACAGGGATAAAGGCCTGAATTCAGGTCCCCTATACCCAAGATCAATAATATCAGCTCACATCTGCACCCCAAGCATGGAGAACAGGAGATATGCAGATCCTAGAAACTTCTGGCCAGCCTAGCTCAATTCTACATTAAGCAGACTTTGTATCCACAAATAAGGTGGCGAGGAATCAGAAAAAAAATCCACCACTGACCTCTGGTCCACAGACATTCACACATAGAGAGGTTAACAAAATTTTAGTTATCAAAGGAAATTAGAATTTTCATAATCAGATATGAAGTTCTATAGTTTTTAATAACATTTTGTAGCAAATTCCATTTATTATTTTTAATCTTTGTGTGGGGAAATAAACTACCCGTTAACCATCAAAAAGATCTGAAATATTTCTTAAATCAGGCAGAGAAACTTATGAAGTTGAAAAAGAGACTGGCAAAATGTAGTTGTGAGTCAAATTTATTTACCCTCTTCTGACTTCCTCTGTACAGTTTTATGCTCTCTTTCTCTCCCTTCACCCCCTTCTGTATGTGCGGGGGTTGGGGGTGGTGGGGTGTGTGTATCTCTTTGTCTCAGCATCTCTGTATGTGTTCTCTCTCTCTCTCTCTCTCTCTCTCTCTCTCTCTCTCTCATACACATCTAACCCCCCATACACATGAACCATATTTTTGTGAGTATATGTATGTAGGCCTCATGTGTGTGTGTGTGTGTAAACAAACATTTTTCTTTTTTCTAAGGGCTACTAAGAAGAAGTGGAAATTATACCCAATGGATGCAGGTGACTGCTCACCTCAAGTCTGCGTCCTCATAGTGTGGGTGGTTCACTATTGGATGCAGTGTAGACAGCTTGATGCTTGCCATTGTGGGCATGGCGCCTGCAAAGACAGCATCTGGAAAACAAGATAACATTCCTTAATAAAACATTTCCAAGAAAATAAAAAGTTCAATGTGCCCCTAAAATCTGAATTCAAATCAAGAAAACATTAAAGACTCTACATAATGGCCCCTGATGTAGATATCTTACTGATTCAATATTTATCCTTTGTCTTCTAGGATATTTAACTTGTGCTTCCCTGATGCTAGGAGCTAGCTATGCACATACTTTTAAATTTCATTTTACATTTAATTATTTATTTGGTGTTTGTGTGCGTGTGTGTGTGTGTGTGTGTGTGTGTTTGTGTATGCATGCACACCATGGATATGTAGAGCAAAAATAACAACTGTTGGGAATTGATTCTTCTCTATCATATGAGGCCTGGGAATCTAAATCAAGTCCTCAGGTTTAGTAGCAGGTGCATTTACCTACTGAGCTGTCTCACTGACCCCATGTACTATGTTTTTATAAGGATCCAGTGACTTGGTTTGTAGGATAACTCAGTGAATTTTGTATTTTTCTTATTGTATAGAAAAATAGGCTCAGAAGTAGCAAGGCTAAGGGACCTGCCAGGACTACATAGTTGAAACATTATCAAATTCACCTTAACTACTTCACCAGGACTACATGCAGAAAACTAGACAGAAGGAAAAACATCCTTACTATGAACAATGTCAAAGCCCAACTCCATGGAACTTTTTTCCAATAGATCTTTTTGTTGCTGTGGTGGTGGGTTATAATTAGAAGAAAATGTATTTCAATAATTTTAATTTAGGGTCTGGGCAGATAGCGTGGTGGTCTCTTGAAGAAGACCCAGGTTTAGTTCCCAGCACCCACATGCAGGCTCACAACATCTTTACTGTTTATCCAGTTCTTCAAATCATTCACTACTTGTTGTTATACATTTTTGGAAGAATAAATTTGGTCATAGTTAATGGCCAAAAAGCTTAATTATTGACATTTTAATACACTAAATGTTTATATAATTGTTAAGTTTTTTAATTCAAAATTGTCAGAAATATATGGCATTTTATTTAGATTTACTGAAATAACTATTTTTCAATATATAATTAAGTACTCTAAATTAAATACAACTTCCTGAGAACATTTCAATCAGTACTAAGGGCATAGAACAGGGCAGAGTGTCAATTGTATCTTTTAGTGACGGAGAGGCATGATGGAACTTCTAGCATCATGACAGTGTCATGCCTAGGTCTGGTAAAAGATCACAACTCAAAACTGAGGTATAATTCCTGCTGAATGTGTATTTCTCCCATACCATTGTCAAATAACATAATTAAAAGGCAAACTACTACTACTACTACAAGTCAGAATTGTACACACACACACTTGCCTCTTACACACATGCGCATGAGTGCATGTGCACACACACACACACACACACATATACAGACAAATGTGTACAGATGGAATGCTTAGCTGTATGTGACAAACAAATGTATGCATAGATGTTATATGTTATATACGTATAACAGCTCACCTGGCCTGGTATTGTATCTGATCCAATGTAGGAGCTCTTCTTGAGGCAAGTTAGTAAACTCTCCCATTATGCTCCATTGATTATGGAGATTTGCACAACCTTGTATTGACATCATTGTCAGAATGCCGAAGACAACATTCTCAAAATGAATTCTGCAAAAAAGCCAGCCAAAGAGCTGAAATAAAAAGACCATTTATTTGTATTTCTTATACGAAGAGTACTATTGGATCAAATTTACGTTCTCACCTTCCTACTGAATCCAAAGTGGGTAACCCTGTATCTCAGTACACAGACACATGGAATGACCATCTGCTGCTTGCAGACAGCCAGCATTCTGGAGTTACTAGACCTAGTTACAAACAAGTTTTCTGTGTTTTTGAAAGAACTGAGTGTCTTTCCAGTACTGACTCTCAGCCAGACAGTAGAATCAGTGAACTGCAACTTGAAATATGCTAAACTGAAAGGTTTTAACTTTTGGCTGATTTGTATGATGGCTTGAATAAGCAGAGGAAACTTACTAGCTCCTCTCAGGAAAATAGCTGCTAAGCTGTCAAACCACAATAAGGTGCCTCTAAATCTACTGGATGTCTGCCTAGTTTATGTAGCTATTTAGCTAGTTTATGTATCCATTAACTATACAGTAAGGAATACCAGAATACAAAGGATTATTTTTAGGAATTCTTTATCCAAACAGGACCACCACGGACACCTTGAGCATTGGAAATTTGGCATTTGGGATTTTGTGGTCCTGAAACTCCTGCACAGAGTTAAATACTAAAAGACTGTATTTGTAGACATGAGGATAACAGCAAGGAGGAATACCCAATTGCTCTCTACAGAAACATTTATTGTCTATCAGGATTTTTCAAAGCCACTTTCTTGCTAACAGTGAATCATCAGCTGGCATTTAAAATCTTTGAACACGGTTAGCTTAAATCACTCACTGCTTTTAGATTTTAGATGACTTAGCAAAGCTGCAGCAGCTACAAGACAGTTACTTTAGTTATAGCAGTCATTCAAGAATGGTGGCTTACCCGTCGGGAGCAGATCAAGGAAGCCATAATGCACATGTGGGGTGTCAGAAACAGCTTCAACCTCATGATTAAGATGGCAAGACTCATGAATGCCAGCAACTGCAGGGTGTGAAAAATCAACTGCAAGACACAAAGCAGTGACCTTTGCACTTCATCCACGTTTAAATTAACAGACAAAAATAAAATGTTTCTTATATAGGAGGGCAGAGCTCTCACAGTATAGCATGTTAATACATGCATCCATCCATTCAACTATGATTTAATAATATAATAATCTATGAAAAGAACTGTTTTGAGTGCTTCAGACAGAACCCTGAGGTCCTCATGAGGCCTACGCCTTAGAGCATTTAGTTACAAGGGGGCCTTGGTAGGCCCCTATACATAAATAAGCTGCAACTGATTAGACAGTGACAAGAACAATGGGCAAGAAAATGGAGGAGGGGAATGAACCCGGCAGAACAGATGTATGAAAAGCCACAGAGAAGACACTACCTTAAAGCGGGTGACATCTGGGAAAGGCTTTGAACAAGGAGGGGAGGGAGACAGAGGGGCAAAATACAAAAAGCTTCATATGTACATGTGCACTTCAGTTAAGAGTAATCACAGCAGCACACAAGCCAGACGAGTTTTAAAATAGAATTGTCTAAGGATTTGCACTAATCCATCCTCTATCCTAGTTCAACAAAGCTGAGAGTTCCACAGGACAAAGATTTAAAATTAAATTTTTCCTAATTGAGATATTCATAAAACAAACTTTTACTAGAAAAAATGTGCAGTGAATTGGACAATAATCAATGCAACCAAATGTAAATGATAGCTAAATATCTATACCCTAATTAACTGATATTCAACTACATTACAGATGTGTGGTATTTTTATTTACCAAAGGCAAATAGTCAGCTTGTACTTTAAGATGAAGTAAAAATAAACACTGAAATATTAAAATGACCCATTTCTGTAATTCCAAAGTATCAGGATCCTAGAGAATAGCCAATTACCTTGACTTATACTTCCTTCTAGGACTTCTCTGAGGAAATGATCAAAGGACACTGGGGACCTTTTAACAGAGTCAGTAGGTAACACATTTGATGACCAACATAAAAGAGCAAGTAACAAACATGTGACCATCAAAACTTAGTATTGAAAGATTAATTAATGGAATGAAAAAAGTTTTAGGATACACACTTGTGCATTCACAGAATAATAGTCTGTAAAATAAACGGATAAGTAAAAAATTTTAAGACACATGTATTTATACATAGGGTATAAGGAAGAAGTTAGGAAACATCCTTCTCTTTAAAAAGTAAACAGGTTACTTCTGGTAATTTTCCTGCAGTTTCTGAGTTGGCTTTCAAATTCTTATTACTATTCAATTTTGAGATCAGACAGGAGAAGAAAGACCCAACAGAAATGATTACCACTGCCCCAAATTCAAGCTGCACTAATGTGCATCAGCAGGAAGCTACCCCTTCATGAATTATCCTTCAAGTTGGGTTTAATGCATAAGTCTACCAAGAATGAGAGCTTTTACCTCACCGTTGTCAAGGAGCTGTTTTCTGGAAGAAAATAAAAATGAGCTATTTACTGAATGTCCATTACAACATCATTACATAAGAGTAAAATCATTTATTTTGTTCTTGGATTTTAAATTCTGTTTTCTTTCTACACTGTGTAAAGTACAAAATTTAAAGCACTATATATGCTAATAAAATTACAAAGTTTCAAAGGCACAATTCACCATCATTCTACATATGGTATAAGAAAATCTGGTTTTTGATTAAGTCAGAATATGTTTTACTGATCCCTGAAGACTATGCCTCTGCAATGACATACTTCTGTTTATGGATTTAAGCTATGGACTATAAATAAAGTGCTTCCAATGATTTCTGTTGGACTGTTCGCTTGTTTCACTTTTCACAATTATAAACTACATGAATATTTTATACATAACTTGGTAAATATGTCTATGGCATATCGGTAGTTTACTTCCTGAAGAGCAGCTCCAACTTCTTAAATATCTACAGTAACATATAGTGTTCTAAATACTGCACAGCTAATAGACTATGAATACTATATAAATCATTTTGTGTTCATGGAGTTTACAGTAATCCTATACTCAAGTAAAAATGCCTTTCCTATTCCTCTACAAAAAAGCTTTACGAAGGCTTTACAGAAAGAAGCATTCTAGGAAAGACAAGTTAGTTATATTGTGATTAGTGGGAATTCACAACTGTAGGTTTTTTAAAGTGGCCCTAGATGGTCTACTGGAAGGTGGTGGGATCAAACTTCCCTGATTGCTCTTGATTGTTTTTTTCCACCTATGCAGCCAGAGAATGGAGGCATCTCTGCATCCTGAACTCTTCCAATCACAAAAGAACCCCGCAGGGAGCCAAAGACCAAACTAGCATCTATGGATTTGCTTTATATTCATCAGAAATTATCCAACCTATATGAACAAACCAATGTAGCCAATTTATTATAAGAACAAACAAAATGCAAGTACTATGAAAAGGAATTACAGAGATAAATGAGCAAAACCAGTGACCTCCCTGGAAATATTAATTCAGGGGATATAAGACACTGGTCAATGCAACTGTTAACATTTTTCCTCAGAGATGTTTGAGAAGACATCACTTCTACATAATTAGCTGAGCTGCAATGAAAGGGAGCTTCCTAAAATTCTGGGATAAACATGTTTACCCAACTGAAAGCCCATAAACTCAGGTTGACAAATAGAATGTATATTTGGAATGTTGGGAAATTCAGACACAGAATTGTCCAAGGATACAGAGGGGCAAAACAGAGCATCATGATTAAAGCAGCAACAAACAGGCAAGCTCACACAAAAGACTAAGATACCATCAATTTTCTGAACTGAACAGGTAAGGAAGAAGTTATTTTAAAAGAGCTATGTAATGACTATCATCATGCATGTGCACATACACAAAGCTTCAAAGAGCTATGTAATGACCATCATCATGCATGTGCACATACACAAAGCTTCAAAGAGCTATGTAATGACTATCATCATGCATGTGCACATACACAAAGCTTCAAAGTAAATATCTAGAAAGAAAAGCTGTAGAAGCTATTTTTAAAATCTGTAATTTTTAATATGGGAAAAAAGGCAAGATGTGTGAATTGCTAAATAAAAACTGGCAGTGATGGCAAGTGCCTTTAATTACAACATTTCTGAGACTAAAACAGGTGGATACCTGTGAGTTCCAGGCTATCTAGGGCTATGCAATGAGACCCTGTCTGAAAGAACATCAAAACAAAACAAAACAAAACAAAGTGTGTGTGTGTGTGTGTGTGTGTGTGTGTGTATGTGTGTGGTTTAGTGGGGGTTGTATGGCATGCTTGTGGAGGTCACAGAACAACTTAAATGAGTTGGTGTTTTACTTCTCCCAAGTAGATCCTCGAAATCAAGCTCAGCTCATCCATCAGGCTGTGCAGTAGGTAAAGGTTCCTACACCACATACACATGCCCACGCAATGCATATACACAATAAATAAATAGTAAGTATAATAAAAAATTAAAATGTTCATTTGATTTGATAAGAAACTAAACTGAGAATGTATATAAATGGGACTTATTGAGAACCACCACTGTGCCATTTGTGTTTCCACAAATTCAGCTCAACAAATCCACCACAGCTATGGCACGGTTGAGTTACAAGAGGGCTTCTTAGATTCATCCACCCATCCTCAATTCAACCTACTCCAGGATGTTACAATTTGCAAACAAACAATGTATAATACAAAATTAGCAAAATGAATACTAAACACAAAAACATATGAATACAACATCTAACAGAAATTAAAACAAAGAAACTAAAAGTTATTTTTAAAAGATAAAGTCAACCTTTCACTAGACTAAGAAAATAGAAGGCATTTTAAAGATATATTTATAATAAAAAAGAAATTATGTTGAATATTTCTTTAGGTACTTCTCAGCCATTAGAGATTCCTTAGGTAAGAAATCTTTGTTTAGCTCTGTACCCCATTTTTTTAAAATGGAGTTATTTGGTTCTCTGGAGTCTAACTTCTTGAGTTCGTTGTATATATTGGATATTAGCCTTCTATCATATGTATGATTTGTAAAGATTTGCTTCCCAAACTGTAGATTGCCATTTTGTCCTGATGACAGTGTCCTTCACCTTACAGAAACTATTCAATTTTATGAGATCCCATTTGTTTATGATTGATCTTAGAGCCTGAACCATTGGTGTTCTGTTCAGAAAATTTTCCCCTGTGCCAATGTGTTCGAGGCTCTTTCCAACCTTCTATTAGATTCAGTGTATTTGATTTTATGTGGAGGTCCTTGATCCACTTGGACTTGAGCTTCATACAAGGAGATAAGAATGGATCGATTTGCATTCTTTTACATGCCAACTGACATTTGAGCCAGCACCATTTGTTGAATATACTGTCGTTTTTTGCACTGAATGGTTCTGCTTCTTTGTCAAAGACAAAGATGTGTTCATTTAATTCTGGGTCTTCAATTCTATTCCATTAATCTACCTACCTATCTCTGTACCAATATCATGCAGTTTTTATCACTATTGCTCTGTAGTAGAGCTTGAGGTCAGGGACAGTGATTCCCCCAGAAGTTCTCTTATTGTTGAGATAGTTTTCACTATTCTGGTTTTTTTGTTATTCCAAATGAATTTGAGAATTGCTCTTTCTATCTCTGTGAAGAATTGAGTTGGAATTTTGGTGGGGATTGCATTGAATCTGTAGATTGCATTTGGTAAGATGGCTATTTTTACTATGTTAATCCTGCTGATTCATGAGCAAAGGAGATCTTTCCATCTTCTGAGGTCTTCTTCAATTTCTTTCTTCAGAGGTTTGAAGTTCTTATCATACAGATCTTTCACTTGCTTGGTTAGAGTCACACCAAGATAGATGATGGTGGGTTTTACATTCTGAATCCTCCATAACTAGAAATGTTCCCTAGAATCATCCTCATAGAATCCCAAGAGTTTCTGCTGGACTAGGTTTCGATATCACCATAATATCTAATAAAATAGACTTCAAACTTAAACCAATCAAAAGAGATGAGGAAGGACATTTTATGTGCATTACTGGAAAAATCCACCAAGATGACATTTCAATGTTTATCATCTATGCCCCAAACACAAGGGAATTAACTTTTGTAAAAGAAACACTACTATAGCTTAAATCACATATTGATCCTCACAAACTTGTAGTGGAAGACGTCAATACTCCACTCTCACCAATGAACAGGTCATCCAGACAAAAATGCACAGAAAAATACTAGAGCTAACAAACATTATAAATCAAATGTACCTAATAGATATTTACAGGCCATTTTATCCAAACCAAAATTATATGCCTTCTTCTCAGCTCCTCACAGAACTTTCTTCAAAATTGACAACATACTCAGACACAAAGCAAATTTCAACAGACAAAAGAAAATTAAAATAATTCTCTACATTCTATTAGACCACCACAGATTAAAGTGGAATATCAACAACAACAGAAAGCTTACAAATTAATGGAAACTAAACAACTCTCTATTGAATGAAAAATGGGTCAAGAGAAGAATAAAGAAAATAAAGACTTTCTAGAATTCAATGAAAATGAATGTACAGCATACCCAAATCTATGGGACACAATGAAAGCAGTGCTAAGAGAAAATTTCATAGCACAAGGTGCCTACATAAAACAACTGGAGAGATCTCATACCAGCAACTTAACAGCACATCTGAAAGCTCTGGAAGAAAAAGAAGCAAACACATCCAGGAGTAGGACATAACAGGGAATAATTAAACTGAGGGCTGAAAACAGTAAAAGAGGAACAAAGAGAACAATACAAAGGATTAGTGAAACAAAGAGTTGTTTCTTTGAGAAAATCAACTAGCTAGACAAGCCCTTATCTAAAACCTTATCCAAAAGATGGCTAGAAAATATCCAATTCCCAAAATCATCAATAAAAAGGGTGACAACATTGAGGAAAACCAGAGAGCATTAGGTCAGACATTAAAAACATACATGGCAATCAAATGGATCCAAAAGAGGACTAATATTGACAATACTTAAAGAACTCAATGAACTAGATATCAAAACATCAAATACTCCAATTTAAAAAAAACAGGGTACAAATCTACACAGTATTCTCAACAAAGAAATCTCAGATGGCTGAGAAACACTTCATCATCCTTAGCCATCAAGAAAATGCAAATCAAAACTACTTTGGAAATCCATTTTACAACTGTCAGAATGACTATGATCAAAAACACAAGTAACAGCTCATGCTGGCGAGGATGTAGAGCTGATGGGAGTACAAACTTGTACAGCCACTATGGAAATCAATATGGCAGTTCTTAGAAAAGTTGAGACTCAGTCTACCTGAAAACCTATATAAAAAAAAACTATACCACTCTTAAGCATATACCAAAAGAACACTAACCACAAGGACACTTGCTCAACTTGTTCAGAGTAGCTTCATGATAGAAACTGGAAGCAACCTAGCTATCCCTCAACTGAAAGAAAATGTGGTATATTTATACAATGGAGTATTACTCAGCTGTATTTTAAAAAATGACATGAAATTTGTAGGTAAATGGATGGAACTACAGAAAAAAATCATCCTGAGTAAGGTAACCCAGACCCATAAAGACAAATATGGTATGTATTCACTTATAAGTATATATTGGCTATTAAGTAAATGATAACCAAGCTACAGTCCATAGACCCAGAGAGATTAGGTAAAGAGGATGTTTCTAATAAGGATGCATGAATCTTGAGAAAAGAGGAACTAGAATCGATTTTATAAGTGGAGTGGGAGAATCAGAAGGGAAAGAAGATAGACTAGAAGGAATGAGTTCAGCAGAATATGGCTGGAATTGGGGTCATTTGTTGAGTGGTTAAGAAACCTAGTATAGTGGAAACTTCCTGAAATCTATGAGGGTGATCCTAGTGAGGATAACTAGTAGTAGTGGAGGATACAGAGTCCGAACTGGCTATCTGCTATAGCTAGGGAAGTCTCCCAGTTTTGGGACTGGGTTTTATTCAATTGTGGTTTTGGCCAAGGAGGTCTCCAGTAGATCCCTAAATAACCCATGCTGATGCCAGAACAGAGAGTCACTCTTTTCAAACTGACAGTGGAGAGGGGGCATTGATGAGGACAACATCTACAGCTCATTGAATGTGCAAAGGTTGAGCTAGTGCCTATATGGATACTTTACCCCTATGTTGTTCTATCTATCTATCTATCTATCTATCTATCTATCTATCTCACTTTCTTTGTGGGAAGGTCCTCTGCAGGCTATAGAAAGTGAAATGTGGACACCAACCCAACCATGAAACCTTTGGCCTACAATCTGTCCTGCTTGCAAAATGTATTGAGGCAATGGTGGTGTAGAACTTGGAGGAGTAGCCAACTAATGTCTGCTTTAACTTGAGGCACATTCCACATAAGTAAGCCCATGCCCAACACTGCATGCAAAAGACTGGATAGCCCAGAGACCTAATCAATGAAGACTGGTCTAAAAAAATTCAATGAAATAACTTCTAATGAT
Organism: Rhynchomys soricoides; assembly: GCA_019843965.1. Lineage (NCBI taxonomy): Eukaryota > Metazoa > Chordata > Mammalia > Rodentia > Muridae > Rhynchomys > Rhynchomys soricoides. The sequence goes on from JADRCH010000163.1 coordinate 4,060,568, forward strand.
ATTCTCCTATACTCATAGATCAGTACCTTTTCCAGTCATTGGCTTCTTCTGGCACCAATTGGGAATGGATGCAGAGACCCACAGTCAGACATTATGAGAGTCTAAATTGGAGATTTCCATAGGGCCCTTCCTTTGGAGCTGAGGAAGTTTTACAGAAAGATTGTATGAATCACAGGATACCTAGAGAACATGACCCACTGAATTAACTAAGCAAGGCACAGATACTTGAGAATGAAGTGGTAAGCAGGGACTCTGCACATATGGTGTGACTGTTAGCTTGGTATTTTTGTGGGATTCCTAACTGTGGGAATATGTGTGTCTCTGCCTCTTTTGCCTGCTTTTGGGACTTTTTTCCTCCTGTTTGATTGTCCTGTGCTGCTGTGGTGTGAGGGCTTTTGGCTTGTCTTATTGTATTTTGCTTTGAGATATTTGGCTGTCATCTCTTGGATGACTGCTCTTTACTGAAGGGAAATGGAAGAGAAGTAGATCTGGGGAAAAGGGGAGGTATGATGGGGGTACTGGGAGGAGTGGAGGGAGGGGAAACTGTAGTTAGGATATATTATATGAGAGAAAAATCCATTTTTAATAAAAAAGAAAATTAATTTAATTCAACACATTAATGTAATAAAAGATATGAATCACATAATTATCTCAATAGAAACAAAAAAGTAGCTAACAAAATCAGGACATTTTCAAGACAGATATTCTCAACAACAACAAAAAAAAAATGGCTCAATGTAGTATGGACCATGTTAAGCCCACAGATAACAAGATACTCAGTTGGAAAACTGAAATATTGGCAAGGATAGCCACTTTTATCACTTCTATTTAACACAGTAGCCAAAGCAATAGGCTAGAAAAAAGACAAAATGCAATCAAGTTAGAAAGGAAGAGAGAGATTATCCATGTTTGCAGACATGATGCTACATACAGCAAATCCTGGAGTTTATCCCAAACTGTTAGAGCTCATGCTAGGATATTGTAAGGTGGTAGGATGCAGTGTAGCATCAGAAACCTCAGCCTGGTGGCCCTAGAACCTCCCAGGTCCCCCAATGATCAGCCAGATTTCCTCACCTTGAATCAGGACTAAGATTCACCTGAATGGTGAAGACAAAGGAGAGTGCAGCAAAGGGCTCAACTTGGGACCCCACAGAGCCAAGCAGATATGGGATCTGTAGGGCTCTGCTAGAGACCCATTATACATCCACCAGCACCCATGGCAGATCAGCATCCTGCTTCCCCCACCCCACAGTCCAGATTGTCACCCAAGTGGACTTTTCTAACTAGGGACACAGACAAGACCCCCACACCCCAATACCCATGCCAGCTGGGACCCCACAGAGTCTGGCAGAGATAGGCTCTGTCTCACCCTGTCATAAATCCCATCACCGTTCTGGTCCACACCTCCACCTACACTCAGGCAGATTGGTGCTCCCCCACCCCCAAGTACTGCTTGTCTCTGAGAAGTCCTGCTCTTACCAGAGACTCATGACTTTCTGCCTCCTAGAAAGCCTACTCTAACCCCAGACACACAGATTCACCTGCCTCTGGGGAGTCCTGCTCCAATTTGGAAAAACCAGGCCAGTTAACATTAGAGACAACCAAATAGTGAAGGGCAAGCACAAAAACATAATCAACAAAAGCCAACGCAATTTGACACCATCAGAACCCAGCTCTTCTAATATAGCCTGCCCTAGATACCCTAACACACCTGAAGAGCAAGATTCTGACCTTAATCCCCATCTCATGAAGATGATAGAGGCCTTTAAAGAGGATATAAATAATGCCCTTAAAGAAACACAGGAAAACACAGTCAAAAAGGTAGAAGCCCTTAAAGAGGAAACAAAACCCTGAAAGAAATATAGAAAAATATAGTCAAACAGGTGAAGGAAGTGAACAAAATGGCCCAAGACCTAAAAATGGAAATAGAAACAATTTAAAAAAAAAACAAAACAAAAAAACCAACCACAAATAGAGGCAACCCTGGAGACAGAAAATCTAGGAAAGAAAACAGGAAAGAACATAATCAACAAAAGCCAATGCAATTTAACACCATCAGAACCCAGCTTTCCTAATATAGCAAGCCCTGGATACCCTAACATACCTGAAGAGCAAGATTCTGACCTTATTTCCCATCTCATGAAGATGATAGAGGACTTTTAAAAGGATATAAATAACTCCCTTAAAGAAACACAGGAAAACATGTTCAAACAGGTAGAAGCCCTATGTTCCAAGCATCATCAACAGAATAGAAGAGAGGGAAGAAAGAATTTCAGACATAGAAGATACTGATACATCAGTCAAAGAAAATGCCAAGTGTAAAAAGTTCCTAACACAAAACATCAAGGAAAAATTTGGGACACAATGAAAAGACCAAACCTAAGAATAATAGGAATAGAAGAGGGCAAAAATTTCCAGGCCAAAGGGCCAGAAAACATCTTCAAGAAAATCATGGGAAAAAAAACTTCCCAAACCTAAAGAAAGAGATAGCCACTAATGTACATTAAGCTTGCAGAACACAAAATAGATTAGACCAGAAAAGAAAATCCTCCTGCCACATAAAAAAACAATAAATGAACAGAACAAAGAAAGAATAATAAAAGCTGTGAGGGAAAAAGGGCAAATAACATATAAAGGCAGACATATCAGAATTACACCTGATTTCTCAACAGAGATTCTAAAAGCCAGAAGAGCCTGGACAAATGTCATACAAACCCTAAGAGACCACAGATGCCAGTTCTGACTGCTATATATGGCAAAACTCTCAACCACCATAGATGGTGAAACCAAGATATTTCACGACAAAAAAACAAATTTAAATAATATCTTTCTATTAGTCCATCCCTATATAGGATACTAGAAGGAAAACTCAATACAAGGAAGGTAATTAAATCCAAGAAAACACAAGAAATTAATCATTTCACAATAAACCCAAAAGAAAAGAATCACACACACACATAGAACCACCTCCAACAACAAAATAGCCAGAACTAGCAATCGTTGGTCTTCAATACCTCTCACCATCAATGGTCTTAATTCACCAATAAAAAGACACAAGTTAATAGACTGGATACATAAACAGGATTCATCAATCTGCTGTATATAAGAAACACACCGCAGCAAAAAAGGTAGACATTACCTCAGAGTAAAGGACTGGAAAAAGATTTTCCAAACAAACAGTCCCAAGAAGCAATTTGGACTAGCCATTCTAAAATCCAATAAAATAGACTTTCAACCAAAGCAGATGGGGAAGGACACTTCATACTCATCAATGGAAAAATTCACCAACATAGTCTCAATTCTGAACATCTATGCCCCAAATACAAGGTCACCCACATTCCTAAAAGAAACTTTACTAAAGCTCAAAACACACTTTGAACCCCACAAAATAATAGTGGGAGACTCAACTCCCCATTCTCACCAATGGACAGGTCATCCAAACAGAACCTAAACAAAGACACAACAAAACTAAAATATGCTATGAACCAAATGGATCTAACATATCTACAGAACTTTTCACCCCTTCTCAACATCTCACGGAATCTTCTCCAAAATTGACCAAAACAAGCCTCAACAGATACAAGAGATTGAAATAACCCCTTGCATTTTATTCAATCACCTTGGACTGAGGAAGACTTCAACAACAGAAACTACAGAAAGCCCGCATACTCATGGAAACCGAACAACTCTCTACTCAGTGATAACTTGGTCAGGGAAAATATAAAAAGAGAAATTAAAGACTGTCTAAAATTCAATGAAAATTAAGACACAACATACCCTTATGTTGTACAGTGTTAAGAGGAAAATTCATAGCAATAAGTGCCTTCATAAAGAAATTGGAGAGATCCTATGCTAGCTACATAACAGCACACATAAAAGTTCTAGAACAAGTGAAGCAAACAAACCTGAGAGGAGTAGAAGGCAGGAAATAGTCAAACTCAGGGCTGAAAGCAACCAACTAGAAACAAAGAGAAGAGTATAAATAATCAACAAAACCAAGAACTGGTTCTTTGAGATAATAAACAAGATAGATACACCCTTAGCCAAACTAACTACAAGACACAGAGACTGTATCCAAATTAACAAAATCAGGAATGAAAAGGGAAACATAACAACAGAAACTGAGAAAATTAAGAAATTACCAGGTCGTACTACAAAAGCCTATACTCAACAAAACTGGAAAATATAGATGAAATGGATGATTTTCTAGAAAGATACCATGTACCAAAGTTAACTCAAGGTCAGGTAACTAAACAGTCCATAATCCCTAAGGAACTAGAAGTAGTCATTAAAAGCCTCTCAATAAAAAAAAAACCAAAAAAACAAAAAACAAAACAAAACCAAAAACCCAGAGTCAGATGGTTTTAGTTTCAGAATTCTATCAGACTTTCAAAGAGCTATTACCAATACTCTTCAATTTATGCCACAAAATAGAAACAGAAAGAACACTACCTAATTTTTTCTATAAGGCCACAGTTACCCTGATACCTAAGCCACACCAAGACTCAACAAAGAAAGATGAAATCTTAATGTAGGTTTGATTTGTATTTTTCTTTAAGTGAATCTCAGATATTGCAGTTTCATCATTTGAAATCTCTCTGCTTAGATCTGTACCTCATTTATAATTAGGTTATTTGTTTTCATGATGTCCAAGTCTTGATTTTTTTCCCATTCATTATATATTTTTGGTATTAGCCCTCTATCAGATGTGTATGTAGTGGGCAAAAACCTCTTCCTTCTATATATGGCTGATTTGTCTAAACGCCAGTGACTTTTGCCATGCAGAAATGATTCAGTTCCATGATGTCCTATATATTGCTGATCTTAGTACTTTTGCTATTAGTGTTATGTTCAAAAAGTCTTCTCCTATGCAAATATGTTGAAATATATTGCCCACTTTCTCTTTTATCAGGTTCAGTGTACCTGGATTTATGTTGAGGTCATTGATCCATTTAGGGTTGAGTTTGGTCTAGGTGATAAATATTAATCTATTTGCATTCTTCTACATGCAGCCATCCAATTTTACCAACTCCATTTGTTGAAGATGCTTTCTTTTTTCCAGTGTGTATTTCTGGTTACTTCATTGAAAATTCCGTGCCCATCGGTGTATATATTTATGTCTGTGTCTTCAGTTTAATTCCATATCAATATTAATGTTTGTATGCTAATACCATCTTATTTTTTCATTACTATAGCTTTGAAGTACAACTTGAAATCAGGAATGGTGATGCCTCCAGCAGTTCTTTTATTATTCAAGATTGTTTTAGCTATCTTGGGCTTTTTGTGTTTCCATACTAAGTTTAAATTATCCTTGCAAGTTCTATAAAGAATTATGTTGGAATTTTAATGGGGATTGCAGTGACTTTGTAGATTTCTTTATATAGGATGGCCATTTTTACTATATTGATTTTACTGATCCATGACCATAGGAGATTTTTCCATCTTCTAATATCTTCAGTTTTTTTCTTCAATATCATTCAAGTTTTCATTATATAGGCCTCGAACTTCCTTGTCGTGTGTGTGTGTGTGTGTGTGTGTGTGTGTGTGTGTGTGTGTGTATTTCCCTCAGTCTGTTTGGTCTGTTTGTAATTTGCATATAGAAAGGCTGTTTGTGTGTGTGTGTGTGTGTGTGTGTGTGTGTGTCTGTGTGTGTGTGTATTTTGCCTCCTGCCACCTTGTTGAAGGTGTTTATTAGCTGTAGGATTTTCCTGGTGGAATTTCTAAGGTCATTTATATATATAATCATATCTACAAATAAAAGTACTTTGACTTCTTCCATTCATATTTGTATTACTTAATCTCTTTCATGTGTCTTACTAGTCTAGCTAAGACTTCAAGTATTATATTAAATAAGTATGGAGAACATTTACAACCTTGTCTTATTCCAGATTTTAGTAGAAATGCTCTGAGTTTCTCCACATTTAGGTTGATGTTGGATATGGGCTTGCTGTAAATGTTGAGAAATGTGCCTTGTATCTCTAATCTCTCTGGGACTTTTATCATAAAGTGGTGTTGGAGTTTTGTCAAAGACCCTTTCTACATCTAATGAGAGGGTCATGTGGTTTGTGTCTTTCAGTCTATTTATATGGTAGATAATATTTATCAGTTTCATGGTGTGATGGTTTGCATATGCTTGGCCCATGGGCTGGCACTATTAGAGGGTATGGCCCTCTAATAGAGCTTTATGACCCTCATTTACCTGTCTGGAAGCCAGTATTCTGCTAGCAGCCTTCAGATGAAGATGTATAATTCTCAGCTCCTACCTGCCTGGATCTCAGTGTGTTTCCACTTTAATGATAATGGACTGAACCTCTGAAGCTGTAAGCCAGCCCCAATTAAATGTTGTTCTTATAAGAGTTGCCTTGGTCATGGTATCTGTTCACAGTAGTAAAACCCTAACTAAGACACATGGGATGACCACCAAGAACTGCAGCAGCAGAAGCTGTGAAGGTGAAGCCTGGATTTCTCTGGAAACCCTAAGATGTTGGAGATGCCAGAGCCATGGGACCCCTATCATGGAAAGATGCTAACAGGGAGTGGAACCAGCCCAAGGGAAAGAGGTGTGTTGTAGTCAACAAAGCTGAAAATTAAGAGTGTGTCCAGCTGGTTTTCAGTATTGCTTTGGTCTAGTATTTCCTCAATATCCTCTCTTCTCTATGTTTTGGAACATTAATGTACATCCTGTGCCATAATATGTTGGAAATATGTGATCTGCATTTTGATTTTAATTGTATAGGGGATTACAGTTAAGCGATTGCATGAATCTCAGAAGAGAATTTGAACTTTGGACTTTTAAAACATTATTGAGACTGTGATAGACTATAGAGACTTTTGAAGTTGGACTAAATGCATTTTGCATTATATTATGGCTGTAAGCCTATAGGTGCCAAGGAGTGGAATGTTGTGGTTTGAATAGGTTTGCTCCCCCCCCCCCAGATTCATGTATTTTAATGCTTGGCCATAGGGAATGTCACTATTAGGAGCTGTGGCCTTATTGGCAGAGGTGTGGCCTTGTTAGAGGAAGTGTGTCACTGTGGAGGCCTGGCTTTAAGGTCTTAAATGTTCAGTTATACCCAGTGTGAGACAAATCCAGGCTCTGCCTTATTGCCTGTGGATCAAGATGTAGAACTTTCAGCTCCTTCTGTAGCACCATGTGTACTTGCACACTGTCATGCTTCCTGCCTTGATGATAATGGACTAAACCTCTGAAACTGCAAGTCAAACCTAACTAAATGTTTTCCTTTATAAGAGTTGCCTTGGTCATGATGTCTCTTCACAGCAATGGAAATCATAACTAAGACATTCTGATTAGTTTTTCCCTCCCCAAATTCCTCTGAGATCCTCCCTACCCCTTTCTTACAAATATACACCTGTCTTCAGAAAGCAAACAGGCATCTATATGATAATAATAAAATACAATAAAACAAACAAGCCAGAATAGGACAAAACAAGCATAAAAAAAGGAGCCAAAGAAAAAGCACAAGAAATACATATAATTGAAGAAACACATGCATTCACACATAGGAATCCCATAAAAAACAAAAAACTAGGAGCCATAATAAATATACCATGGACTGGAAAGTTAAAAAGAAGTCTTGACAAAACATTATGGGTCAAAGAACCTCCAATAATGCCACTGAGTTTGTTTTGTGTTTATCATCTAATGCTAGACATTAGGATTACCCTCAAGAGTAGTTTGTATACCCAGTAAGTCTCCAATAGAGAGATCTGTGTTTTCATTGGAGAGTGGATATCAGTTGAAGATAGCTTCTGGGTTAGGGATGGGTGTTTGTGTCCAGTTCTTTCACTTCTAGGACCCCATCTCTGCAGTTCCAGTACATGCTCACAGTCTCTGTGAGTTCATATGTGTGCTAGTCTTGTTGTAACTAGAAACCCTGATTCTTTGGTATCTTCCATCCCCTTTGGCTCTTATACTCTTTCTGCCTCCTTTTTTTGCTGAGTTCTTGATCTCTGAGTGGAAGAATTTGATGGAAACATCCCACTTAGAACTGAAAGTTCCAAAATCACTCTCTGCACATTGTCCACTTGTGAATTTCTGTGTTTGTTCTACAGGAAACATCTACTACAGGAAAGAGCTTCACTGATGATGGCTGAGGAAGGCATTGATCTATGAGTATTTCAGACTATCAGTAGAGGTCATTTTAGCAGAACAGTAGTATTTCATTTTGGCCTAGGTCCCTGGGCTGAGTAATCTTGGGTTCCGGGACAGCCATTCGGTGTTGTAGATGGGATCTGACCCATGGATTGGGTCTTAAGATCCAAGTTAACTCGAAGGCAGAGAAAGATAATACAAATTAACAAAATTAGAGATGAAAAGGAGGACATATCAAAGGATACCTTGGAAATCCTAAGAATCATAAGGACACATTTTAAAAAACCTATACAATACCACCTAGTGAAATCTAAAAGAAATGGATAATTTCCTTGATATATATACCAATTACCTAAGTTAAAACAAGACCAGATAAGCAATTTAAGCAGATAGATATATAACCCCTAGTAAAGTACAAGCAGTATTTAAAAGTCTACAAACAACAACAAAATGGCCAATCCCAGATGATTTTAGGACAGAATTCTACCAGACTTTCAAACAAGAATTAATGACAATACTCATCAAATTATTCCACAAAATCAAAACAGAAGTAGCATTGCCCAACTCATTTTACAAGGCCACATTTATTCTGATATCTAAATCTCATAAAGACCCAACAAATAAATAGAGACCAATTTCTCTTATGAATACAGATGCAACAATTCCCAGTAAAATACTTACAAACTGAATCTAGGATTACAACCAATTTATTCATCCACCATGTGATTATGGTGGATCATTCTGGAGATGCAAGGGTGTTTCAACCTTTGTGTCTTAGTTAGGGTTTTACTGCTGTGAACAGATAACATGACCAAGGCAACTCTTATACAAACAGCATTTAATTGGGGCTGGCTTACAGCTTCAGAGGTTCAGTCCATTATCATTAAAATGGGAACACACCAAGATCCAGGCAGGCATGGTGCAGGAGGAGCTGAGAGTTATACATCTTCATTTGAAGGCTGCTAGCAGAATACTGGCTCCCAGGCAGTTAGGATGAGGGTCTTAAAAGCCCAAACCCACAGTGACACACCTACTCTAACAAGGCCATACCTTCTAATAGTGCCAGTCTCTGGGCCAAGCATATATAAACCATCACACCATGGCACTAGCATCTTCAAAATGAAGGGGTCTTCTGCTGCAATTGGGCTGCACTTTCACCAACAGTCTTTAATAATGGTAAAAAGTGGTGCCAAACCTCAGATTCTTTGTATAAGCCATTCAGTTCTGGATCTTCAAGTGATACTGAAGCTGAAGCTTCACCAACGGCCTCTCCTGGCTAAACCTCATCTGTTATGCAAGACCCCTTCATGACTTCAAAACCAGTACCATCTGGCTGACTCTTATACATTACCAAGTCCAAATGCCAGCATAAGACACAACCTTTGCCACCTCACACAGTGGCCTTTCTGGGCCTCCATGCAAGAACACCCCTGACACATGCATGGCCTTAACAACTTTCTTTAGTCCTTGATTCTAATTCCTCAATCACATGGCCAAAGCTGCTGAGTTCTCCTCCTTGCTAGGGCTGGAACACGACCTTCTTATAATTACATCTCCACCAGCTTTTTGTTTTCAATGATTTCCTTCACTGCCTAAGCTTGGCTGTTCTGGGACTTACTGGGTCTGTATACTGACCTTGACCTCAGAGATCTGCATGCCTCTGTTTCCTGAGTGCTGTGATTAAAGGTGTACACCACTCCATCTAGACCTAAGCTTTTCTTTCATTTCTTCTCATTATAGAGTTTTGTAAGCATGGCCATTATGCCTCAAGATCTAGATTAAAGTCTTGTGTCAATCTGGACCAAAAGCACATGTCATCATGACCCACCTCAAGACCCAGATCAAAAGCATGTTGCCTTCCTGACTCAAGATATGAATTAGACATGCCCTTCATTTCTAAATTTTAGTTCATTCCAGATATAGTCAAGTTGACAATTGAGAATAGCTATCACAATTCACCCCTTGTCGACTTGACACATAATCATATCTCCTTATATCCAGATAAAAACAATAACCAGGTCATAATAATGCCTAACATAATATAAGTATCCTTCATACAAGTACAACTGCAAATGCATTGTAAATTTAGACTAGGTGGCAATGTCCCATAGAAACAGGCTTTTCACAAATGGAAGCTGAGATGGGTGGGATCTTGTCCTGAGGTAACCACTTCCTTAATTCTACTTAATACCTTTAATATGTTTATCTTCTTGAAAACAGGATTTAGCTTCATGCTACTTCCCAGTGTCCCTTTAATCCTTGAATCACACATTTTATGTTTTTCCTTTCTCATTTTGCAATGTTTCATCATAATGCTCTTCATAAAAGTGACCCACAGGACAGAATCTATGCTAGGCTGTTTGAAGATTTCTTTTGTCAATGTAGTAACCTAAATCTCTTCACTATAGCCTCAGGCAGACTCTTCAGACAAGGGCAGAAAGCAGCCACATCCAAAATATCACAAGAACACTCTCTAGGCAACATACTAAAATTATTCTCCTCCATAACCTCTTGAACTAGACCTCGATAGTTCAAATCATGCTCAGCATCACTGTCTTCTACTACTATGGTCCATTAAACTCCACTTAAAGCATTCCACTGTTTTCCTAGTTCAAATCCCAGAATCTACATTCCTCCAAACAAAAGCATGATTAGGCCTATCACAGCAATACCTTAGTCCTTATTACCAACTTGTCTTAGAGTTTCCATTGCTGTGACAAAACACCATGACCAAAAAGCAAGCTGAACAGGAGAAGATTTATTTGGCTTGCATAATCAGAGCATAGTCCATCAGTGAAAGAAGTGAGGAAAAGAAGTGAGGCAGGGCAAGATTGTGGAAGCAGGAGTTGATTCAGAGGCCATAGAGGAGTGCTGTTCACTGGCTTGTTCATCCTGTCTTCTTACAGAACCCAGGACTACCAGCCCAGGGATGGCACTACTCACAATGGACTAGGCCCTCCCTCACTGATCATCAATTGAGAAAATTCCCTATAGCTGGATCTCATGGAGACATTTCCTCAATTGAGGCTTCTTTCTGTAATGATTCTAGCTTGTGTCAAGTTTACACACAAAACCAACCAGTACACAAGATAAATTGTATGAAAACAACCTATGTTCAAAAAATATAGGGTAAAAAGCATTGATTGCCTCAAGTCTTAGATAAGACTTGAACTTCAGAGTTTCATGCTGTGTTAAAATTCTTGAGCACTTAAACACTAATAAATGCGGGTTTTTTTTTTTAATTATTATGAAATGGCCATGAGTTAATAGAAGCAAGAGATAGAAGGTTATATCTTCAAGTTGATTTGTTTGGGGGAGCCAAGATGATAAGTAGGAGAGTTGTGGTGATGAATTTGGATTACCATCTTGATATTATTTAAAATCACTGTGAAAATAAACAAATCTTTTGAGCATCTGTGAGAGATTATCTGTTTTAAGTTAATAAAAATGGAAAAACACTCCTAAATGTGGCCAAGACAGTTACATGGTTTAAGTCCTAGACTAATTAATAAAAAGAGGAAGAAAGATGAGCACAAGCATTATCACTTTGTGTTTTCTGACTGTACATGCAGCCTTCCAGCCACTGCCCGCCCCTGTGCTCACCATTGACTGTATACCCTGGAAAACTCAGACAAAGTAAACTACACCTTCCTCAGGGTATTCTTCTTAAGAGTGTTTTACCACAGCAACTAATACATTGATCTCTGTGTGCAACACAAGAAGATCTGAGAAAGCTTGAATAGTTTCTTTTTTATATAGATAATATTTCTAACCAACAAATAAACATAGAAAACAGGAAAGTTTATATAGTTGTGACTACATAAAAATTTCAAAATTAACATATAAATTATGAACTCATTCCAGGCTTCAAACTATATGGCATGAGTACTACATAAAAGTTTATTGTCTAAGAAGAATCGCTAAGAAGAAATATAATAAACAGATCTTGTAAAACCTATAAAACTTCACTTTCTGCTACTTATACAGTAAGGCAGACTTCCATATTCTAAATTATTTTCTTTCAATCACTTGCCTTCCAAAGCCTTTCCTTTTCCACATTTCATATCTTTGCAAGCATCTGAGAATAGTTTGCAAATCTCTATTAGTTATATTTCATTCAGTAAAATGTACCATGCTCCTTATGTATTTCTTATAGAAGAAATTATCAAGGACACTTGTTTAAAATATCAAGACATACTTCTCTCATCTAACCCAAAGAAAAGAGTGTGCTTATTATTATTAGCACCTTGTTTTGAAAATGATTTCAACAATGCACTCAAAGTCTTATATTAGCTTCTCTGGGAACCATACAAATTTGCTCATAAAAAATACCAGCATAGAGAATATAAAGGTTTGAGAAGACACTCAGCACTATTGGCACAATTTTTCTATAAATATAAACTGTCCAAGACATAAAAGACATTAAGTGAAATTAAATTATATAATTTATAATACAAAATGTAGTTTGAAATAACATTTCTTCAGAAAGTAGTTTTCTCAACAATTATTTCCTAAGGCTTAGCAATTTATGTCACATGTGTTATATTACATCATTTCACTGGCCTTAATCCATGGCTTGATTTTAGCAATTTTACTGAAACCTCTAAAAATGATGTGTAAAAACATTTTCAAGCATACATTTTGTAAAAAAATTTAATAAATATTTTGAAATATAATAATCATCTCTTTTCTGAAAATTAAAAATAGGATGGCTCAAATAAAACAGGCTATTTCTGTTTATGAGCTTGAAATGTGATATATTAAAATTGAGTGAGATTAAAATATGAGCTATTTCACAAATATAAATATATATTATAAATATATTATTTTATATTTATAAATATAAATATAAATATAGAGCAGTTTTTAATATATAGAAAAATCCAAAAATCAACCTTCTTGAAAGAAAAAATATTTCATTCTTATCTCCTTTATTAATTATAATGTTGAAGTAAATGGAAAGTTATTTGAGTAATTCTTAATATTTTAATGTTATTTAATAATAAACATGGTATGACTTTAAAAACAACTGTGAGATAATTACCTTGCATAAGTGTTTGTATATAAGACACATATGATATCACGAACAATCTGTGAACAAAATCAATCGATAAGACTTCTCTATAATATTCTATAATACACTGAAACTCCTGCTGCAATCAACTACCCAAAACACCCAAACCTATAAGTAAGTTCTTTTCCTTTGTTTTGTTTGTTCCTTTGTTTTTGTGTCTTTAGATATAAATGTCTCCCTGGTCTATGTTGGCCTGGAGCTGCTATCCTTGTGTCTCACCTTGCCTGTCCCGAGATTGCAGGTCTGTATCATCAAAATGAACTCATTTAATTAAATTAAAATCTCTCTACTAGTTCACTCCCAACTTTAAATTATAAATTTAACATTGCAACTTTCTGGTATATTCAGTAGGAAAGGTAGAGTAAATCTTAGTCTATCTCATCTCTGAAGTGCTGAGCTTTATAATGTGAAGAGCTACTTACTAGTGCTGAAACTTTATATTTTGCTGGACACTGGAGGGGTGAACAAATAATCAAAGTGTGGGGAGCCTCTACCATGAGCCTTAGATAATTTCAGCCTCTAATTCCCTCCCTCTCTTGTTCTTCCTATTTCACATCTCTTTTCTGCTCTCTTAGATTCTTGTTTTACTCAAAGCTTTAGATAATTTTAAAATAAGTTATTAGTGTATCTGCTTTCTTGACTACTCGTCAATCCAAGGTAGTCACTATAGGAGGACCATCAGTTCTCACGAGAATGTACCAGATGAAGGAGAGATCAAACTTTATAGAAAAACTCTCAAATTCAAGTCAGCATAAATATGATATTAATTCAATATGTACCAAATAATATAAATGAAGTTTTAGTTACATATTCAAATAGACAACTTGAAGGTATCAATAGCAAAATGTCAATTTGGGAGTTAAATATCTATGCTTTCTGATAAGGTGTCTCCTGAGAGGCTCAGGCAGAGCCTGACAAACACAGAAGCAGATGCTTGCAGCCAACTATTGGACTGAGTGTGGGGTTTCAGACAGAGAAGTTGGAGAAGGAAGTGAAGAAGCTGAGGGGGTTTATAGCCCCATGAAGGGAGTAACAGTGACAACTGTCCAGACCCTCTGGAGCTCCTGGAGACTGGACCACCAACCAAAGAATACACACGGAGGGATCCATGGTGTTAGCCACATATGTGGCAGAGGAGGGCCTTGTTGGCCACCAGTGGAAGGAGAGGCCCTTGGGCCTGAGGGTGTCAGATGCCTCAGTGTAGGGGAATGCTAAGAAGGGAAGACAGGAGTGGGCAAGTGGGGGGGGAGCACCCTCATAGAAGCAGGGGAAGGGGGGATGGGATAGAGGGTTTCCAAAGGGAGACCTGGAAAAGGGAAAACATTTGAAATGTAAATAAGATTAATATCCAAAAACTAAAAAAAAAAAAAATATGCTTTCTCAGTGGAGTCATGCTACATATGTCATCATTATTCTATGGGGTTATTTTATATAAGTAAAAATCTAAATAAACATCAGTTATATTCATGAAGTAAGAAATAAGCCATACAGAGCAAAGCAAGACTGAAGAGTTGACAAGGAAAAAGCAAACAAATTGAACTTTAGTAGCTATAGGTATGTGAGCGCGTGCGTGTGTGTGTGTGTGTGTGTGTGTGTACATGTGTGTTTATTTGCACATTTATGAGTTCAGTTTGTGCTTGGATGCTAATAAAATATTTGTTAGTGTCTGTGTTTATTTTTTTTTTAACTAGTAGATCAAATTATCCTTCACCATGCTAGATGGTTCTACATTCAACAGTTACTTTATGTTTTAACCCCTAATCCTAAGTTGAGCCTGTCAAGAATGCCATAGTTTACTTTGGTGGAGTAGAAACAGGTTCTGTAAAATATCTTAATTTTGAGCATGGGTGGACAAGAGCACAGGAAGACAATAGGTTTTGTTCTCATCCTGCCCATTCCTGCTCTTCTCCTTGTCCTGACTACTCTCAGTGGGACAGAGCCAGGTCAGGTATAAACAGCAGAGGTGCAGACTTGGAGAGTGGTGCCTGCCTTCATTATTCACAGGCTAGTCATATTCTATGCAGAAACACATGGACAAGAATGGGGCTTAGGAACTACATGGAGAGTACATAAAAGTTTTATCTTTAAGTACAGAAAACTCTTTTAACTGGACTACAAATGGAATTGTTGGTGAGGAATCATTGTATCACCATCTACCAAACAGATGTTGACTTTGGACACAAATAACAATATAAATAAAGATGGCTCAAAGCTGTTAAAAGTATCTTAAGGATTTCTGTTATTAAAGTTTTAAACTATGAAAATCTGCAAGTGAAGTTGTAAACATAGGTTTTTTTAACACAATATTGTATTCTGTATAAAAATAGTGTCTGTACAGGTTATGATTTTTTTTTTACTGGCTATATAAATTTATCCTGTGCACAACTACTTGAAATAGCTGATGATGTCTTTGACTGTGTTTACACCTGTCACTCTCCTTTTCATTCATGTCATGTGACATCACATTTATTCTTCAGATACTTGTGCAGCATTTCAAACTGCACAGCCAGGGCTGTCCAAGAATCGTCATGGTTTGCTTGTCTCTCATACCCCACCTCTAAGTAAATGTAATCATATAGTCAGTGATAGGTAAAAATTACCTTTG
Organism: Rhynchomys soricoides; assembly: GCA_019843965.1. Taxonomy (NCBI): domain Eukaryota; kingdom Metazoa; phylum Chordata; class Mammalia; order Rodentia; family Muridae; genus Rhynchomys; species Rhynchomys soricoides. The sequence goes on from JADRCH010000163.1 coordinate 4,076,360, forward strand.
AAAGAATAGAATAAAATATCTCTAATAATGTGATTTTTAAAATTGTAGTGCCAGATAGAGACATCAATAAAATGATGTAGATAGATAAAAATGATTCATCCTAAAAGGAAAGAAGGAATTTGAGCAACTTGCATTAATCTATTACAGTTCTCATAGTGAATCCACAAAAAAAAAAAAATGATAAATGTTTACATACGTTTTTAAAGATATGATAAGTAATCACTAGGACAAGTGGAAGCAATAATGTTTTTGTGTATCTCAGTGGAGTCTGAAATAGAGAAAACAATTCAAAATGGTTAATTACAAAATTTTACATTGAAACAGTAAGTATCTGTCAAACTAAGTATCACAATGATTTTTGATAAAGATTAAATTTTCTTGTCTTTAGAAGCCACCAGCCAAGGAGTACACATGGCTCCAGCTGCATATGTAGCAGAGGATGGCCTTGTCAGGCATCAATGGGAGGAGAGGTCCTTGGTCCTATGAAGGCACCATAGATGCCCCAGTGTAGGGGAATTGAGGGCAGGGAGGGTGGGTGGAGGAACACCCTCATAAAATCAGGGGGAGGGAGACTGGGATAGGGGGTTTCTGGGAGGGGGGAAACCTGGAAAGGGGATAACATTTGAAATGCAAATGAAGAAAATATCCAATAAAAAAAGAAAAAGAAATAAAAAGAGAAAAAAGGAAAAATGTGTGCTTATCAGTTCCACAGTTGAATGCATTAATGAAATTATTAAAGTGGTGATTAAAAGCATCCAACGAAGACAGCAAACTAGGAGCTGTCTTTGTAACCTGGTTATGGGGGTGATTTTAAAAATAAGAGGCACTACTTTAAAGGCAGAGAGGAACTTCTGAAATTCACAAAGGTGGTAAAGACCAGCTGAGAAGTGTGGAGGAGATTTTTTAATGTATGTGGTAGTTTAAATAATGCCCCCATAGGCTCACATATTTGAATACTTAGTCAAGACTGAGTGGCACTATTTAAAAGTATTAGAGGGTATGCGTTTGTTGGAAAAACTGTGTCACTGGGGGTGGGCTTTGAGGTTTCAGGAGCTCAAGCTAGGCCCAGATTCTCTTTTTTTCCTGCTGACTACTGACTTAGATGTAGCACTCTCAGCTACCTCTCCAGTACCATGACTACATAAGAGTCATGGTGTTTCTTCACAGCAAGAAAACACAGATTAAAACAATGTGCCAAAATCAACTTCAACTTTGTAGCTACCTGGTAAGGCAAGGGGGAGAAAAGCCCACTGAAAAGGAAAGCCCACTGCCTATCAGCCAAATAGCCCCACTCCCAAAGACATATTCCATGGCCTATACAACCACTTCAGTGCCTGATAGGACTCTTTACCCAATTCAGGCAGATTCCCAGTGCTCAGGCACAGGCCACACCAGTCAGAAGAACAGAGGAACCCTGCTACAGCAAAGGCCAAGCTACTCTCAAGAAATAAGAACAAGATCAACAACAGACAGGGCAATGTGGCATCACCAAAGCCCAGCTATTCTATGACAGCAAGACCTGAATATTTCAGTGCAGTTGAAGCACAAGAAAATGCCCTTAAAATCAACTTTATGATGATGGAGAACTTTAGAGAAGAAATAGAAAAAAAGTCCCTTAAAGAGCCCAGTAAAGGACAAGAAAATGGAGGAAATCAATAAATCCCTTAAAGAAAAATAAACATTGAAGCCAAGAAAAACAAATAAATAGGTGAAGACCCGAAAATGGAAATAGAATTTAAACATACACACAAACACACACACACACATACAAACACACACACACATGAACACAAATGTTAGGTCTAAAAAGTACCTAACACAAAATTCCAGGATATCCAGAACATTATGAAAAGACTAAACCTAACAATAATAAAAATAGAAAAAGAATAATCCCAACTCAAAAATCCAGAAAATATATTTTAAAAATTCATAGGAGGAAACTTTCATAACCTAAAGAAGGACATGCATATAAAGGTAAAAGAAGCTCAGAGAACACCAAATAGATGATACCAGAAAAGAAAGACACACACACACACACACACACACACACACACTAATTCAAACACTAAACAAAAAGAACAAGGAAAAAAGACTTAAAGCTTCAAAGGAAAAGACTAAGTAACATCAAAAGGCAGACCTATCAGAATTATGCCTGACTTCTCAACAGGGACTCTAAAAACCAGAAGGGCCTGGGCAGATGTCTTGCAGTCTCTTAAAAGACCATAGATGCAACAAAAATACCTAGCCCAGGCTACTATAACCAGCAAAACCTTCAATCACCACAAATAGAACAAACAAGATATTGCATGACAAAGTCAAATTTAAACAATAACTATCCACAAATCCAGCCCTATAAAAGCACTAGAAGGAAAACTCCAACCTAAAGAGGTAAATTATACCCACAAAAACACAGGCAATAAATAATCTCATACCAGCAAAACTCAAAGAAGGGCAACACACACACATGCACGAACACACACACACACACACACTACCACCACCACCACCAACAACAAAATAACAAGAATTAACAATCATTGGTCATTAATCTCTCTCAGTATCAATGGATTTAATTATCTAATAAAAAGACACAGACTAACAGAATGAATATGAAAACACAATCCATTATTCTGTTGAATATAAGAAACACACCTCAATATCAAAGATAATAGATATTACTTCAGAGTAAAGGGTTGCAAAAAAGATTTTCAAGCAAACAGACCCAAGAAGCAAGCTGATGTAGCTATTCTAATATCTAACAAAATGGACTTCAAACAAAAATTAATCAAAGAGATGGGGAAGAACATTCCATACTCACCAAAGGAAAAAAAAATCCACCAAGATGGCATTTCAATTTTAACATTTATACTCCAAACACAAAAGCACCCAGCTTTACTAAATCATACATCAAACCTCATATACTCAATAGTGAAAGAACACCAAAACCTGACTCTCACTAATCAATAGGTCATAGAAATAGAATAGATACGTAGGGACATTAATATAATTCAAATTGACCTACTAGATATCTACAGAACACTTTACCAACACACAAAAGAATACATGTTTTTCTCAGTACCTCATGGAACATTCTCAAAAATTGGCCACATACTCAGTCACAAACCAAGTCTCAACACATATAAGAAAACTGAAATAACTCATTGTATCTTATCAGACCACCATGGAGTAAAGCTGGACTTCAACAATAGCAGAAAGAACAGAAAGCCTACAAACTCATGGAGACTGAACAACTCCCTCCTGAATGAACTCAAAGCAAAAGTAAGAAAGAAATTGAAGACTTCCTAGAATTCAATGAAAATGAATGCACAACATACCCAATCTTGTGAACACAATGAAAGCAGTGCTAAGTGGAAAGTTCATAGCACTAAGTGCCTTCATAAAGAAATTGAAGAGCTCTCATACTAGCAACTTGGCAGCAAACCTGAAAGGTCTAGAACAAAAAGCTGCAAAGAAACCCATTAGGAGTAGATAGCCAGAAATCATCAGATTGAGGGATGACATCAATAAAGTAGAAATAAAGAGAACAATACAATGAATCAATGTATTTACCTTCATTGAAGTGGCTAGATACAAGATTAACTGAAGAAAAATCAGTAGCCTTCCTATATACAAATGATAAAGAGGCTGAGAGAGAAATCAGGGGTGGGGGAAAACATCCTTCACAATAGCCACAACAATATAAAATATCTTGGGGTAACTCTAATAAAACAAGTGAAAGTATTGTATGACAATAATTTCTAGTCTTTGAAGAAAGAAATTGAAGAACACATCAGAAGATTGAAAGATCTTCTATGCTCATGGATTGGTAAGAGTATCACAGTAAAAATACCCACCTTACTGAAAGCAATCTACAGATTCAATACAATCTATATTAGAATTCCAACACAATTCTTTACAGACCTTTAAAGAAAAATACTCAATTTCTTATACAAAAAGAAAACACCCAGTATGTCTTTAAAAAAATCTGCAAAATAGGAAAGCTTCCAGAGGTATCACCCTCCCTGGTATCAAGCTATACTAAAGAGCTATAGTAATTAGAAAAAACACATGGTATTAACATTAAAGCAGACAGTTTCTTCAATTAAATAAAATTGAAGACCCAGAAGTAAATTCACATACCTATAGACACTTGAATTTTTTTTTTTTTTTTTTTATGAAGAAGCCAGAAATATACAATGGAAAAGAGAAATCATCTTCAACAAATGGTACTAGTTTAATTGCCATGCTGGTATGTAGAATCCAAATAGACCCTCACCCAACACAAAACTCAAGTCCAAGTAGATCAAATACTTCAACATAAAACCAGATAGACAGACCCTGATAGACGAGAAAGTGGAGAATAGCCTTAAATGCAAACTGGCAAGGAGACAACTTTCTGAACAGAACACCATTAGTGCAGGCACTAAGAGCAACAATAATAAATAAATGAGACTCCATAAAACTGAAAATTCTTTTGAAAAGCATAGGACACCATCAATAGGACAAAATGGCAATCTACAGAATGGGAAAAGATCTTCACCAACCCTACATCTGAAAGCGTTGATGGGCCAAAATATATAAAGAACTCAAGAAACTAGCCATCAAAATAATAATAAATAATCCAATTGAAACAGATCTAAACAGAATTCTCAACAGAAGAATCTCAAATGGTTGAGAAGCACTTAAAGAGATATTCAGCATCCTTAGCCATCAGAGAAATGCAAATCAAAACTACTCTGAGATTCTATCTTATTTCTGTCAGAATGACTAAGATAAATAAGGAGGTGGAGCTCATGATGGTAAGGCTGTGGAGCAAGGGGGATCACTCCTCCATTGCTCCACTGCTACTCAGAGTGCAAACTTTGGAAATCAATATGCTGGTTTCTCAGAAAAATGGAACTCCATCTACTTCAAGATCCAGCAATATAACTGTTGTGGATAACCCTAGGGATGCTTGTATTTTGATGCTAATTCTGCTCTCCTGGGAGGGCCTGGGAGTGAGGAATGAGTCACAGACTCCTGGTAAACCTTCTCCCCACCTTAATTTGTAAAACAAAGGTAGAACCTGTGATTGGGCAGGAGAAGGGAAGGTGCAGCTATAAGTTTGGGAGAGAAGGAGGAGGAAAAGAAGAGAGAACAATGGAGGAGTAGATGGAAGGAAAGTGGAGCAGAAGCATGTGGCCTGGAGAAACTGCAAGTTATAAGGGTCTCATAGATCGGGAAGAGGGTAGTGTAGTGGTGGATCTGCCCAATCTAGGCGTACAGCTTGTATTCATATTAATTGAGTTGTATTTTCTTTTCCCAGGCTTATTTGGGTTGGAGATTTACCGCAGCAACAAAGCACTCTTGAATATATACCCAAAAGATGCTCTGTGCTATCACAAGGATACTTGCTCAACTATGTTCCTAATAGCTTTATTCATAATAGCCAAAACAAGGAAACAACCTAGATCTCCTTCAGTCGAAGAATGGATAAAGAAAATGCGGTACATTTGCACAATGGAGTATTATGCAGCTGTTTTAAAAACTGACATCATGAAATTCACAGGCAAATGGATGGAAATAGAAAAAAAATCATGCTAAGTTAAGGTAACCCAGACTCACAAAGACAAATATGTTATATACACAATTATAAGTGTATATTATCTGTAAAGTAAAAGATGGTCATGCTTCTGTCCACAGACTCAGAGAGTCCAAGTAAGAAGGAGGCATTAAGTAGAAACACAAAGATATCCCTGGGAATAGGAAATGGATTTCTCAGGTGAAGTGAGGCCAGAGGGGTTGGGAAGAGGAAGGATTAAGTGTGGTGAGATGAGGGACAGAGATGATACTGAGAGAAATTACTGGAATTGGGGGATATTTCAGGGGTGAGGTAGAAACCTAGTTGCTGTGGAAACTCTATGGAACCTAGGAGAATAATTCTAGGAAATACTCCTAGTTATGGAGGAATCAGAGCTTGAACTAGCCATCTTCTGTAACCAAGCAAGGGACTGAGACACCAACCGAGCCACAAAACCTTCTACCTATAGTTTGTCCTGCCTGCAGAGTGTTCTAGGACTGGAGCCTAGCAGAACAGTCATCAAAGAGACCAGAGAGACTTTATCCAGCATTTGATGAGAGCAGATGTAAACACCACAACCAAACATTAGGTAGAGCTTGGGGAGTCGTGTGGAGGAGGGGAAAAGGATTGGAGGAACCAGGTGGGTCAGGGACACATCACAAGAACATGACCCATAGAATCAACTGACCCAGACTCATGGGGACTTGCAGAAATCAGAGCCTGTGCATATATGTTATGGCTAGGATATTCTTGTGGGAATCCTAACAGTGGGAGGAGGGGCTCTCCCTGACTCTTTTGCCTACTTGGAGAACCTTTTTCCTTCTACTGAGTTGCCTTGTTATGCCTTGATGTGATGGTATGTCTTATCATAGCTTGTTTTATGGCATGTTATGTTGATGTCCCTGGAAGGCCTACTCTTTATGAGGAGAGACAGAGAAGGCGAGGGTCTAGGGGAGACAGAGGTGGTGGGAAGAGGCTGGAGAGAGTGAAAGGTGGGGAAATTGTGGTTGGGATATAAGATATGAGAGAAGAATAAAAAATAACAAAAGAAAATCAAAAAGAAAGCCAGATGCCACTAGACTGGTGGTCCGACCTTCCAGACAAGTCCTCAGCCCCAACATGATCCAAATGTTAGACCTGAAGCTTTGAAACTGCTAGAGAAAAATGCAGATGCACACTTCAAGACATAGGCAGAGGCAAGGACTCTCTTTAAAGGATTCACTTGCAAAGGAAATAATCTCAAGAACTAACAGATGGAGTTGTATAAAATCCAAAAGCTTCTACATGACAAAGAAAACAATTGCCAGGTCAGGCACCAATTTAATATCTATATTCTATGAAGGACCTCAAAAAATAAGCACCAAAATATCCAACCAATAAATGCTAAGGTGCTAAATGCAAACTGCTACGGTGAATAATATTTCTCCAAAAGAAGTGTAAATAATAATATATATTTGGAATGGAGTCCACATTCATATTTTCAGGAATATCACTCCAGTTAGAACAGCTATCATCAAGAAAACAATGAAAAATGCTGGCAAGGGCATGGGGAAAGGGAAACCCTCATACACTACTGGTGGGGTATAAATCAGAGGAGACACTATAGAAACTAACCTGGAGGTCCCTCAAATAGATACAGGTGAAACTACCAAAAGACCAGTACATCACATCTGTGTACATACCCAAAGGACCCTAAGCCAAGCTATCACAAAAAGGTAAGTACATCCATATCTATTTTGCCATTATTCACAATTTCCAAGAAGGGGGACAGAAGTAGGTTTCCATCAACAGATGAGTGGATAAAAATAATGTTGTGTGCCTACAAAGTGGACTTTTATTCAGTAATAAAGAAAAATGAAATCATGACACTTGCAAAAAAATGAATGAACTGGGAAATCTTTTCTCTCACGAAATACAGGTGTAAATGTTTCTCTGTGTGTGTTCATTATGAAACAAGAAAGGGGAGTGTGTTCATTATGAAACAAGAAAGGGGAGGAACATATTTTGTTGGTGAATGGGAAGAATTAATGGAATTTATGTGGCATGAAAGTAGAGGAACTTAGAGTTTTTCCACAGGAAGGAGCCAGTAGCAGTAGGGGGGAATTAAGAAAAAAATTACTATATATATATATATATATATATATATATATATATATATATAATTAATATTAAATATTATATTAAGAGTAAATAATAGCTGTAATGTTTTTATATAATCATTGATAAATATATCAATTATTTTATCTTAGCTTAAAGATTAACTAAAAAGTTAGCAGGCAAAAAATTAGCCACAAATTCTATAAATTTAGATTTGGTTGCCTTCATTTCCTATGTCTTGGGTGATATTTTTCTATATAAAAATGACATTAAGTTTTACATGTGTGTTTTGAATCCAGGTCCTGCAGTCTCATTTTCTCTACTGAAAAGTTATATTATTTTCATTACTGTTACTAAGAAGAAAGTTCTCCAAAGTAACTGTAGAAACTAGAGAGAGTGCAGAAACCACAGGGTAGACAGTTCTTGGCACCAATCCTGATCTGAACTCACTTGCTATGTTATTAATTATATTGACCCATGTTACAAATAAGAAACAAATCTTTATTTCTCTCTGAAGTCCTACTATGAACTGCCTAACAGATAATTAGGGATAAGAGATAATAAAATGTCATTATTATATTAACTTAGAATTCATGGGTATTAGGCAAAGACAGACCCAGAGACAGCATTTTTATAGTCTAAGAAGAAAAATTAAGCCGCACACTGAGGAAGAACACTGCACTGGGGATGTTAGGGCCCATTATATCCAATGTGCCTAGTTATTTCAAATGTAAATGAAAGAATTGTGTTATTTGGTTTCTGTCCCCTTCATCCATTATTCTGCAGCAAGGCAAGGCTTTACAGGCTCTTAGCTTGAGCCTTTTTAAAAGGTGACTAGCCTGCCATTCTATAACTTAAAACAAGTTATATTTGTTTAAAAAGATTCACTAGTAGTTTGCCTTTTTAGATAACAACCTGTTATAATTTGCATTTTAAAAAAAGAATTTTAATTTCACTTTCCTAACTGAAATCTCAGTGGCCTAGATTACTCAAAGTGAATTGTTCATAAAAGCAGTGATGACTGCAATAAAGACCTTTTTCTCAGTTCACTGATTTAACTATTATCTATAGTTCTTTTAGATGCAGGCTACTAGGCATCTGTTTTATAGATAAAATTGGTGATAAATGCTATACGGTCAGCAAACTCTATAGGAAAGTAGAGTAAGCTGTGTGTTTCCAAGTATAAGTTTTGTTTTGTTTCAAACTAAATGGAAAGCTAGCATACTGCAAAATCATTCATTGTATGTGTGCAGAGAATGAAAAATAGAGAAACATTCTTACCGCTTGTTCCATGAAATCGAATTCAGGAGCACAGGTGTATATTAAGGTATCAAAGTCTGTGTACCTTAGGATTCTAGCTGCTATAAGGTCACTCAGGCAAATCTGGAAGAAAATAAGGCAAAATGAATGAAAATTAAACAAATGGTATAGTCATCAATAGATAAATGATATTGCCCAACTGTACCAACGTCTACAGTGTGACTACAAGAAGTGTGGGCATGTCTCAGAATCAAAAATGCACAGAGATGAGTGTGTTATGGATATCAAAACTACTGAAAATAGAATTTCTATCAAGTGTGCTGGTTAGTTTTTGTCTAGTTGACATATACTAGAGTCTTTTGGGAAGAAAGAACCACAGTTAAGAAATCGCCTCTTGCTTTTTGGAATGGGAACAGCAGATCAGTAAGATGTAGCTACTAGAGTCTCCTGGTATGGTGGATCCACAAGGCTTCACCACCAGAGGAATCAGATTTAAATAAGGCTTACAGGATTAGGTTTTAGTTGTTGTGCCCAGAGATTGAGTTGCTATTATTTCTGAGCTAAGTTTGTGCTGTGTTTTCTTTCACGTGGTGGCTCATCTGGGTTCCAGAGAGAAAGGTACAGCAGAAAAGTGTGGGTTTGCCTGATATGCACCACAGAGGCCGTGGGGGTATTGAAGCATGGGGCTGGCGTGGTAGCGACCTGCCCGTGGGAACCTAGTGAGCTGGGTGGAGAGATCATGGAGCTCTGAGTCAGAGCTTCTCAGGATAAAAGCAGGTCAAGCCATTGCCTGCCAGTGCATGGCTGGCCAGCGTGCAGGGCCTGAGAGAACCAGAGTGTAGCACTGGAACATCTGGAAAATTCCTTCTTTTTTAATACTTCCCAAAATAGGTGGTGAACCAACATGCAGCTGGGCACAGATCCACTAGAAATTTAAGTTTATTAGCCTGAGAGTTAGAGTGTTATACTTTTTTAGAGAGTAGCTGGGTAGTGCTGATGAATCATGTCAACTCAAGAGCGGGAATTGAAACAAAGCAGGCTGTGAAATCCCCAGCTGTGGGGAATTGCAGGCTGCTCTGAGTCAGAGGAAGAATGAAGTTGCCTACTTCTTAGGGAAGAGAAAAATGGAACTGTGAATTTGTAATGTTGGGATTATTTGTCTTCAGGAAAGAGTTATATACAGATTCTGTCTGAATCACATGAAGAATTTCGCCCATGGTTTGAAACTAAAAATTAGTCACTGACTCCAGAGTAGAGAGTGCAGTGACAATCATTGCCTGCTTTGATCAGGTATTAATTATTAATGTTTGTGGCTCCATATGGAGAGACAAACAGATACTATATCAGGTACTAATTATTATCAGGTAGAGAGATCAACAGATAATTAGTATAACAAGATGGCTGCTCTAGGCAGAGAGCCAAACAGAAAGATGGTAGACGATTGTTCAACAACCACAGGATACTCATATTCTGTCTAACATGGGAGATTTTGAGTTTTGTGGTTATATAATTCCTCTGGGAGAGAGGTCTAAAGGGTTTTCTGATTACTGGTTCCCTTGAGTAGTCAGTAATATGATGATTTAAGAAAAAGGTTTTGTCTTTGTGTTTTTGGAAAAGGTTATTAAGGTATTTACACCTTCCAGAGTTATATGGATCAGATATGGTGATGGGAGACCTCCAGAGGTCTAGATTCCAGAGAATCAAGCAAAAAATAAATTATCTTGATGTGACTTATATTTTGTCTTGAGATTTATATGTTGCAGAATGTAAAGCTTCGGTGAGATCCATTGTCAGACATGCTAAATTGACCTGCTTGAACTCCTGATCTCATGGATTTTCAGCTGGAACCAGTCAGAACACAGACATCAGAAACTTTAATAATCATTGGCGAGGCCTTCTTAAGGCCAACAAACTCCCCTATTTTCCCTACTCTTCTCCAGTCCCCTTCAAAAATACCTCAATGCCCATATTCAGCTTGAAGAAGGTATGCAGAGTGGTTGTCCCAGTTCCCTGAGCTTTGGGGCTGGAGGTGGTTATTATAGGTTGCCTTTCTAGGGAATGTAGAAATGGTCATAATTGAAACAGGGAGGAAATAGCTAGAATTGATTGTATAGCCATAATCTCTATTTGTAGAAATCTTTATGTTTGTTACTAAGTTGAAGTCATAATCTTTTATTTTGGTACAGAATTTATTTTGATGCAAAATCAAGGTTTTTAATTGGTATAAATTTCATCTATTGATACAAATATTTTAAAAGTACAGGGCTTAGATCCAGTCATTCTTTCACTGTTATTATAAACTGATCTGAGACAATTAAGCCTATTAAGAGCCAAATAGCAAATTCATGACTCTGAGTTTATTGTTAGGGTGTTTTCAAGATTTTAATTAGAAATAGCTGAGAGTAGTTAACAGAGAACAGTCCAGATTGCTTTACATAGAAAGCTGGTTTTCAAAAAATGTCAGAAATCCAAAGAATGTGACATTTAATGTTATTTATTCACTAGTTGTTAAGATAAGTCTGCTCCTGACAGTTTTCCCTTTCTTGGATTCAAAGAAAAATTGAGCATCAGTGGAGTTGCTCCAGTTTTGGTGAGACAGCCACTAGGCAAGAATTGCCTCATTTCTCCTGCAGACCTATACTATTCTTGAAAGGACAAAATATACAGGTTAGGACTGCTTAGTTCTGCTGAGACAGAATAAGCTAGTCCTTAATTTCCTGTTTCTCAGATCTGTCAGATGATCCTGGGCCAGAAGGCTGAAGACTGATGCTCCAACTTCCTCACTTACTGGGGCTGTATAGGTAGGCAGCTGTCTCCATAATTTGTCTCAGTTCTGGAAGCTGTGTTAGGCTTCCTATATATTTTCAGTTTATGTTGTCCATTCTCATATTTCTGGCAGGGTTGAAAAATTACTTACAGTCTCTTAACCAACCCAGGCTATTTACTTTGAGAGAAAAGATTTGAGAGAATGGTTTTCAGATGGCATACAATCTAAAGCCAGGACAAAAGTCAAGGTAGAATCATAGTTTTTTAATTTAGGATAGATGACAATGCTCTATCTTAATTGATAGACTGGGTGTTAGGTCTATCTTATAAATTACAAAATGGTAATAGTTGTGCTCTATATTTGAAAGAAAGGTTTTTTGTTTTGTTTTGTTTTTGTTTTTGTTTTTGTTTTATTAGTACAGAAAACAGGAAGTGTTGTGGATAGCCCTGGGGCATTTTGTATTCTGCTAATTCTGCCCTCCTGGGAGGGGCTTCAGACAAGGAGTGAGTTACACCTGTGACTTCTTGTGAACCAATCCCCTAATGAATACAGGAGCCAATCACTGGGCACATAGGAGGGGCTTCTGGATTGGAGGATAGAAGAGAGGAAGGAGGAGAGAGAGAGGGTCATTTTGGAATGGGAACAGCAGATAGATAAGATGTAGCTACTAGAGTCTCCTGGTATGGCAGATCTGCAAGGATTCACCACCAGAGGAATCAGATTTAAATAAGGTTTACAAGATTAGGTTTTAGTTGTTGTGCCCAGAGATTGAGTTACTATTGTTTCTGAAAAAAAGAAAAGAAAAGAAAAGAAAAGGAAAGAAAGAAAGAAAGAAATTGTCTCTGTCAGATTGTCCTGTGGGCATGTCTGTGGTACATTTTAAAAATCAATTATAGATATAATTGATATAAGGGTATATATATATATATATATTATATATATAATATATATATGTGGGTCTACCATTCTGTGGGTAGTGCAAATACCGGGAAACTGGGTTGTATAAGAAAGCAAGATGAGCAAGCAATAGATCATAAACCAGTAAGGAATGTTCCTCCATGGTCCTGGCTTCAGTTCCGACCTCCATGTATCTTATTGAGCTTCTGCCTCATTGATGAACTGTGATGAACTGTGACATGAAACTGTAGATTAATTTTTTTCTCCCCCCAAATTGTTTTGGTCAAAGATTTATAAAAGCAACAGTGAACAGTGGCATGAATGCCATTGGAAAAAACAACCACTTTCTATTTGGAATGAAGTCCCACTCCATTAGGTACAATCCATACCTGCCATCCCAAAAGATGCAGCCCATACATGGTACCTTTATCAAGCCAAGAACTTGTGGTTAGAAAAGGCATAGACCCTAGGGGTAATCTTAATACCAAATGGACATAGTATGGACATAGTATTAAACCATTTCCTTTTGGCTTGTGGTTATACCCATACATCAATACATCTTTCAACCTTCAACTGAGATACTTCTATGTACAGTATATAGTGTTAAAACAGAGACCCACAATTTGCCAAGGGGCAGAGAATAAAAGACTACAGAATACTCAGCCTTCTGAAGGCTTAGGGATCATTGTGGAAGGTAATGCAAGGTGTGATAGCCAGAAGCAGTTTATGACTACAACAAAACATCTAGACACTGCAAGGAAGCTGCACCTATGGACCTACAGCAGCTGTGACTGTATGCACAGAATTTGTCAAACAGAATCCCAGCATGTACAAAGGAGTTGGTTACACAATCCCATGCCTAGCCATGGAGTGACTAGAAACTGTTAGCTGCTGGGAGAGGGAGAGCTTTCCCTAAGATGGTAGCCTTCAGAAATTTGACCATGCTCCAGTGGAAGACCACACATCCCAGAGTAACTGGACAGCATAAATGGGTCTTGAAGAGTTTAAAAATAAAGGATAAAAACTTCAGTGGGTAGGGAAGGGGAGTGGGTCTGGGAGGAGTTGAGGTGAAGAGGTGAATGGTTGAAATACATTGTACGAAAATGAAATTCTCAAAGAACTAATAAAAAATACAGAGATGATAAGAAGTGGAAAGAAGTCAGAAAAAAATCATCTGAATTTGTAAGGCTGAAGCCAGTGTTTGCCTAAAATAAACTATTGTGGAGTTCGTGACATTTTTAATCCTATAATATATAGGGGAAGGGGGACACTTTCAGTTCACTTCTCAGTGAACTGCAAATCATAAACCTTTCTATGTATTATGGCTTTCACAAAGCCTCACACACTGCTTGTATTTGGTACTTGACACTTTAAGACATCCATTCATCTGTTACACATGAGAATTCTCCCACATAGGAATCATGGCTACACTTACTGTTTTGACTTATGTGACACCATCAACCAAAGCCAATTGAGAACCCTTGCTTTCTGTCACTGAGGAGACAAGTATTTTTGCACTGTGAGTTCTTTGGTATATGGAACCTTGACTCAAATTCTCTGAGAGGCACAAAAATCATTTTACCAACTTTGATGGCTATCAGTGTTCTCCACTGAGAGTCCTCTTATTGACCAATACTGGGTCAATAAGAGTTACCACTTTTCAATTTAAAATACTCCTCGTAACTAATAATAGCAATAAAAAACTACTAAAATTTTACTTACAGAAAATCATTTAGTACTACCATTACACCATTAATTATGGATTTATAATCTAATAATTTATCATAAAAATGATTGGACTATATTTTTATTTCATCCAATGGTGATGAATATGTTTTTTTTAGATTTGCATAGGTTGAATAAGAATACAAAAACTTGTAATCAATAAAATTACCAGCGAACCAAATGGATAAGTAATGTCTTAATAGTCCAAATAAAGTTAAATAAAAAATATACCTTACTAAGTAAAAACAGTAAGGATAATAAAAGAAACTGGTGCCTTGCATCCCAGAAACCAGAAACAATACACCAAGGAGGCCGTGGTTACCATCCCAGAAACAATACACCAAGGAGGCCATG
>JADRCH010000163.1:4091813-4184939 GCA_019843965.1 Rhynchomys soricoides
GGTTACCATCCCAGAAACAATACACCAAGGAGGCCATGGTTACCATCTCAGAAACAATACACCAAAGAGGCCGTGGTTACCATCTCAGTAAGTAGGTAACGAGGTTTTACACATTGAGTTTCTAACAGATTAAAATACAAAGAGCTGCTAACATTTTTTATACAATAATGTACCAGAACATAATTTAAACTCTATTGAAAAACTTAAAGTTCTGTATTTCAAAGGTACGTATACACTGGTCATATGTTAACCTCTTCAATAAAGGAAAAATTATCATTAAGCACATGTTTATGTTTAGCTGAAATGGTACAAGTTACTACTAAAGAAATTCTTAGCTTTCTGGCTGGAAGACTACACTGGCATCCACTGAGACATTTTCCCTGGTCATTCACTACCCCTGTTAACCTGTTCGATTTTATGATCAGCTCTGCAAATTATGTGCTTGGAACCGGGACAAATAGGAGTCCTATGCAATGAAAAGATATGAATAGGCTGCTTCAAGTTATTACCCAGTTGTGTACTGTTAGAAATTTTATTTACTTTTTAAGCAGAATATACTTACATGGTCTGAAACACCACAGATTTTAGATGTCAGAAATTTCAAAATAATTGTTCCACACCACCAAGCACAGCCTTGGATTAGCTAGAAAATAAGAAGGATATAACTCAGTTAAAATATTCAATGCAGAACACCAGCGTGCTGTGAAGAAGAAATGGGGAGACAAGGAAAGCCCTTCACAGTTCTGTTTATTGGCCCAGAATTAAATTTGGTAACACCGTGACGCTGTTATAAAGTACCTAAAACATCAGGGCACTACATATCCTAAATCTAAAGATAATTCTAAAAAACCAAAACCAACCAACCAAACAAAAACTTCCCTTTAGTCTCTTTGAAGACAGAGACAGTTTTATTCCTAACATTATCTTCAGCTAAAAATCAAGCCTCAGAGAGGGCATCAAAGAACAGTAGATAAAGGAGCAGGGTAAGAAATATTAAGATCCCAAGGTTGGAGGGGAGTGTATCTTCTGTCCATGCCAGGGACAGGACAACTGTAGTCAAGATCTCATGTAGATGGGGCTGCCTGCACATGACCTGAACAATTCAAGCTAGTCTACACTTTAGTATGACTGAGAAAGGAGTTCACAAGCCACATCCATAGCTGAGGAGTTACAGAGAGATAGCTGATGGTTTCTGTGGAAGGGAAAGTCCATTCTCTTTAAGAGTGTGGTCACTAATACATCAACGACAATCCAGTGGAGGGCCACACACCCTAGAATGTGTGAACAGCATATAGGAGACTTCATAGGTTATTAAAAAGAAAAGGGGGGGAAAAGACCTAAAGTTGAGGAATGGGAAAATGGGGGTGGATCTGAAAGGAGTCGTGAGAATTGTGTAGCCAATTCTCAAAAAATTTAACACAAATATTTTATTAATATTAATATTTTCCTTACACTTGTGGGAATATGAGTCTTTCTTGAAGAAATAAATTTGATCACATCTGAAGGTTCAGAACCAGGATCTAGAACTAGGAAGAGCATGCAGTATTTGTCTTTCTGGGGTGCCTCATTCAGTACACTTTCCTCTTCCTTCCATTTACCTGAAGATTGTATTTCATTCTTCCTTACAGGTGATAGTTTTCCACAGTGCATATGTATCACAGTTTCATTCCCTATGTTTCAATGGAAGGATATTTACATTTGTTCCATTTCCTAGCTACTCTGAGTAGGGCCACAATACTCACAACACAATTGGTGGAGCAAGAATCTGTGGAGTGGGATGTCAAATCCTTTGGGTATATGCCAAGGAGTGGTAGACCTGAGCAATATGGAATATCTACCTTTGGCATTTGGAGGATGTGCCACCTTTATTTTCCTAGTGACTGGACTACTTTGCAATCCACAGTGAACTAGGGTTGCCTTTTGCCTACATTCTAATCAGTATTTATGATAGCTTTCTTGATCTTAGCCATTCTGACTGGGGTAAGGTGAAATCTCAGAGTAATTTGAACTTGTATTTCCATAATTTTAAGGGTAAAGAACAGGTTGGGGTTAATTTTTTTAATCTTTTGTTTCTTCTTTTGAGAACTCCTTGCTCAAATCCATCGCCCATTTTTGTTTTGGTTTTGGTGTTTTGTTTCGTTTGTTTGGTTAGTTTGGTTAGTTTGGTTTGTCTTTTGCTTTTTTTAGGTTGGGTCTTTTGTTATCTTGACTCTTTGTTTTTTGATTGGAATTGAGATGGAACCAACCTGGAAGCCTCCTCACTGGGGGACTACCTCTTCTAGTCTTGGGAGCAGCTATGTAAGCTTCCAAGGGTGAAAAGCAATTAATATTCCTACCCTGATATGTGGCCTATTAACCCCGGTGACCGAACAACAGGATTCCCAAAGGTACAATAGTGAGAGTTATATCCTGAAGTAGCCCAGCTGAAAAGAAGGGAACTCATGCTGGGCATGGTTAATCTAGTCTACTACCCCTGACTGGCAAGACAAAGGACCCTAGAATTCTTTGTGTATTCTATATATTAACCCTCCATTAGATATACAGCTGGTAAAAAAGAAAATTTGCCCTCTTTTTGGAGGTGGTCTCATCATTTAATGAGGCGTGTCCTTTACTGGACTAGATTTTTGATCTCATAAGGTCTCATTTAGTAATTGTTGACACTGGGGAAAGACAATATCTTCAAGAAATTGTGCTAGTCACTAGATAGTTCAGACAGAAGGGTGGAACTTGATCCTTTTCTTGCATCTTGTATTAAGCTGAACTCCAAATGATCAAGAACGTCAACATAAGACCTGATGTCCTGAACCGGAGGGAGGAGAAAGTAGGGAATGTGCTTGGACTCAATGGCATAGGAAAGGACTTTCTCAATAGAAGGCCAAGAGTGTAGGAAATAAGACCTATAAAGTCAAAATAGGGCATGGAACTAGCTAGGTAGGGTTCTCAAAAGATAAAACACAAACATCTGAGAAACATTTTTAAAATTTTTCAACATCCTTAGCCATCATGGAAGTGCAAACTTTGAGGTTTCATCAAAATTCATTCAGAATGACTAATATTAAAAAACAAAAAATGACAATAAATGCTGCCATGGATGAGGGGTGAGGGGACATATATTCACTGCTGGTGAGAGTTCAAACTACTGCAGGCACTATGAAAGTAAGTGTAGGAGGCTCCCTAATGCTAAAAATAGATCTATCACAGACCCACCTATAACACTCTTGGGCATATATCCAGAAGGACTCTATATCCTACTACAGAGATCCCTGCTCATCCAGATTCATTACTCCCATATTCACAACAGATCAGAAATGGAAACAGCCTTGATGTCCATCAACTGATGAATGCTTAATTAAAATGTGATATATTTACACAATGGTCTACTACTAGGCTGTTAAGAAAAGTGAAATTATGAAATTCACAGGTAAATGATGAGCTGGAAATAATCCGAGTGAGGTAAGCCAGACCCAGAAGAACAAATGTTACATGTTTTCTCTTATTTGTGGATGCTATCTCTGAATCTTCAGATATGACTGTTTTGTTTGAAATACCCATACAGCCCTGGAAATTAGTGAGGAATTGTGGGGGGAGCAGTGTTTTCAAGAGAGGAGAGATCGGGTGGAGTGGTATGAAATGTTAAAGGAGAATAATGAGCAAGAAGGGTTAAGTTGGTGTGGAAGAAAGGAAGGCAGAATAGAGGTGTGAACAGCATTAAAGACATTTAGAAAAAGTCATAAGGAAGCCTGCTACATTCTAAAATCTCTCTTTCCTCATTCCTTGCTAGAATTAGTCCTCTGTTCTTTCTCTGTTAACAAGTTCCATTAGTTATCCTTGATCTGTGAATGCTTTCATTCCCCTTTCACTCTTAAAGGACATTGTGGTGGTTTGAGTGATAAATGTCACCATTAACCTGTGCATTTGAATATGCCATCCCTGGGAGATGGGGCTGTTTACTGAGCTTTGGGAGGTGCAGCTTTACTGGAAGAGTTCATCCCTGATGCTTTGAGAATTCAAAGTCTCATGTCCTTCAGGTTCATAGTCTCTGCTGTATGCTTGTGATTGAAATATGAACTCTCAGCTTCCTGTTCCTGCTGCCAGGCATGCTGTTTACTGCCATGCCTCCCACCTTGATGGATTCTTATCCATTTAGAGCTGTTAGTACAAATAAATTCTTTCTTCTGGGAGTTGCCTCTGGTTTTAGAGCAACAGAAAAGTAACAGAAATGGACACCCTCACTGGATATAGAATTCTTAACTGACATTTTCTTCAGACATTGACAAGAATCCTACCAGCTCCTGCCAGCCTCCACAATTGGAGATTAAGAATCTTCAGATGCTGTAATTCTCAGTTTTACCTTTCTGGGCAATACCCTATTTCCCCTACCTGATATCAAGATTCTTTCCTTAGTTTTCATTTTCCAAATTTTTGTTATAATATATCTTGCCTTGAGTATCACTGGGTTTATCTTAACAGGGATTCACCTTTTGACAGATTGCAGGAGTTTCATCCATTCTGTTTCAAGTATAGCCTAATTTTGAACCCTTCTAGAATTTGATGATATAAATATATAAGATCATTTCTTCTTGCCCATGCATCTCTGAAGTGCAGCCATGTCTCCACTCTCTTCTGGATTCAGATCAAGTTGTTTCTCCTGCCCCATCTATCTACTAGAGATACTGTCTACTAGCTGTCATTCATTCTTGCCACAGGATTTTATACTACAATTACCGTGTTTCTCAATTTTATCATTCCAAAGTTCTCTTTTCTAAAACTTGCTACTTCCTGATATGTTGTAATCCCATATCTAAATATGTTTGCTGAAGCATTTCATGGTGGCTGTTTTAAAAGTTCCTCAGATCATCCTAATGCCCATCGTTGAGTCTCCCCCTTCCCTCTCGCTGCTCCATTCTTCACAGCCTGCAGTAATCACCAATACATTCCAGTCAAGGTTTGTAAAACATACACACAAGGGGAAGAACAGGGTATTGTTTTTCTGTGTCTGACTTCTTTCGTTATGTATAGTGCCCTCCAGCTTTGTGAATTTTCTATATATCATAGGATATCATTCTTATTTATAACTGATGATATTATATTGCGCCTAGCCACACCTCATTTTCTTTTTCTAATGATAGGCACCTACATTGATCTCATGTCTTAGTTATTGAGTATAGTGTACTATAAACATTGATGGTCAGGTTTCTGATGTATTGATGTTGTTTTCTTTGGCTGTAAACCCAGAGTGCCAATATGGAAAGAATAACTGCTAGTATTTCACATCAAGGCATGACTATAGTTCATGATAACCTACTGTGTGTTTTAAGAAAACTAGAAGACAGACATACTCTAAACATAATGTAATGGTGGAGAGATAGGAGTAGCCCTAATAGTCAGAGCAATGGCATATAGCAACTGAAATATCATATTTTATACTATAAATACATGAAATTATTACATGGTAATACATTTACTACACTCATCACTGTACACCATAGATAAATCCCAAATGATCACATTGTACCCTATAAATTTGTACAATTAAAACAATTAGTAAAAATAAAGACAGACATACAAAATTCCACCATTCTATTCACGTCAATACTGACAATTGAGGATTGCCTTTTCTAACTCATTTTTCTCATCCTCAAGAATGAGGATTTTTCTCATCCTTGCTATGATTGGTGGTTGCTACTGCCATCTGGTGTATTATGAATGTGGAACCCCTTTTAATACCCCATTTTAACCTAAAATGATACTCCATTTCAATGTATATAATCCATGACCTTTTATATACTCTTGTTAAAATAAAAATTTATTTTTTGGAATCTCTGCAGAGCTGTTTTTGTTAGTTTAGTTTATCTTGTGCCTTATGTGGCTTCATCTCAACCCAAATTCATGTCCACTAAAAGAGAATGCACCTCCTCACCAGTCCTCCTGCCATTAAGGGAAGGGTGGCAGACACCAGGTTGTAAGAAGAAGAGAGCTCATTCCTTATAAGTTTTTTGGTTTGAATCTCAAATGTCTTCCAAAGCAGGTGTGCTGAAAGAAGAGAGTTCTCAGAGCAGCAAAGCTCAGCACAGCAGGATCCAGAGCCACAGCCTCTGGGAGGTAATTGGAGCATAAGAGCTCTGACCTCTCAAATATTAATCCAAGTATCAATTCCTAAACTAACAGAGTTTGAGAGTGGGACCTCATTATAAAAGTTTGCCTCTTCCCTCCCTCTCTCTTTTACTTCTGGGCTGCCACAAGGCGAGCAGCTCTGAGTAACCACATTCTCATCACCATGGTGCTCCGCATCACTGCTGCTCAGAACAACAGAGCCAAGTGGCAATATCCTGGCACCTCTGACCCATGGGGCAAATACACCTTTCCTCCTTTACGGTGATTTTCTTGGGTATTGTTGTTACAATTATGGAAAGAAGCTGATGCTGCTGTCTTCCTGTCACCTGTCTTGATGGTTTCTGTGATGGTTTGTATAAGCTTGGCCTAGGGAATGGCACTGTTGGGAGGTGTGGGCTTGTTGAGGTAGGTGTGGCCTTGTCTGTGTGGGCTCTAATACCCTTGTCTTAGCTGCCTGGAAGCCAGTATTCTGCTAGCATCCTTCAGATGTAGAACTCTCAGCTCCTCCTGCACTATGCCTGCCTGGCCACTGCCATGCTCCTGCCTTGATGATATTGGACTGAACCTCTGAACCTGTTAAGCCAGCCCCAATTAAATATCCTTATGAGACTTGCCTTGGTCATGGTGTCTGTTCACAGCAGTAAAACACTCAGTAATACAGCCTCTATGGCTCCCCATTGAGGGCAGAAAGGGATAATTAATGCCATATCATCAGGGTGGAGCATGCCCCTGGCTTAAGTTTTTGGGTTTCTCTCCACACCTTTGTCTCCTGGTTACTGATAGAATTCCTGCTCAGTCTCTGCCAGTAGGAAATGCTAAAACAATAGATTTTGATGTGCAGTTTGGCAAAGTTTTCTAAATGCCCTCCCCCCAGGTCTACTTACTGCTTTCAATTGTTCATAAGTAAAATAATTGATGTCCACTAATTTTATCAAAATGATACTTTTCAAAACTTAAATCTACTGTATCTTAGAAATGTCATGTTATCAACTACATGGTAGACAAATCCTTCTACATTTTCATCATAAGCTACAGAAATGCCTCAAAAAGAACATGGGATCCCATTACATTTATTTATTGATGAATTTATTTAATGAAACCTACTTCATTATGCTTAATAAATAAAAATGATGAATTGAAGGAAAAAAAAGCACTGTTAAAAACATGAAATCTTACCCAAAACTGCAGTTCAGTGGCTCCTAGTTTTTGGATTTTGTTTTTCTTTTGCATTATTGCCTAAAAGATATGTAACCAAAATAAAAATTAAGGATGAAGGAAAATTAACATTTATGTTGTACAATTGCCCTCTCCCATATCAACTACATCTGTAATTTTGCCTTAATTATTGACGTTTAGAAGATAGAAAAAAGTGCTTGGTGTGCTGAGATACTGCCTCCTGAATCACATCTCCACCTCACTGAGCCAGGTGATCCATTCTCTGAAGGTAGTTCCTGGGGAGAGTAGGTGGAATATGGTAACACTGGGAACGTCTGGCACCACACTGAGAAAGGGGACCATGCTGTGCACTGTCGGTCTTTATAATGGGGACATGTAGCCTTTCCTCTGTCTCCTCATTATCACCAGATTGCTTAATCAGAAGGGTACAATCTCATACATCATAGAGCCCCTGTACTTCCCTCTGCTGCTTACACCTGTGTTTTTTTCTCAGCAAAAATTCAGTGACTTCATTTCTATAGTCACATCCTATTCATTCCAATGCTTATCAGACTCAGGTCTTTGCAGGCAACACTGGATGTTAATGGGTTTCTACTTTGCTTTGAGTGGGTGGGGGTGATGAACTAGCTGAGTTTAGGGCACAGGATAGCTAGATTAGTGGGTATCAGCAGGATCTAGTGTTGTAATATTTTAGACGGACCTAAGCTGGCTTGAGGTACTCTTGAAAACAACCACCATATTTTATTGCTTATATTGACAATGATGCTTCTGATATGCATAAACCAGAATTGAGAATATCATCTGCTCCCTCCAATTTTCATATAATGAGATACTAGCAGTACTAAAGCAAAAATGCCTTCCCAGGTGCACTGCCTTAATTAATTCTTTGGAGTTTGCACCTGAGTGCTAACATTCTTTTTATTCTTACATCCTTTCTGCTTCATAATAACACAACTTGACATTCTCCTTTCCGTCAAAACCTATGCTTGACTTTCTGCAACTTACCCATGTCACTAACAAACATGAGGAATAATAAGAACTTAAGTACATTGGATTTCCAAACATCAAAATGAAGCACAGGGCAATGGAACCCTGGAAAACAGAAACAAAAATGATTCATAGTCATTACATATATTCGTACTTTGGAGGCAGGTAGGTAATTCTGTCTTTGGCATTTTTATTAGTATATATTTACTGTGCATGATATATTTCATCACGACCTTTTCACATAATAGGTCATATACTTTGATCATATCATATAAACCACTGATTATATAAATTTTCATTCATATAAATATTAACATATTTGGCCAAATAAAAGTAGAATATCAAGTCACTGCCAGGATTGAAGTATTAAAATTCAAGTTTATAAATTACTTATAGCAGAATTTAAACTATCTTCTATGTACTCCTGTGGTCTCTATAGTTTGAATAATGGAAGGACATGATAATACAGTGATAAATGTTTTCACCAATGGTTTGTTGCATCATTTTATGTAAGATTTATTTTGTTATCATTTTGTGTTTTTAAGGAAGATGTGTTTGGAAACTAAGATAAAAATGCAATGATAAAATCTCAGTAGTGGAATGTTACAGTTGTACAATGTTAACATTGTACAGTGTAAAGGAGAAAAGGTATTTCAAAATAATGACAATATTAAAGTGTAAAAATAAAAATTAAAGAGTTGGAGAAGGGGCTCAGCAGCTTAGAGTGCTGGCTGCTCTCGCTGAAGATCCAGGTTCAGTTCCCAGCCCCCCACATGGCATCTCACAACTATCTGTAACTACAGTTCCAGGAGATCCGATGCCCTCTTCTTCACTCTATGGGCACTGAAGACACTTAATGCATATACACACATAGGACAAACACTCATATACACACAAGTAAAAATAAGCACATCTTTAGAGAGGACAGTCCATCTGCTGTATGGTTGCCAGCAAAAGCACAAGGCAGCACAGCCTGATATGATGCTGTTGATATCTTGTGACTGAAACAGTATATAAAAGAATTACCCTATAAAACAGAATTAGTTATGCTTTACAAATTGAGATATTTTACTGTTAGACTTGTAATATTAAAAATGTTACCATGTTGATATAAATGATCTTCTGAAATTTGCTTGGCTCAATGTATCCCACAACATACATGGGAAATAATGAGGCTATCTGAAACAAAAATATAAAAACCCAAACATGAAAGAATTGTCAAAAACATACTGTTCACTATTTATGAGAACAAAAAGTTTGATCTAATTTTTCGGTGGGGAAAACAGAGAAAAGTATAGGCATACATAAATGCATGGTATCCAAAGGCTTTTATTATTACTACTATTGTTTTTTAGCAAGCCAATTAAGAACTATGAAGATAAGTCCCAGGAAACAGTGGGAATTTCTACCTCTGACAATGATATTTGGGGAATTCCTCTCCAGCATAGCTTTGCAAGACCAACATTGGATAAAGTGTGTTAATTGTGTGACAGGTGAAAAATAACAGCCTAAGCAGGCTTACTTTGTAGGAGGACACACCAGGAGACAGATGCCTCCTAAATTCTCCGGCTTTGGTTTGAGGCTTTAAAGATCTACACTATAGGACTGAGCAAGAAAGAAGGAAGCTATAATAAAGGACAAAAATCCACTTTTGAATCATCTCACTCTTTGCCAATAAATTAAGATTGTTAGAGATTTTGCCTGTTGAAAACAAATTAATTATTCTCTGGGAAAAAAATTATCACCAATTTATCCTTAAGCTGATTCTATATCACACACAAAAAGGAACCAAGCAAGTCAGAAGAACAGGTAAGAGGTCCACCTGCACTCAGATCCCCACCATACCCCAAAGAAATGACCCACTGCCACCTCTTCCTATCCCCAATGCTTACCCTCACTGCCATGCCCCACCACCAACTGTGTTGGATATCTGCTGCTTAGATGCAGTACATGCCAGGCAGAAGAACAGGTGCAGGCCAAGCCAGCCAGAAAAACAGAAGAGACTTACTGCTGGACCAGAGACCACATGGGCCTCCAGACTCCCTGCTGGACCAGAGACCACATGGACCTCCAAACTCTAGACAGGCAGCCCAGCTGGGATATCTTCCACTCTCTCAGTGCTCTCCAACACTATTCCCAATCCCCACTCCCCTTCTTATCAATATGGTCAGCCCCAACCCCTGACTTGAGTGAAGGTTCCCTGCTGGACCAGAGGTCATCAGAAAACAAGAAACAAAACACACATCCAACAAAGACAAACTAAAAAATCAACACCTATACCTAAAATTGTCCCAAATCCAGAAGCCTAGAAGCCAGTATAAGAAGCAGAATTAATTAATTAATTAATTAATTACCAGTAAGGGCAATACGACACCACCAGAGCCCAAATATCCTATGACAGCAAGTCCTGGGTTTTTCAGCAAGAAACTGACTTAAAGTTCACTTTATGAAGATGATAGCAGTCCTTTAAAAGGAAATGAATAAATCTTTCAGAAAAAGCCAGAAAAAACCAAACAGTTGAAGAAAATGAATAGAACTATTTAAGATCTGAAAATAAGAAATGGAATCAATAAAGAAAACACAAAGTGAGGGAATTCTAGAAATACAGAATCTATGTAAGCAAACAGAAAATGCGGATGCAACAGAATTCAAGAGGTGGAAAAGAGATTCTCGAGCATTGAAAATATGATAGAAAAATAGATACATCAGTCAAAGAAATGTTAAATAAAAATAATTACATTATTATTATAAAAGATCTAGAAAATATGAGACACTATGAAAGGACTAAACCTAAAAATAATGGAAATAGAAGAACAAGAAGAATTCCTGCTAAAAGGCCCAGATAATATTGTTTAACAAAATCATAGAAGAAAATTTTCCTAATCTAAAGAAGGACATGCCTATAGGGGTACAAGAAGCTAACAGAACATCAAATACTCGGATCAGAAAAGAAAGTCCTTTTGCTACATAATAATCAAAACACTAAACATACAGAACAAAGAAAGAATGTTGAAAGCTGAAAGGAAAAAAATAGCAACCAACATATAAAGGCAAACCTATTAAACTTATATCCGACTTCTCAAAGGAAACTCTAAAAACTAAAAGGGCCTGGATAGATGCTCTACAGACTCTAAGAGACCACAGATGCCAACCCAGACTACTATACCCAACAAAACTTTCAATCACCACACATAAGATATTCCATGATAAAGTAAAATTTAAACAGTATCTATTCACCAATTCAGCCCTACAGAGGGTACTAGAAGGAAAGCTCCAACCAATGAAAATACAGAATACAAATAATTTCTTAAAACCAAATGAAAGGAAGCATGTGTTCTCTCTCTCTCTCTCTCTCTCTCTCTCTCTCTCTCTCTCTCTCTCTCACACACACACACACACACACACACCACAAAACCATCACCAGCAGCAACTATAAAATAACAGGAATTGACAATCATTTGTCATTAATATCTCTCAATCAATGGACTCAATTCTCCCAATAAATATATACAAAATCAGGATTCATCCATCTGTTGCATACAAGAAACACACCTCAACGTCAAAGATACATATTACCTAGAGTAAAGGGTTGGAAAAAGATTTTCCAAACAAATGGACCCAAGAAGCAAGATGGTATAGCTATTATAATATCTAACAAAATAGGCTTCAAAGCAAAATTAATCAAAAGAGATAAGGAAGGACAGTTCATACTCATCAAAGGAAAAATTTACCAACATGACATTTCAATTCTTAACATCCATGTGACAAATGCAGAGCATCCACATTTATAAAAGAAACATTACTAAAGCTTGAATCACACATTGGGCCTCACACATTAATGGTGGGATATTTTAATATCTCATTACCACCAACACACAGATCATCTAGAGAACACTAAACAGAGAAGTAGGGGAGCTAACAGACATTATGAACCAAATGGACCTAACAGATATCTACAGAACATTCCATCCAAACACAAAAGAATATACTTTCTTGTCAGCACCTCACAGAACTTTCTCCAAAATTGAGCACATACTTAATCACAAAGTAACACTCAAAGGATGCAAGAAAATTTAAATAGTCCCCTGTATCCTATCAAACCACCATGGATTAATGCTGAATGTTAACATCAACAGAAATAAAAAGCCTACAATATTTGTAGAAACTGAACAACTCTCTACTGAATGACTACGGGGAAACGGCAAAAATAAACTGAATTTACTTGAATTCAATGAAAATAAAGGCACAGTATACCCAGTCTCATGAGATACAGTGAAAGCAGTGCTAAGTGAAATGTTCATAGCACTAAGTGCCTTCATAAAGAGATTAGAGAGGTCTCATCCTAGCAACTTAACAGCACATCTGAAAGCTCTAGGACAAAAAGAAGCAAGCTTACCCAAGTGGAGGACTTGGCAGGGAATAATCAAACTGAGGCTGAAATGAATAAAAGAGAAACAGAACAATACATAGAATCAATGAAACAAAGAGTTGACACTTTGAGAAAATCAACAAGCTAGACAAACCCTTATCCAAACTAACTAAAAGACCAAAAGAATATCCAAATTAACAAAATTAGAAAGATAAAGGGGCCTTAACAACAAAAACCAAGGAAATCCAAATAATCATTAGTTCATACTTTAAAAACCTATACTCCACAAAATTGGAAAATCTAAAAGGAATGTAAATTTTTACTCCTGTCTAAAAGAAATACGTGGACAAAGTATGGAGCAGAGACTGAAGGAAAAGCCATCCAGAGACTGCCCCAGCTGGGGTTCCATTCCATATACAGACACCAAATCCAGATACTATTGCTGATGCCAAGAAGTACTTGCTGAAAGGAACCTGATATAGCTGTCTCCTGAGAGGCTCTTCCAGAGCCTGACAAATACAGATGTGCATGCTCACAAATAACCATTGGACTGAATACAGGGACCCCCAATGGAGGAGTTAGAGAAAGGACTGAAGGAGCTGAAGGGTTTTGCAACCCCACAGGAAGAACACAAATCAACAAACCAGATCACCCCAGAGCTCCCAGGGACTAAACCACCAACCAGAGAGTATACATGTAGAGAACCATGACTCCAGCTGCATATGTAACAGGGGGATGGCCTTATCTGGCATCAGTGGGAGGGAAGGCCCTTGATCCTGTAAAGGCTCAATGTCCCAGTGTAGGCGAATTCAAGGGTGGTGAGGTGGGAGTGGATGGGTGGGTAGGAGAGCACCCTCATTGAAGCTGGGGGGAGAGGATAGGCAGGTTGCAGAGGGGAAACGGGAAAAGGGATAACATTTGAAACATAAATAAAATATCCAATAAAATTTTTTTCTCAACTTACTAAAGTTATATCAATATCAGATAAACAATTTAAACAGACTTATACCTGAAAGAAAATAGACGTAGTCATTAAAAGTCTCCCAACCCCAAATAGCCCAAGGCCAGCTGTTTTTAGCACAGAATTCTCTTGAGACTTTCAAAGAAAAGCTAATACCAATAGTCCTCAACTTATTCCACATAACAGAAATAGAAGGGACATTGCCTAATTCATTTTATGAGGCCACAGTCACTCTCATAACAAAACCACACAGACATCCAACAAAGAAAGAACACTAACAGACCAGTTTCTCTCCTGAACATTGACTCAAAGTATTCAATAAAATATTCACAAACTGAATCTAAGACCACATTAAAAAATAAAAATAGGCTTCATCCCAGACAGGCAGGGACAGTTCAACATGGGAAAATTTTGTCAGTGAAATCCATGTAAACAAACTGAAAAAAAACCAAAATGATCATCTCATTAGATTCTGGAAAAGTCTTTGACAAAATCCTACACCCCTTCATGATAAGTCTCAGACAGATCAGGGATACAAGGAACTTACCTAAATATAATGAAGGCTGATCAACACCAACAATGGACTAAGCAAGTTAAATATCTGTATTACAATAACTTGAAGTCTTTGAAAAAGACATCAAAAGATAAAAAGATCTCCCATGCATATGGATCAGTAGGCATAACAGCAAAAATGGCCACCTTACCAAAAACAAGCTACAAATTCAACACAATCCCTATCAAAATTCCAACACAATTCTTTACAGACCTTGAAAAAAAAAAAAAACATTAGTCAACTTCACACGGAAAACATCAAGCCAGAATAGCTAAAACAATCCCACACATTGGAAGAACTTCCAGAGGAATTAGCATCATAACTTATCTCAGGCTGTGCTAGAGCAACAGAATCAGCTAGAGTAACAAAAACTCTGCAAAGCACTGGCATAAAGACAGGCTGACCAATGAATCAAGTTGAAGACATGGATGTAAAGCTACACATCTGTGGACAGCTGCTTTTTGATAGAAGCCAGAAAGATACAATGGAAAAAATTAAGCATCTTCAACAAATGGTGCTGGTCTAATCGGATGTTTGTATGCAGAATGTTAATAGATCCCTATCTATGACTATGCACAAAACTCAAGTTCAAGTAGATCAAATACCTCAACATAAAACAAGACACCCTAAGTTCGATAGAAGAGAAACTGGGGAATAGCCTTAAACACATTGGCACAGGAGACAATTTCCTGAACAGAATAACAATCTTAGCGCAGGCACTAAGATTGACAATTAATAAACAGAACCTTATGAAACTGAAAAGCTTATGTAAGGCAAAGACATCATCAATAGGACAAAATGGAAGCCTACAGAATGGGGAACAGTCTTCACTAACTCCACGTTTCACAGAGGGCTAACACCTAAAATATATTAAAAAAAAAAATTCAAAAAAAAAAGACAGACATCAATGAATCAAATAACCCAATTTTAAAATGGGGAACCGATCTAAACAAGGATTATTAGTAGAAGTATCTCAAATGACTACGAAATACTTTTTTAAAATGTTCACTATCCTTAGGCATCTGAGAAGTACAAATCAAAATTACTTTGAGATTCCTTACACCTGTCATAATGGCTAAGGTCAAAACCACAAGTGACAGCTCATGCTGGTGAGGATGTGGAACAAGAGGAAGATTCGTACAGTGCTGGTGGGAGGGCAAACCTATACAGCCACTTTTGATTTCAATATGGTCATTTCTAAACTGGGAATTGGTCTACCTCAAGACCCATCTATACCACTCCAGGGCATATACCCAAAGGATACGCCATCCTAACAGGACACATGCTCAAATATCTTCATAGCAGCTTTATTTGTAATAGCCAAAAACTGGGAAAAACCTAAATGCTCCTCAAATGAGAAATGGATAAAGATGTAGTACATTTATACAATGGAATATTATGCAGCTGTTAAAATAATGACATGAAATTTGAAGAAAAAATGACTGGAACCAGAAAATATCATCCCAAGTAAGGTAAACCAGATCCAGAAAACAAAGTCTATACTCACTTTTAAGTGGATATTAACTTTAAAGTAAAGGATAACCATGCTACACCCCAAAGACCCCAGGAGGCTGAACAGGAAGAAAGAGGACAATGAGTAGATTTGGGGAAAGGAACTGGGAAGAGAGGAGGGAGGGGTAACTGTGATCAGTATGTATACATGAGAGAAGAATAAAGGAAAAAACAGCAATTTACAGATTCAACGCAATCCTCACCAAAGTTCCAACGACATTCTTCACAGAAGGAGAGAAACTGCTAAAGTTCGTATTGAAGTAACCACAGAGAACCACGAGACTTCTAAGCAGATGCAGCACAGTCAAAAGTATCACATTATCTGACCTAAGACTCTAGGATGGAGCCATGGTGACAAAGACAGCAATCTTCTGGCACAAAAACAGACATGTAGACCAATGAAACACAACAGAAGACCTCAAAGTAAACCATACAGCTATGGAAAGCTCATTTTTTCAAAACACACAACTGGGAATCTGGTGCTTCCAAGTTTCCCCTCTACTCTGTCGTGTCTTTCTGTGTGCCTTGCTATGCATGTTTCTTCACCCCCAATAAAAAATAAACAGCCTTTTCTATAACGTTTTTGTTCCTTTTTTATTCCCCTCTCTTTGCTCCCTCTAGCTGCTCTCCTCTCACGTACGACCACTCCTCTCTCTGAAACTCAGGGCTCTGGCTTCCTTTCATTTTAACTGCAGGTGAGTGTGTCTACCTGTATCTATTCCTAAGTATATTAACACAACCCGGAGGAGGACCTACTACTGACACGTTCCCAAACCAGTGTAATGTCTAGCTGCATTCAAAATATTTATACTTATATCTATAGATAAATTTTCTTCATCAAGAAAATTTCATTTTGAGGCAGAAACTTCATCTTTCAGCAGATGGAGACCATTATAGAAAGGCATCTCAGGTCAAAATGCAAAGAACTAAGACTGAGGGGTGCACAGCCCTGGCAGATGCATCTAGAATTCCTCTACCCACGGCTAGGGAAACATTGCAGAACAAGGTGGAAGATTATAAGAGACAAAGGAGAAGTATGCCTGCTGTCACAGTGTCTTCTATGCATGACAAGCTGCAACCATGGTCTCTCAACAATATGGCAGCTTAAACAAAATAAGAACAATGACCCCAGTTGATATGCCAGTGTTGATGGGAAAATCATTGTTTTTAACTTTAAAGATTAGATTTATTTGGAGAAAAACAAAAATTAGAACTATTATATGACTACTAATACCAGTCCTTGACATCACCTAAAGGACTCTACATCCTAACACAGAATATACTTGTTCTGAGCTTCTAATTATTATGTCTGTATTTGCCACATTCTTATGCAGAAGAGGGAAGTGTTTTGTTAGGAGACATGTGGTAGCATCTTCCACAGTACGTGAAATGCATGATGGGTATGCAGCCCTGCAGGTGCAGGCAACAGGCTTTCTGGCTCCTGTGATTAGGCTAGGGCATCTGGAACTTTTCTTTGTCCCAAGACATTGCCAATAGCAGAAAAAAGACTCCAGGGAGTGAAGAAAACACTGTTGTTACCAGCAGGATAAAGACATGGAGTCACATTGACATAAATATTACAAAGATGTGAAATAATTACATACCTCAGATTGAAAATCAGTAATATAAAGAAAGACAATTGAATTGTTAGTCAATGTTGCATACATAAGCCAGCACTATCTTGTCTAAAAACAATGTATATCTATTTAACTAGTTCTACAATTTCCACGTCAGTAATCGCCTCAATTTCCCCTGCCACAACACTTTCTACAGCATACCTATGGATTTCAAATTGAGCTTGAATAGAAATTGAAATCTAGCTGCCAACATTCTTAGCATCTTGGGAAGATCTGGTCTAAGGTCTTGTCAGATCAAATATTCTAGATTCCTGATGACTCTCTCATCAGTTTGTCCTTTGACATGTGAGCCATATTCCTTTACATCCATTTTCAGACAAAACGGTTAGGAGGCATTATAAAAAAATGAAATGTAAAAATCACCAGAGGGTGGAGGAATTTTGATTCTCCCCATTAATGCAGAAATATAAACACAAATGTAGGTGCCTGTTTAAGTTAAGAAAATTAATTCTTCATATGAGCCGGGTCGCCTAGGCCTAGGCTCACTGTTGATATGTAACAGATGTAGCATTACCTTCTTGTGGGTCATGAACAACTGGAGCAGGGCTATCCAAAGCTGTTGCCTGTACATGGAATATGTTCTACTAGCTGGGCTGCCTTGTCTGGCTTCAGTGGGAAAGGAAGCGCTTAGCCTTGCCCAGTGCAAAGGTTGGGGGGGGGGGATACCCAGAAAGCCCCACCCACTCATAGAAGAAAAGGAGAGAGGAAGGATTGTGGAAGGGGAGATGACCAGGAGGGGTCAGTGAGTGGAATGTAAAGTAAGTAAGTAAAAAATTAAATTAAAAGAAAATTAAGTCTTTGAATTGCTTTGAATCGTCAAGAAACTACTAAGGTGATCTAGAACCATCTTAAAGAGCTTCTTACATAGTTTCATCGGTACTACTTAATTAAATTTGCCGATTTAATGAGGTGACGTGTTAAAAATCATCCTAAGGTCTGGAGACATGACTCAGTGGTTAAGAGCACTGCCTAGTCTTCCAGAGGACCTGGATTTGATTCCCATATATATATGTATGTATATGTATATGTATTCTACTATGCAAATACTGACTGTAGAATGACCTGTGTTACAGTCAACACTAATAAAGAACTGGGAATCCTTTGATCATTCTTTAAACACTCTGTGCTAACTGGGCTGAAGTCTTAATCTATGGACAGTCAGTGCCAGAAGTCTCACTTCCAGCACAGAGCACCGCTGTTGGTGGAAAGGACCTACATGGGAATATTTATTGTCATAAAACTTTACCACTTTGCCCCTTTACTCTGCTTCATAAGTATAATTCCTTGCTATTAGTGACATAAGAATTTTAGGAAGAAGAATATGGCTTCAATTCACATAAACAAGATCTTGATTAATGATCTTGGTTCCTGGTAGAATTTTTCTCCTCATACAAAACAGAATAAGGACATTTATAAAGACCTTATGATCAGCCCTTAACTCCATAGCCTTTGGAAGCATAAATGAAATCAGCTAGGTGTAGTGGTTACCTCTGTTACCCCTGAACTTGAGAGATGAAGGCAGGAATATCACGAGCTCAAGGCCAGCTCGGGCTGTAGAGTGAATTTGAGGCTAACCTCAAAAGCCAAACTAAGACCAGCATTCTACAACCCACTCCTGGCACAACCACGCACACATGCACTCAGCTTAGATTACATTAAGCATCTTACCTGTGTAAAAAGTATAAACTGAGCAAACTGCCAAGGAAGCATAAAAGCAACATTGGAGAAACAGAGCGCAATGTAGAGTTTTTTGGGAACGGTGGAGGTCCTTGATGGAAAAAAGCAACACCGTAAGTTCTGCTACAAAGATAGCCAGCAACTCAAGAGCAAAGGAGTCCTTGTTAAATATCTTTTAAAAATCTAACTGATCTCCTTAACCTTTGACCAAATACAGCAAAATATCACTTTGAAAATTAATTTACTAAAATTATTTAAAATGCTTGAACAATTGAAATGTTTAAGTAAAACCAAATTAGAAGATGTCAGAAAAGTATTGTACATTTTATTTTCAGTAAATTAAATTATTTAAAGTATAACATTAGGTCCTTATAAAAAATGTTTGCCCTTCAGTTTTAATCCTCCAGTCAAAGTTCAGGAAACAGGACATGACATTATTCCTGTGTTCCTCACGTTGCCTATCACTACACAGAGAAGTCTGTCCCACACATGGTCACTCACATGCATAACAGTGAGAAGAAGCACACATGCTGGTGTGGAGTGTGCCAAAACTTGTGGGGGACACAAAGTTATTTATTCACACAAAACTGGTTTCAATCAAACAGTGCATTCCTTCAAGGTTGTGGTCCTAAATGTCCTGACTAGCACATTTCAGTGTACAAATCCCCTCACCCCCAATTATCCAGACCAATATTACTTCAGATGAACACACATCATCTCCTGGGGAAAGAGAGGATAGATGGCATCATCCTCAATAATTTTTCTAGGTACGTAATGTAATGAATAAACATGGAAACTGGAAACAGATTCCCAAATTCAAATTTAAATCCTAATGGTGGCACACCAGCAGGCAGCCTCTGTCCTTGAGATTTGTAGTGAGCTCAGGATGTCTACTCTACCTTTATTCAGTCAGCTAACAAACACATGCCTTAATCAGTTGCCTGCGTGTGTGCTAAACTGTCTGTGGCTAAATATTTAAATTTGGCATAATTACTGCTTCTATGAGTAACTTTTAAATACATAAAAAATATAGACGCAGACATTTCTGTACATGATGCACACTCTAGAAGGAAAGGGGAGGGAGAGAGGGAAGAAGGAATGAGGAGAGGTAGGGATGTAGGAAGGAGAGAAGACAGTGAGAGGGGAGGGAAGGGAAGTAAGGAGTTTCATGTAAGGTGAGACCTGCCGAAGGTGGAACCTGGCAAAGCTTCATAAGCTATCTGATTCCCAGGATTTTAGAAGATAAAGGTCCTGATCTCTCAGTGACAGATTTCACTAATGCCGGTGAAATTTATTCATATAGCAAAGATAATTATAGTACTCTATTATTTTTATTTCTCAAACATCTTATGTTTCTGAAATGCTTAAAAATTTAACTCAGATAAGAGTATGTCAAAGACCATTGATTTGAAACTGGTTGAGTTGTTAGAGACATTGTTCAGACACGTATGAGATGTATGGATATTATTCATATACACACCTTCTCCCCCTCTCCCCCGTTCACTCCTTAGGATTAGAAAATTTACAAATTCCCAAATCCATTTGCACATGGAGCCCCTTTTATGGCACATATGCTAATCTTATTTCAAAGAGAATAGTTTGGGGGGGGGCTGAAATATGTTAGCTTTGAGAAGCAAGGACTTGTTTCTCAGAAGCCTGTGAATGGGGCTGGAGCGACAGCTTCTGCAGAGGACCAAGGTTCACTTCCCAGCACTCACATGGTGACTCTTAACCATCCGTAGCTCCATTTTCAGGGAATGACACTCTCTAACACACTCGTCTGGCCTCTGTAGGCACCAGGAATGCATATAGTGAATGTGCGTACACGTGTAAGCAAAATACTTACTCACACAATAAAACTAAATATTTTCAAACCATAGGATTACTATCTGTAACCTTTAGGGTAACATTTTCAATAGAGAAATAGTTTATACATTTATGTTGATATTATTTGATTACTCAATTTTTAAAAGAGTTTTCAAATTGATCACTATGACTTAGTAGGTTCAAGCATTTTTTAGAAAGGCATCAGAATCCTTTATGTAGCTTTGTCTTATGACCGACGTTACCTGAGGATAGTAGTTAGTACATACATCTGAAGTACAAGGAATGGATAGGAGAAACTTTCTCGGAGAGGTGGCGTCCACATCACGCGGGTGGCCTGAATCCATAAAACACTTAGTTTGCGTTATTTTCTATTTTATAGTAAATATTACCTAGAACATGGGGGTGGCTTACTTTCAGAGTTTTAATACTAAGCTCATCAGATTCTATTTCTCACTGCTTGGCATAGCTTCTGGTCCTTTGACATTCTCTTCTATGGCCATTAAGGAGCACTATTAAGTGTCAAACTCAGACACAAGAAAAAACATACCAAATCACACACAATTAAGCCAAAGGACCAACAAATACACAGGGATAGGAGCTATGAGGACCACAGCCCAACAGGCACGAGCCTGGCATTTGGGGCTTTGAGATACATGATAGGGGCCAGGAAACCATTTCAACCAAAAACATAGAGCATTTGCAAATAGCAAGTCTTTACACAACTGATATAGGTATATATTATCAGTAGTCAAACTGGCTCTGAGTCAATCAAATAAATGCTATATGAGATAAATTTTTAAAAACAATTGAAAGTACAGAGAGTTACTAGTAAAGAACACAGTAAAAATATTTTTAACCTTTCATATACATACTTAGTCTGTCCTAAGACACTTGGAAAAACATTGCATAAAATTTTCTATCCTAAAATTATAAAAATGTAAATGTCATATAAATTTAATTTTTAAAATTATAGAAATTTAAGATTATGGAATCTATAATCCTAAAATTATAGAAAGAATTTAAGTCTTTAACATCTAATAAGAGTCTTATTTCCTTGTTAAGAGCCTCAAAAAGTTATAATTTTGTAAAAAATCAAACTTGTAAACCTTGAAAAGAATAATGGTCCATATTCCAAACTCAAACTCAGTCTACTGAAACCTGGCACACCCAAATAAAATGCAGTTCGTTGAATGGCAAGGTATTTGTTTTCACAAGGTATTGGTTTTAAATATCAGATATTTAAAGCATTTTTATGTGAGACATTGTCTATTCCTTTATTTAACTGATTTTTAAATTGGCATACTTTATCAGGAGATACAGACATTTGCTGCCTGTAACATGTGCCATTACATAGCACATTTTGATTCCAAAATATTAATACTCAGATTCTCTCTCCTTACCATGCATTCAACATCTAACACAGAATCGAGAACATGGAGCACCAGAGTGAATTCAACATATCTTAAAGTTTCTAGGAGCTCCTTTTGGCCTGGGTATGTCTGTTTCTGATGCCTCACTATGTCAGTTCGGTTTTGAATTCATTATTTTGTTACAGAAAAAGGAAGAATAATAAGTAGGGAGCAGTGGGGAAGCTATGAATGAACTGTGGATGCTTTCAGACCAATGCCATTCCAACCACTGGAGAGAACAATGACATAGAATCTCAATTATGTGAGATGTTCTCAAGATGTGTGTGTTTAATTTTGGTGCTGGGCAGGTAGATCTGAAGGCATGAGGACTGGAGCTTAGTTCCTAGTACCCACATGGTAGTTCCCAACTGCCTATAACTCCAGCTCCAGGAGATATGACACCTTTTTCTGGACTTGGGTACAGGCACACGCACACACACACACACACACACACACGTACACATGTATGCATATACACACACTAGTCTTTAAAATTACTGTATTGTAGAATCAAAAATATGTTAAGAGGATTACAATCTGCTAAGATCTGATGCCAAGTGTTCTTACCATTAAAAAAAAACAAACAAAAAACCAACCAAACAAAACCCAACAACCTCCAGAGCTAGACATATAATACACCAACAATATAATTCTGGCACTTAGGCGGCTGATGCACGAGAACTGGAAGTTTTGAAGCCAGCCTAGAGAACATAGTGAGAACCTGTCTCAAACAGCAAAAGAAGAAGAGAGGGAAGTATATATTTTAAAAGTGAGACTTTAGGGACTTAGTGACAGGAAACATGTTACCCAGCATCACCATGCAATAGACTTGGAATCTTGGCTAAGTCCTGTAACTCTCTACTTCAGCTTCATAACCTGTCTGATGAAGATAACACTTGCCCTCCAGGGGTTTAACAGTCGCTTTATGACATGTATGTACAGCACGTGACTTGGTGAGCGCAATGCTGCCGTTTGTCTACAGAACATGTGTGTGTGACTAAGCACCAAACGGTTGATAGTTCACATAATTTAGATTTTACCCATTTACAATGTTAGATTAATATAATTCGCATGCCAGTTTGCAACATAAAATACTTTACGGTGTTACAGTCCAACACTAGGTCATCATATTAGCTCAGTGATTATAGTTCCTTGTTCATACGAGCTGCTCTATGTCTAAAGAAGAATTGAATAGAAAACAAACCTCTCCATGATTGAAAAAGTAACATGCTACTGTGATCAGACCTCCTAACTGACTCCCGCTGTAAAAAGAAGAAAGTACACAGTCATAACATTCAACAGACAGGCTCTTTTCATAAAATTATCTTGAAACTAAAAACCATAACTTTTTGTGCTTAGAACATGAATAACAAAGCCATATAAGCCCAAACATTCCCCAAATGCCTGTGTAGTTGGTGTTTTAATCCTGAATGTACAAGGACACAAAGTTTACATATAATACACTCTCACGTTTATCATTTCATTAAAATACTTTCTAAATAAGCCATGAAGATAAAATATTTTTAAACATACAGCCCAACGCTTTTGTCTGTATGCCATTCTGTCAATAATGTAAGTGGAGTCCAGTTTTGTCTTTTGAAATTAGGCTTTCTGAGGGATTAAAGTTGAAGGACTGGCGGTTTCTCTTAGCACTAACTCATAACTGTTTGACGGACTGAAAATACTCTGACAGGAACCACGCTGTAGACTTTCCACAGCAGACCTAGGGTGGCTAATAATCTTCATAGACTCTCAGCTGAGGTAGTGCAGTGAGTGTCTCCTGTCTTGTTACACCCTCAGCTGGGGCCCACATCCCAGGCCACTGTACTGTACTGTAACCACCAAGCCAGCAGATTCTATATAGATTCATATATAGCACATTCATGTAGATTATATGTGTGTTCTGTATGTGCTCCATCATCACTGTTTGCTCAGCTTAGGATACAGTAGACATTGGTCGAATGAAAGGAGGAGGAAGAAATTAGATGGAAAAATTAAAGAAAAAAAGAGCAAGATGTGGTAACAACCCTAACCACTGAGTAGAGGCAATATAGTAATAAACTGTGGAAGAGGTGTGGAGGGATGACATCATGAGGCACACTGATCAGAAGGGAATGCATGCCAAATACCTTCTGAACGTTTTTATTGTAGAAATGTAGTTAGCATACAGCATAACAGCTTCATTATGATATTTTATAGGGCATATATATATATATATATATATATACATACATATATACTGTGTGTGTGTGTGTGTGTGTGTGTGTGTGTGTGATTTTACTTTGCACACATTAAACCCATTACATTCTTTTGTCCCTTTCTCATTTGGTGTTCTTCTTGGGTCTGCCTTCTGCTTTTATGTCTCATATACCATATATATAATATGTGTAGCTAATATAAAACCTGTATTATATAAACTATTATATATTTATGTAAATATAGACCCAGAGACTCTCACTGTGCATGGCTTTCTTTTCCCTCATTACTTACCCTTTTGTAAACTCAAAAAAAAAATTATTCATTTTTATTTTATGTATGTGAGTGTTTTATGGCATGTATGTACATCACATGTGTGCATGCCTGGTACTCAAAGAGGCTAGAATAGGATTATCGTGTCATCTGGAACCGGGCTTACAGATGCTTGTGACTTGCCATGTAGGTGCTGGGTGCTAAACACAGTCTGTCTACGAGTACAGCAATGCGCTTAACCACTGAGCAACAATCCCCCATTATGTACTGTTGTTCCTCACTTCCAGATCCATTAGGCCCCTCCCTTCAACGACAGTATCCCTCCTTAATTTCACGACTCACTCTATATTTTTAAAATCTAGATTAAATCTACATATCAAAGAAAACATAGTATTTGTCTTTATTCATTGGGTTGTTTCACACAATATGATACTGTTCAGTTCCATAGATCTTCTTGCAGATGAAATAATCTCACTTTTATTTATGGCTGAATGATGTCCACCATGTATATGTACAGCACATTCTTTGCTACTTTCAAGTTTTATTTAGGTTAGCATATAAACTAATGCATTTTGTCATGACATATTCCCATCAATGTGTCACTAAGCTACTTTCTCCCCTACTCTCTGCTCCTAAACTCTCCCCCTTCCCCTGGTTCTCTTTCCTTTCCCAGTCAGTTCCCATGTCTGCTTGTCTGTATGTGCATTATGTGTGTGCAAGTGCCTGCAGAGGTCAGAGAGGGCATTGGAGCCCCGGGGAACAGGAGTTACAGGTGGTTGGGAACTGCCCGACTCGGTTGCTAGGAACTGAATGTGGACTCTGCATGAGCAGACAGTCATTGCAACTCTGCTCCATCTTTCCAGCCCCTTCTGTTTCATAATCTTGTGTGTTCTGTTACTCTTTCTGTTTTACTCATTAGATCCTTCTTCACCTCTCAAGGTTTCCTTTCTGGTTTCATGACTTACTAGGAAGCTCAAGCGTGCGCGCGAGTGCACACACACACACACACACACACACACACACACACACGTACACCCTTATACTTTTGTTGAAATCTGGGTTTCACATGAAATTTGTTTGATTTTTGTTTTGTTTTCCTGAGTCTGGCTTTTACACTTAACCTAAGGATTTTCAGTTGCATTTATTTTGCTGCAAATCATTTTGTCAAGATTTCACTCCTCTTCAGGGCTGAAGCTACTCTATAGTGTATATGTGCGGCATCCCCCTTATCAGTTTATCAGTTGACTAATAACTAGGCTGTTTCTATTTCTGGAAACATGACTAGTGCAGCAATAAAGATGGATTTGCAAGAAACTCTTTGGTGTGTTTACTTTGAGTCTTTCCATATGTTTCCCCATTATGTGGTTTGTGTCTTAACTCTGTAAATTATTGCCTTTTCAGGCAAAACCTTTTCTACTTCATAAAATCCAATTTGTTGATTATTGTAATTATTTTCTTGCACCATGAATTAACCAGGATCAGCCCTGCTTAGCTTCCAAGATCACACCAGACCAGTTGCATTCAATTAGTATGACTTTACAATAGCAATTATTTCCTGAGCTGTTAGAATCCTGTTTGGAAAATCCTTGCTTGTGCCTCTATTGTTTAGTGTTTCTCTGGTATTATATTATAGTTTATCTTTGAGCATTTAAAGTTGATTGCTGCTCAGGGAGATATTGAGAGATCTAGTTTCATGGTTTCCCACCCAGTCATCCCCAAAGCACCACTTAAGGACATGAATTCCAATCCCCAGTAGCTACATAAAAAGCTTAAGAGGTGGAGGCAGGAAGATCAAGGGCACTCATTGGCTAGAATAGCTACCCAGTCAGTGATTGCCAGGTTCAGTGAGAGATCCTGTCTAAAAATATAAGATGGGGATAAACAGAGGAGGCCACTTGCTGAGATACTGTCCCCAGATTCAAAGTCCAGATTTCTTTTATTTCTAATTTTATGTGATTCAAGAATCACATAAATGTAAAGAAAGCTAACGTCTTTGGGAATATATTCCATTAAAGGAATCAAAATGTCTGACAAAGTAGTCAAGCAAGATAGGTATATTATATCACTCAACACAAGTGAAAATATAAGCTGTATGTTAGCACTATTTTAGCAGTGCAGGGTTGCTAGGCTGGATAAAGCCATATACGATTGCTATTTTATGGTCTTGCCCCTACCCCAAGTCACAGGACTTGGGGTGACTCCAGACAGCACCTTCAAGTGAAAACAAGAATAGAAAAGAGGCAGCTGAGTCTGGAGTTACTAGATATAACAAAGTGTTCCTAGTATAACCAAGGCTGACTTTGCTTTAATTATAAGTGATAAAAGCTAACTCACTTGACTCTCCTAAGGAACAATGGAGAGTGGATACATAATATGTGATTGTCACAATTAACTTCATGATTTCAGACGAGACACATTTATACTCCAAACAGTTTTCAAAAATCTCCAAAAGGGTAAAAGAGAGGCCATCAGGTGTTCTTTAGGGGCAGCTCGTTTCTGTGTGCATAGCATTGGTTATAGGAAACCAGTTTTGTAAAATTCCCTAAACTATTGAATTGATTCATTAAGTTTCCTCTTCACTTAGTCAATGGCTATCAACCATGCTTACAGGGTCACTCTCTTTACTAGTCTTACCTCAGGTATGCACCATATATGAAGAACAAACCCATCATTAGTCCATTTAAAATAAAAATTACTCCAATGTAAAAGCAAGCTGGGTCTCCCAATCCTTTAAAAAAAAAAAAAGACACAGCTTATTCAGTATTTAGTGAGCAATATGATTTCAGTGTTTTATAATCAAGAACTTATAAATGTGCTAAACACATTTCCTCTCATGGTCACTTGTAAATGCGACAATCATCTTTACCTCCGCAGCACATTGGTTTGTTTGCTATCCCAGGGACCAAAGCCAGTTCATCCAGCCACAGCCCCTATAATGTATACTTAGTTACACTTACACTTTCCCCTAATGGCATGTTTCTGTAATGTAATGTATGCTGGAGCTCACATCATTTCAAACGCTGCTGGTACTCTTCAGTGTTTGGGACTTTTGTAGAAATACTTGGAGAATTCCCTGGAGCCACCTCTGTCTTTTCTAGGCTCACAGATCAGTGTAACACTGTCCCTAAACTTGAGGAAGATCCTTGCTGTCTGAGATCTGATCTAATCACTTCATCTGTTATGCTGCAGACAGAATGTTAACATGCATGATGTATGTGATTGTGTTGTCATATATGTCACTTCCTGTGTGTTTTATATTCCTCACTTAACACAAGTCTCAGGCAAGTTTTGAGATTAACTGGTATGAAGGATTTTTTATGTCTGAGAAAACTATTTAAAACCTAGGTGATTTGCAAAGTTATGCTGCACCACTTGCTGGGAGACAAGCCCTGTGACCCTGCTTGCTCTGGTTCGTTAGCCCCTTCATTCCAATACCACATGGCCTCTGTCACATGTTCTTTCTAAGTCCAGTTGCTATCCATGCACAGTTGG
This sequence comes from Rhynchomys soricoides, assembly GCA_019843965.1. Lineage (NCBI taxonomy): Eukaryota > Metazoa > Chordata > Mammalia > Rodentia > Muridae > Rhynchomys > Rhynchomys soricoides. The sequence goes on from JADRCH010000163.1 coordinate 4,119,997, forward strand.
TGGCAAGTCTATACTCAGACTAGGGCTCTTTCTTATTTCTAAGTTCTGCAGCTACATTACCCACTTGGTATTTCCAGCTCAGGGTCATTAGGTTCCAATATATGCAGTGAAACAGGATCCACCCCCGTCGGTCCAAAGACTCAAGCTAGAAGCCAATTACACGACTCTTCACCATCCTTATTCTCACCAAACATCCTACTTCCACCTGCTTCTTAAACCCAGACATTTGCAGTGATCTTTCTTCCAAAATGACTAGAGCATATCAGTGATCTCTGACCACATGGAACACACTTCTATGAGCTTTTCACATATGAGCTTTTCATGAAGCTAACAGTGATGCTTCGGTATGTAGATCTGTTATGGTTCCTCATGATAAATATGGTGTAAATCCCCAGACAGCACTTGGTCCTGCATGCATTCCCAGCATCTGGACATCTGTAATAAGCACTACCATTATAATTGTTAACAGCCTGTTGATAGCATACGCTCTCTGAATTGAATACCAATGTCTCCCAGCTCTTCTGTGCACCCCAAGTACCAAACACTAGCTTCTTGCTGATTGGGAACTTAATATATACCACACATATTCAAGGTGATGCCTTTCAACCCTCAGGAAACGTATACCTTTTTGATGATGGACAGACTGAAATCTAATGTTTGATAAGCCATAAGCTCCATTCCTGTGTGTTGCAAAAATCACAAAGTATAACCACTCCTTAAACAACCTCTACCAGTATCATCTTAGAGTTGTAAGGGAATCAGTTTTTTAAAAAAATTATGGAAAATTGACATTCTGTTTATATTCTGAGCTAAATAAATTTAGAAAGTAGCAATATTGTGGGAAAATAGTCATATGTGAAAACATGAAAAACTCCTGTATGTTTGATACGTGTTTCTGTGTAGCTATGGACAGAGTCGCAAGGGACAGTTTGAAAACTGTTACATAATTCTCAAGGGTGTTTTGTTTGTTATTGTTTTTAATTTATTTGGCAAAAATACCAGTGTAGAAGGTATTTTTACCTTCCAGAGAGAATACCATACAGAGAGAGATTCATTAAAATTCCTCTTGTACAATGAACAAGGATAAAGCAATATTTATAGTAGCTGATTATTAGCATCAACTAATACATAACTACTGCAAGTATATACTTGAGTCTTTATCTCCCAAAAATGTGTACTAATAGTATCCCAAATAATTTTATTTATTCTGAAATGGACTTTTACTCAAGAGTACCTTTACATTGGATATAGTGGTACTCAAATTAAATTTCTAATTTATACTCAAATTACTAAGCATGTAGCCTCTGCAGAAAATAAGTTTAAAGTGTAAGATATGTACTGAGATGAAACATTACTATAATGTCTTAAATAAAACTAATCGCAGCCTATAATAAATCTTAATATGAGTCACATCAGCTGTCTATGAAAACATGAAAGAGCACAGCAACACTGAAGAGGACACATGCCTTCACAGCTCTGAACTTCATTAAGAGGCTCCATTCTGGTGACGTTCCAGCAGGTCTTAGTTTCTATCCCAAACAAATTCATTATTCCTACGACTGTGCGATACCAATAGGCTATGACTACCTGTAAAGGAGAAGATGAAAGAAAACATACTCTGATCACAATGATAGACTTCTCTAAAATACCACTCTGTGTTAACGTTAAAAACCTAAGTAAGCTTAATAGCTAAGTAAACAGATAGCTATATTGAAATTATATATTAGTGATAGTTACATATACTAGTCAATCTAATTATAGTGCCAGAACCATACAACCAAATATAAGAAGATATGGTTAAAGAAAAGCAAAAAGTTTACAGAAATATTTCATAGCGTCTCATTTTACTCTAGATTTCTTTCTCTTTTTTTCTTTTCTTTTTTTTTTTTTTTTGTTAAATATAAAATAGAGTTTATTCAGGGCATGGGGAGGGGAATTAGGAGGGTAGTAGAGGCAGAGAAAGGCAGAGAGAGGGAGAGAGTAGAGAAATAGAAGACAGCCATGAACATGTGGAGAGTGGGGGAAGACAATGGAGAGAAGGGGGAGCAAGAGGGTAAGAAGGAACAAGAGCAAGAGACAAGAGGTAGATTTCTTTCTTTATTGTTAAAACACATCATTTTAAAAACTGCAACGCCATAGAGTCACAGCTCCAGGACACATTAAAAATGTGACCAGAGAGAAGATGGACATAATTGGTTCTTCTCACCCTGAAACCTACTTTTGAAATTTCAGATGCAAACAAGGGAAATGAAAACAGATAATGAATATATTAAATAAATAAATAAATTGCTCATATACGGGATGTTTTCAAACTTGGTGGATTTTGGATAAATATTATGAGATTCCTTTGTATAAAATAAAAAAAGAAGAGTTACAACGAGAAAAAAAGAACACAGAGAATCTCCACTTAATACTTGGTGCCACCCTTCTCATCTGTGTGGCACTGACAGCATGTAGCTACATGTACTCAATGATGTAACACACAACTGAGCAACTCCATAATGATATTTCTTAGTCCAAACTTTAGATTTTATAATTTTATCTTTTAAAAATTGATATAATATTGAAAATTTACCATTTTTATTCTTTGACTTTGTGGTGCCTGTACAAAATATATACCACATTCTATGTTTGATAAATCTAGAATCATATTTCACTTGGTATGAACTTTGACAGAGTAAGAAAAGTATAGTATTGGAATCAAATTTAAACTCCAATTCTACCCCTGGGGCTGGAGAGAGAGTTCAGTGGTTAAGAGAACAACACACTGCTTTTACTGAGGGCTAGAGTTCCGTTCCCAGCACCCACACTGCGTAGCTAACAATCACCTATAATTCCAGCTACAGACTATGTGATGCCAGCTCCTGAATGCTATGGTCACTTGCCCTCAGTGATGCATAAACTCACACACAGACAGACAGTTATACATAATCAAAAATAAATCATATTTAAAATGTATATTCTACATATTATGATTTCTATGTTCTCAAGTGACCTCTCAACCTCAGAATGTCAATCATCTTTCAAGTGAACTTAATAACCATTTGTTACGAAAGGAATGAGAGATCTTCTATAGAAAAGGTTGGCATAGAGTATGTATGGCATATATTTAACCTCCTCGAAAATATTGTTCTAAATGTACATCTTTAACCCACAGATTAGATATTGACAATATAAGTACAAAAAACCTGTGAATATATAAAACTGTGATATTGGGCAATCATTGGTTAATTGATGACTTCCCCATTTTGTGTCATCTAGAAACACAACTCAGAACAAACCTTAGCCTCATATTTCCATATTTTCACACTGATATTTAAGTATCAGGGAGGGAACTATGTGCCCCAATCCAATAGAACCCTAAGCTATTATCTAAGGGCCTATGAACTAAAACATGCATACACCTCCACACCTGTGATCCCAAATGCCCACTATCTAAGCATCTCTGGCTTGAGCCTCACGTATGTCCCACAATTAGCACTGTCAGACCATCTGTGGTGAACTAAAGTGCCCAAGGTCTGAAGGTCTGAGTCCCTGGTGCACTCCAGGGGAAACTTGTTCTTCCCTTACCCATTAGAACTCTCTAAGGTGGTCAGCTGAGAAGGCTTATGCTAAATGCCTATGCACCACAACGATTCTTACCTCTGTCTCTCTCTTGCATTCCAACCTCAATTTCTGAGAAACTTCAGGGAGAACCTTAGTTCCCTAGAAATTTCCTTCATGTGATCAGAAATTCATCTTGCCTAAGCTGAATAAGAATGACTTCTGATGTCCCAGTAGTACATCACACCGAGTGGATGCAACCCCAAAATGGAACCACAAATACAAACCCAGAAGATTCAAAACATGCCAAGTTGGGAAACAGTAAGTAGAGATTCAAATGCAAACTCAACATTGGTAGTATCCAAACCAAAAGACCCAGCCAATGACCTAAGCCCTGATGCCCAAGTCCTACGTGAAAACATAACAAAGATCCAAGATATTATGCCTGTAGTTAACCTTCTCTGAGAAAAACAATTTAGAAGACCCACAGTACAATAAACACAAAATAACATTTATAAACATATGCAAAGAATTCAAAAGGGATATGAATAAACACCTGTATGAAGACCAACACAACACACAGTTGAATAAAATAAGACAATTTGGGATATAAAAATAGGTTTCAGTAAAGTTTTTGGTTTATTACTTTTGCTTTTATAGAATTTCATACATAAGTACAATGTATGAAAAATCCTACCTCCAATTCTCTTTTGTCCAGTTCCTCCACTTTTGTCATCAACACTCCTGCCCCACCAACGTCAGGTGTCCTTTTATAAAATCCACTCAGTCTACTTAGTGATACTAATTCTGAATAAATATAACCCTTCACCCAAATAGACTTGAGATCATAAATCACATGAGCATCTCACTGGATACAGAAGAAGCCATTGACAAAATCCAAAATCCCTTCATGAGAGCACCATGAAGGCTTCCAAAAGAGAAAAGCAGCCAACTTTCCTACCCAGTCATGGTGCCTATGAACCACATGAATGACCAGAATGTCATCATAACCTAAGAGTTCAGTAGTGGCACTAAAACCTTGGTGGTAACTCTAATTGGACTTTAACACACTCAACAAGATGGAAATCATGCCTGTGCTGGAAACCTAGATAATTGCTCAGTTCTAGTGAAGTCATAGATATTGGATGAGAAACTACAACCACTACTTTACCAAACCAGAATAATCCCTAACAACAATTTGTCCTTATAACCTCAGATAAATGTAGTCTTTACCCCCTCATCAAGGAAACTTCTCTTTGCAATAGCTGGGGATCCCTACAAAAAAAAACCACAACCAATCAAAATTCAGAGTTAGGGAGCACATTTAGTTTCCTGGAAATAAATGAATATGAAATGACAATGAAAAAAATCTCTTGAACACATTGAATGAAGGTCTACAGGGGAAATTGAAAGTTCTGTCTATATTAAAAAAAAATCACAAAACAACAAATAAATGGTTTTATGATGCAATTTAAACATTTGGAAAAATAAGAACAAACCAAATCCAAACCCAATCAGTGGCAAAAATAATACCTGTTAAAAAATAAACCAATAAAAATAGAAACAAAAAAATCAATACTGAGAATCAGTGAATCCTAGAGCAGGTTGAGAAGATAAAAAAGAAAAAAGAAAAAATGGTAGACAATGTTGGCCCATGCCTTTAATCCCAGCACTCAGGAGGCAGAGGAAGGCAAATCTCTGTGAATTCAAGGCCAGTCTGGTCAACAGAGAGAATTACAGGATAACCAGAGAAACTCTGTCTCAAAAGGCAAAAAGCAGAAGTAGAAGCAGCAGCAGAAAGAGGAGAAGGAAGAAGAGGAAGAGGAGGAGGAGAAAGAGGAGAGGGCCAAGACAGGCTGATTCCATGACTGGCTGTAAAATGCCAGCTTGGGGAATTAGACCTAAGTTTCTGTTTCCCAAAACCGAACAAACCAGTTTCAGGATAAAACTAAAGCCCATAGGCAGCCAAGCAGCAGCTGCCCACCATCTGGCTTGAGGCAAAAATAGTCAGCAACGGTTATGGAAAATCCCCAGACCCCTAACCAATCCAAGAGACACTTGTAGAGATAGAGAGCCAACCAATTAGAATAAAGGTCACTTGTCCCTAATTCCCTTAATAAACTTTAAATTGGGCCTACAAGCTCACCTTGAGGTCATCATTTTGATAAATGGTAGACCACTGCTGATTTCTACAGAATAAACTCTCTGCTTTTTCATACTATTCGAGTCTGAGGTGCTATTCCTCACTGATGCATGAACTGTTACAGAAGAAGGAGAAAGAGGAGAGGAAGCAGAGGAAGAAAAAGAAGGAAAGGAAGGAGAGAAGAAGAGGAAGATGATGATTGACAGATCCTAGACCCAACAAAGAAAAAGAGAGGACCCAAATGAACACAATCTAAAATGAACAGGAAAACATTACAAAACACCAAAAATTCAGAATATTTCAAGGGAATATTTTCAAAACCAGTATTTCATGAAGCTGTAGAACCCAGAAAAAAGGATGAATTTCTAGGTTCAACCCAATGAGCAAAATTAAACTAGGAAGAAGCCAACAAGATAAAAAGGCACATAACAAATGAGGAAATAAAAATAGCAATAAAAAGCCTTCTAGTTTAAAAACATTCCAAGGCCAGAAGAATTTATAACAGAATACTACCAAGATCCACAGATAATCCTTCCTAAACTATTTTTGCAAAAAGAAAGAAACTAACAAAGGAGCATTCCCAAACTCCTTTTATGAGGCCTTTCAACTTTAATACCAAAACCAGGACCCTTCTATTTAAATGGAATCATTCTTGGAAAAGGAAAAAGTAATTTTTAGTCAACACACACACACCACACACACACAAAAAAGAAAAGACAAATATCCCTGATAAGCGTCAACTCAAATATACTCAGTAGACTACAGGCAAACAGAATACAGACATACATCAAAAAGATTATACACCATGACCAAGTCTGCTTTATCTCTGAAATTAAAGAACAGTTAACATACGTCAACAGAACAAAAATAACTTAAGTCAATATAACATGAAGACAATAAACCACATAAATGAACTTAAAGACAAAAAATAACATGATCATCTTAATAGATGCAGAAAAAAGCCTTTGACAAAATTCAACATGGCTTTATAACAAAAGTCCTAAAGAATGTAAAGCTACAGGAATCATACACAATGTACTCGACAGATACTTGCTCAACCACGTTCATTGGTGTTCTATCCAATGATAGCTAGGAAATGGAAACAACCCATATAATAATGTGGTACATGTACATTATGGAATATTATTTAGCTATAAATAAAAATGAAAAATGAACTTTACAGGTAATTGGATAGAACTAGAAAAGATCATACTGAGTGAGGTAATCCAGACCCAGAAAGACAAATGTCATATGTTCTCTGTCATTGGATGTTCCTAGTTCCAAATCTTCAGTGTTGTAGTAAATTTTTAAATCTCAGGAGTTTCTACCCCACCTTGATCATTTGGTTCCCAGATAAAAGATACACAACCTTTATATGTGTAATAAAAGTCTTTTAGGCATGAGATCTGGACAGATATCTACTCTCTAAGCTATTATTATCTACCTCCCTATCAATAACCCTGAGTTAGAATTTGCCATGCTAAATCTGGGTTACTCTTAACTCCAACTGACTAGCCCTCATGGCCATGTTTTATGATTCAGCTACCCTACAGCATTTTCTTCTTTCTCCACCTTTTCTCTTCTGGTCTCCTCAGCCTCCAGGCCTAAGAACTGAAACCCTGCCTATCTCTCTTCTGCCCAGCTATAGTCTGCTGGCATCTTTATTCAACCAATAGTTTCAAATTAAAGAGCAAGGTCCATAGCATCCCTTGGGATACATGCAGATTCTCTCATCCCTGGGGCAACCAGATCTTGGGGGCCAGTATTGGCATGATAATACATAGCAAAAGACCAAATCTCCACACTGCAGATGAGGGTACATTACTTGAGATAACTGCAGAAATCAGAGAAGTAAAATAATGAACAGCTGCCTGGTTGGGGGCTGGGTGGAAGAACAGCAGAGTAGAGGATAGCACATGCATGTGGTCTGATTGGGGCAATAAAAGGGGGAATAATTGGGGAGGGAAGGGAAATAATACAAAAGGAGAGAGAAGGAAAACAACAGTAAGGGTATCTGAAAGAAATCATGAGAGATCACATGATTAACCATCTATCTTAAAATACCTATAATACACATAAATTGACATATAAATATCCATATAGAGTTCAGATGAAATTTTCTCATCTGGGCTGACAGTGCTTTCTCCAGGAACCAAAGACCACCTAATCCTAACCCAAATACCAGGCATGAGAAATCCTCTTTTGAGGTGCTGGTCAGCGTTGTCCAGGAGACTCCTAAAGCATACAGGCTATTGCTGTTGCCCTTGGTTGCCCCTGGGAGATAGCAGGTGTCTCAAGACACCATGTACTTCAAATGCAGGACCCAGAGCCTCTACACAGGAACTCACCTGAATTTCTCCTCCCCGAGGACCAACTTCCATGATACCAGAAGCTGCCAGGCAAGCATATAAAGAAGGGAAGCAACCAACAGTCCTGCCCAACTGTGTCACCTATCAAACACATCAAGACTCGCATGGCACAATATCCCTAAGGGTGCAACAGTGTTGTGCATAGCTTGGCGCTAACCAACAACACTTTAATTTGACAGATCCTGCACTGGTTTATGTCAGAATGGGTCCCAGAGCTGAGAGTGAGAACTGGATGTCAACTCCCAGCCCTAACCAAGAAACCCTCTAGTTGGCATCCACTTGGCAAAGGAAAAAGTAGTTTTCTCCAATTGACTCTCACTAAGGATATTAACTACACTTCTTGGGTAAGCCTCATACCCAAGAAGTAGATGGCCAACACAAAATAAACTCAGTGTTATTTTTGTAGATACTTTGGTCTCCTGTTGCTTTGTTTGTTTGTTTATTCTGGTTTGTTTGGGGTTTTTTTATTGATTGTTTTTGAGAGAGAGAGAGAGAGAGAGAGAGAGAGAGAGACAGAAAGAGAGAGAGAGAGAAGGTGCAAAGTTGTGCTGGTGGAGAGGATCTAGGAGGACGTGGGGAAAGAGAAATAGTAATCAGAAAATATTGTATGAAAAGTTATTTTCAATAAAATATATTCACAAATGAAGCTTCCTAATATTTTTTAATTTTTCAAATTTATAGACTCCCATTAAAAAACATACCTTGTAAAACTATACATTAAACATTCAAGGATTTCTGATTTATATGTGACAAAATAAATCTTACTTTGGTGGGAACAACTCCAAGGTCATTGACCTGCTCCCACTCACCCTGCCCCTTCACATGGTCTCCATGATTACCCATGTGGCCTCAAAGCCAAGAGACTGGCCCAAGCAGAGCCCCAGATGCCGGTGTTCCATCTGCTTCCTTAGTCATTATTTCCACACGAAGGTGTTCTCTCTGAGATCACGTGAGTAGAGGGACATTTTTATGGTGTGATCAAATTTCAAAAACATCTATAATTAACAAGCCTAAGACATCCCCTATAACCCCCCCCCATCTGACGTCCTTGCGTTTACCATTTTTAATAACAGCCTGTTAGTATTTGTTTCTAAAGATTCCTCACCTCTGGGTAAAGATGGAAGCGTTTCACTGTGTTAATTACCAGGGGATATTCAGTTAGCCTATCATTCATGATCATCCACAATCCTTCCAAGAACGAAGGTGCTTCGATGATGGTCTTGAAGTAGGAATAATAAAGTCCCTTTAGGGAAAGACACACATGGTTAATGTCAATAAACCTTAAATTACTCATTCTCTTTTAAAGAATATCTTTCTTCTGTAATAAAAAGTAAGAAAATGTTTATTAACTCCTCGCTGTTAACATTCTCAAAACTATAAAATGTGTGTCCTCAGGTCTCCGCTCTACTATTCTCTCTAGTTTTCTGAAGGTCTGAGATTCTTCAGATTAGATGGACAGTGGTACATGACTCAGTCCATGGACGTCTAACATAACCAAATGTTTTTCCCCACATGCTTAGACACTGGCATATGATAAATTCTATCAGAAACATGAGGGTCTTCATGCCACAGAGCATCCCTGCATTAGGAAAGGAATGGCCGCTCTCTTAAGGTATAACAAATGCTCATCAGCATCCAGGGACTGGTCCAGGTTACTTCGTATCTGTACCTGGTGTCTGAACTGACTTCTGCTGCTGCACACAAATGCTGTGTTCCAGCATAGGGAACAGTAGCCTCCTGGGACCAGTAGGGGGCTTTCAACTTAAAACTCAAGGGTTCTAGAGACTATGCTATTTTATGTTATTTTCATCATCAATTTGCTGTTTTTGGATAAAAACCAAAGTGCTACAATTTTATAAGAGAAAATCAAGTGCTCTATTCGTCAAGAATTTTTCAAACCAACTTTTCCTTTTTCTTTCTCTTTTTCTTCCTTTCATACAGTACACCCTAACCACACCCTCACCTCCATCACTCCTCCCAGGCCTCCCATCACACCCCCGACCAATCCCCTCTTCCACAGATCCACTGCTCCTCAGGTTCCCTAGAGAGTAGGCCTCCCAGGGCTATCAACTAAAGATGCCATAACAAACACTAAAAGACTAAAAACTCAATATTCCTTCCTGCTTCATCTGACCGCTTTTGTTAAATTTACAACACATATCAACAAATTCAGGCTAGTTTCTAATGAGACATCTCCATGCACTTTAGATTTTTTCTTTCAGCTCAGGAAGGTAACTCGGCAATACAGCAATTGAAATAAACCTAATATGCCAACGTCTATATTTGGGGGAAATAATATAAAAGGATCTTTGTTAATAATAAGCTATTGTTTTTATGGTGCATGCTTCCACTCACTTTTCCCTTCATCTTACCACAGCCCCGTAAGTCTGACATGGCTGCTAGCTATCTGACAGATCTGTGACTGAGAACCAGACAGTTGGCCAGTTATCACAGAAATAACCCATATAGCTGCTGTCTACATCAGGTGCCTGTCACCAAAGCCCAGATTACTATGGCCATGCTTTTATCTAATGGTAGGTTTATGCCATCCTTGAAAATTCCTTGGAAATATTCAAGGTCCATATAAACATTAATAATATGTTCAACCCCTGCACTTAAATGCTTCAAGAGGATTAGTGGAAGAAAATGAAAAAGCAGCGGCCAAGGCTTGTAGTGTACCAACAAACTCACATAGGAAGCACATAAAAATAATGAATTGCACCCAAAACTCATTTCAGTTCCTATTCAATTTCTACCACCTTGTCCCACTATTCTTAAAACACTAATTAGTTAGAAGGAAGAAATTAACCATTTCTGTGCGAAAAGTCATCTCCCGTTCCAAGGATGAGAGGTGAGAAAAGTGACGATCATTTTCAAAGAGTGTTATTAAGTGTAACCTAGGAGGAGACAAACATATTATAGTAAGAACAGACTTCCAAACCAGCACTGAATCACTTTTAGAATTAAGGAAGCCATAAAAATGAAAACAAGTTTTATAATAAATGTTGAGATAATTTTACAATTTACTTATGAACTTGTATATGCTCAAGAGAGCATTTATCATTCAGTATAGCCCACCCTCCAAGTTAGTTAACTCCATCCTTTGGTGTTCTGTTTTGTTCTTTTAAAGATTTATTTTATGTATGAGAGAACACTGTCACTGTCTTCTTCAGACACATCAGAAGACAGCATCAGATCCCATTACAGATGGTTGTGAGCCTCAATGTAGTTACTAGGAATTGAACTCAGAACCTCCAGAAGAACACCCAGTGCTCTTAACCATTAAGCCATCTCTCCAGCCCCTTCTCCATTCTTATATGTACTTGTATAATTAAAATTCCGATAGCACCCTCCAATCTTCTTCCACTCCAAGCTCCGTAACAACACAGGAAGGACTGCATGTTACTTTTGTGTTGCAGGAATGATTCCAATATATCAAGTGTGGGAAACACTTTTGTAACTATTGAAAAGCACTTTAAATATAATCTACTTAAAAACTCACTTTAGAATATGGTAATCTTAAAAGAAGTATAAGCTCATATAAAGAGTGACTTTTTAAGTCTCCCACAGGACTGCACATGAAGGTATATTAGCAATGAAACTCAGTAGCTGTAGTTCATATACAAAAGGGTACGGGGGTGAACTAGTCATGATTATAAAATGTTCTGCCCTTGGTTTATAAAGCACTTTCCAACAAAATTAAAACAAGTCCATATGTCAATGCTTCTTTCCCGTGCTTACATACAGATCACATGCATGTAAATCCAACAGTGTGAAGGAATGGCTCTTCCTAGTCCAGTCTCAGTACTCACATCAAAATTGCTTCACAGAGGAGATAACAGAACAGCACTGCCCACAAAACATGGGGTAGACCCAGGACTTCCTACAAGCACAAAACCTGAGGTAGGACAGCAATAAAAGTATTCTAGGAAAACTTTTGACTTTGTGCACATGATTTAGAAAGAAACACTTTTTATAAAATTGAGAGTCCACTGATGGGCTCCTAGCATTTCTTCTATAGTCCTGCAGAAAGACTTCTGTTTATCTTGAGGCAGGTCTCATCATGTAGCCCTAGCTGGCTCAAACTCAACAACACTTTCACCTTGGCCTCTAAGTGCTGGAATTACAGACCTGAAACACAATTTCCAGTTCAAGAAAAAAATGTTCTGTTCTTTTCCGTGACTTAATTTGTAGGTGTTCCTAAGACTTTACCTCTAAACTTATGTCAATAATAATGTACAGGCAGTAATAATGAAGGCTTTAGGTGAAGTAAACTGAAAGGCCTTGTGAGAATGGGAGATGTTTAGAGAAATACAGTGGTGAGTCTTCAGTAAAGCAAAAACATCTTAATTTGTGAGGCTGGAGAGATGGCTCTGCAGTTACAAAGACCCAGCATCTATATGGCAGCTTGCAGCCACTTCTAACTGCAGCTCCAGGGAGTCTGACACCCTCATCTGCCCTCCATGAGCACACATGTGGTGTACAAGCAAGCATGCATACAGACATAACACCTATGCACATGCAATATTTCAATTCATAGGTTACTGTCCCCTGGGGCATCTGCACTGTAAATGCTGCACACAAGTACTTTGCACAAAGGTAATATATAGGTATAAAGTGGCATGGGTGTTCATGTTGTAAAAGTGCAGCCAGTAAGGTTTGTTTTGCGATTGACAAATAGTAGTGGCAAACTTTAATTTTTATATGTCTGTATAATTCAAGCTGAGACAAAAAAAAAAAAAAAATCTTACCAGTGCAAAATCCCCACAAAGGTAGCTGAAAGAAAAGAGAAAAAAAGAAGTAATTAAAAACTGTTTTGTTATTTTATGCCTTTAAAATAAGCATTTCAAATGTACTGCATGCCTACTCACTAAGCTAGGAGGCCAGGTCTGTCTACCTGGACCAGGAAAATAGCCCTGCAGATGTAAGCAGATCAAGCCATGCATATCTGCATATGGGAAGGACCTGGACGCTTTACACATTCTTCTTAGACCATTTTGAGAATGATGAAGTGGATGGCTTGACATTATTGTAATTTTTTCCGTATGATCCCCTATTGTTTCTTATTCTCTCTTTCCTTTATGCAAAATGTTTTTAAAGCACATACACCATGCCCAGGTAAGAATTTTTCAGAACAGACTCTGGTTCACAGAAACCAGCCTAGAACACTTACTTTTCCTTGCATGCATCCGAATACCATAAAGTTCAGGAAATCACTTGTTTAGCCATGCACTTGCAAGCTAAGTTGTGCAGTCCAGGCCCTGAGGAACTGCCAGCTCCTTTAGGGGCACTTGGATCTAGGCAAGCCAACAGCCAGCATGAGCCCCTGGCGTGAGGCTCACAGGGAATGAGGACAAGGTCCAGTTCCGTGCTGCTCTGGATGTGCAGCTTCCTGCAGAACTACAAACACAGTGACTAGGAGGTTGCCTGTCTTCATCATGGAGCTGACAGCAAGGATGGAGCTGGGGACCGAGCAGATTAAATGCTGCAAAGTCCTGCTTCTTACAGAGACCCATAGGCTCTTCTGGAATGAATGCCCTTTCATCACAAAAGCTTTCACTAATTTCCGAAACTTTGACAAAGCTGATTTTGATAATATCTCCTGTTCTTGCTGTCATGGAGGAGTTACCTCACTCAACTACTGCAGAACTCCCACAGAGACTTTGTGGTAGCACTCCCCATGGCTGCCCCAAGTTCACTTAGCAAGATACTTCAATATTACCTTCCTAAAATAATTTTTAAAAAACTATTCATCTTGGCCAACAGAATAAATACAAAGCAATCCAATGCAGAAACATAAAACCGTCATGTTGAAATCCCCAAGACTACTCCTCTTTGCCTATAAAATTGGGCCATGCTGGGCTCATCATAAATTCTTCTCAGATTTGCTTATACCAACATGGGCAAACTATAACCCACGATCTGTTCTTTGTATATCCTCAAACTAAAAATGTTCTTCATATTTTCAAAAGGTTATAAAAACAGTGATTCAATAGAGACTATGCCATCCCTCACAGAAAGCAAACACCAATGTCCTCTGCACCACTCTGAAATGAAATCTTTAACTGGATGAAAATATTCTGAGATAAAGTTTATTTAACAGTGGCAAAGATTGTCCTATTAGACTATATTTGTTTTTTCTTTCCCCGTCTTCTGTTAATGATATATACTGGAAAATATTTCAAACTACATTTTTTTAAAATGAAAAGATGGAGGAGATGGCTTCAGGGGATGAGTTTGCTCTGCAAGCATGAGGACCTAAGTTCATATCCTCAGGACCCGTGTGATAAAGCCAAGCAAGGCTACATATTACATAGACCAAGATTAGGGGGCGATGACAAGCAGACTCTGAGAGTTCATTGGCCAGTCAACCTAGACTGAATGATTGTATTTCAATGGGTGAACCTATCTCCAGCAAGTAAGGTAGAAAGTGACAGAAAATCACAGCCCAATGTCCTGCTCTGGCTTCTGTACATGTGTACAAAGTAGTGCGCCCACTCCATACTGATGTGTGCGCGCGCACACACACACACACACACACACACAGCCAAATATGTGATCGATCAATCCATCTATCATTCCAAAGATTCTCAAAAATTGTTCCTGTCTCTCACCGCTCTGTATTTATGTACAGCTCAGCTTTCCTTTCCCACTTGTCTGTTCAAGTTGCTCTTCAAAGTTTCCCACAAGTATCTCGAATCTTCCTTTTTTTCTTTCTGTACAGTGGTGATTGCCTTGGGAATCCCCTTGCAGTCCAATGCGCCTACTTCCACTTAGAAGTGAATGATGCTCAATGCACACTCCTCATTCCCTTCCTACCGCTTCTGCTTCCTCCTCAGTCTCACTGCTACCTTCTCAATCAGCCTCTTCTACTCATTTCTGCACTGCTGCTATCATTGAGAAGGTGAAGCCTGCTCCTAGTAAGAATCTTTTATCTGTCCTTCCTCAGTCCATCTCCAGTCCACAGTTTACACTTCAACCCTTATACTCACAAAAGCACACTCTGATCAAGTAGATTTCCATGTTTAAAAAAACTCATTCATTGCCAACATCACCTAGCTACCAAGGGCCATGGATTGTCCTTGTTAACGTGAATAATACATGTTTTAAATTTATATGTAAAGTGAACATTTTATGTCATAGTAGTTCATTGAAAAGTTCCAAAGAAAGCAGCCTTCCCAGGGAAGAGCACACAACCTGGTTATCTGGTATCAGATGGTCAGCTCTAAAAACGTATGTATTCAAGTAACGTTGTGCGGACTGAGAAGGTCGTATTTACGGACTTGGGTGTCAGTGTGTGTGTAACAACATTTAAAGCAAAAAATGGTGAACTTGGAGGAGAGTAAGCGAAATGCATGGCAGGGTTAGGAAAGAAGAAAGGGGTAGAAATGATGTGATTTTATTAAGATCTAAAAGATTAAAAAGTATTTTAAAAAGAAAGAAAAGAATCCATGCCTTCACACAGAACGCGTTCAAATACCTCACACTCAGCACTGAGCTGGACTGCTCCTCCTAGCTTCCTCCTTCTACTTGACTTTGTTCTCCACCATTCTGTCTTACTGTTAGGACCTGGATCCTGCCCCTCTGTCAGCATCACACACACACACACACACACACACACACACACACACACACACATCCCTTCTCAGGCCTTTTGCTAGAACTCAGGTTCTATCGTTTTCTAAAAGTCCTCTCTGATAGGGAACCCTACGTCCACTCTAAAGAGTTAAGTGTCTCTCCTGAAGGCTCACTCAGTAAATTCAGCCATTATTTCACTAGCTGCTCCCACGTGTAAATCTCAGTACACTGGAAGACAGACTTGGGAAAACAGCCCATGCTGATTGTGGACGTGGCATGGGTCTGATGGCATAAACATCAAATGGAAATCTAAATACGAATTTAACTATTAATTACTGCTGTTAACCCTTCAATGCGGCAACTCATCTTAGTTTTACATCAGCAACCAAAACAGCAGGATGGGAGGAGGTGACAGTAACTTGAATTGAGGTGTTTATATCAGCAGCTAGGCTGCTGAAGCTCTCAAATGCCAAGCAGCAGCAACATTTAACTTGCCGCAGAAGCTAGCTCAAAATTAGAGGGGTAAAATGGAAGAAGCGCTTACACGGAAACCCCCTGGCTTGCAGGCCTTATTGCTCAGCAGGATGAAGTGCCTGTCAGCAGGAGTAACTCTCTGTCTACCCTCCTCCTTCCTCCACTATTGGTGATCTCAGCTAAGAACTTCTTATTTAAAAAAGCAAAGAAACATAATTCTATCCGGAAGGTAGACAACCTCTTCTACGCTCTGATTAGGATAACTTTTTGTTGGCATGCAGATGAGCACTAAGTCGGAAGATCCCGCAAAAAATCGTTTAAAACAATAATTAGAAGTTTGAGACTTCCTGGGACATGATTCTCGGATCTCTCCATCAACTCCTTCAACAACCCAGACACTAGTGGACCAAATCTCCAAGACCCGAGCAAACCCTTCAAGTCTCTTGGCTAGAAGAAAAACCCTGCATGGCCTTGACTGGAACACTCTGAGAAGGTTCTGCTCACCTATGCCAAAGAGGGTCCTGTGGGAGAAGCGATGCATCTGCAGTGCCTGCACCTTTATGCGAAAGTGGTCCAGTAGATTGTGGAGGAATTGGAAGCGGTCGAGAAGAAGGATCTTGGTGACCTCTTCCAGATGAAAGTAATTTTGTGCGTTCAGATTTCGGATCCTCCGCGCCGTATAGCTGCGGGCGCCCGAGGGCAGTTTCCTGCCGCCTAGGAGGAAATGCTGCAGCAAAGACCACTTAGTCCTCTCCTGAGGAGCTCTGCGCTCCTGCTGGGACTCCACTGTTCCTGCGCTCCGCCTCCTCTTGGCCTGCCCCGTGCGAGAGGACTGTGGCACGTCGGGGTTAGCTTCCCTGAGCTTACTCCTTGTCTGCCCCACCATCTTTTCATAGCACGTGTTCAGGTGGATGGAGCTGGGTCACCGCAGGGCGAGGGCCGGGGGCCCGACACACCACCAGGCAGCCTCAACGACCAGCCCGCGCCGCCGTTGCGGGCTGCCTCGTCGTCATGGCGACAGTGAAACAGGGATGGCGAGCGTGCAGTACAGGCAGTCTTGCGCCATCCACGTGCAGCCCGCGCTCCCGGGAGCAGGATTTGCGTGTAGTGTATGTAGCCTGTCCCAGGGTCTGGGCGTTGGGATTCGCCTCTGTTTTCCGCTGAAGGGCAGAGATCTTCATTAAGTAACTTCGTTCCAACAAAATCGCTCAGCTTCTGGCTGGGAGAATGGTTGGGCTCAGCGCATTCAACAACTCCTGAACAAGAAGCCGCCTTGAACCAGAGAAAGCCAGTCCTGGCCTCGCATTCTCTATAGAGCGCTGTAGAGGACACCACCACGTTCCGGGTCTTATGTCGGTCTATATGGCTGGAATCCTCACCACTTCATCCCCATCAGTTTTAGGACTTCCTTGAGCTAGCCTAACACCTACAATCGCCTCGCCTACCTTTACAACTTAATTTCCACGTCTCTGAACACAGATCTTCCCGTGGTTGCAAGTGAGGTCCACGCCAGGAAAACTCCACCCCAATCCCTCACTTCCTCCCTCACCCTCCACAAATCCATGCCTTCCCATGGTTTTTCCAGACTTTTCTTCTGCCTTCTAATCCTAGCCCCTCTCTCTAGTCCACATTAATTGAGAACTCACTGGCAGTTCTATTCATTCATCTGCTCGCTAATCTAAATAAACACATGAGAAATAAGTAAGTGCTGTTGCTATTAATTTGTTGCTTTGTAAGATTTTTCTCAAGAAGCATGTCTGCATTCCTTGTACTGTTTGTTGCTTATGATGTTTTATTATTCAGTGCATACGAAGTAGAAGACCATGAATAGGGTGCTTTGCTCACATTTTAACAGGATGTAATTTTTATTTGTTCAGATTTGAGTTTAAAATACACGGTATCGGTCTTTGTCAAACAAGCACACACAATATGTATAATTGAGACAATTGTTGAAGTTGATCTCAAACTCTACCTTTCTCAGCCTTTCTATCCTGGCATTACAAGTTTTGGCCCCATATTCAGCTGGCAAAGCTCTATTTTTAAATGAATATACAATGTCCAAATGGAACATTTTCTCTTTAATGTAAGCCTTTTATTTCTGTATTTTTCAACAATAAAGGACGCATGGGGATTACCTCGTCCTTTCTTGTTAACTTTTCCCTGTAGTTTCTTTTCACTTATCTGTAAAGCAAGTTCGAGTCTATGGTCCATCCCTTGAAAATAAAATCTAGTCCCTCTCACCATTTAAAAAATACTTTTATGTGGATATTCATTGTGTTATTAATTTTTGTGAATGAAATATTAGAAATTGCCTCAACATCAAGTACTAAGTCACAGGATCGCTTGTGTCATACAGCATTGGGGCCATTAATTCATTTTGAGTGAATAGTTAGTGATAATGGAAAATATTTCCTATTGGTGCTAAAAGAAAAATAAGCATGATATGTTTCCTGAATTCAGTCCAATATATAGCATTATGTGAGGTTTTAATGTCAACTTGTCACCTGAGAAGGAAACCCTGGGGAACTGTCCAGAAATTAGTCCAAAAACTCTTCAATTTAGCTTCAGGAAAATTCTTAGAACAAGACGGAATCCAGTCATGTCCTTTGCTAAAATATCACAAGAATAGACTTAGCGTCTAAGTTGCTAATATTGTTCCCCTCTGAATTGGGCTTCCACAGTTCACACTGTTCCCAGCACTTCTGTCTACAAATCTCCTACTAGGATGGCCTGCAATCTCACAAAATTCAACTGCTTTCCTAGTCCAAAGCCCCCAAATCATGCCAATATCTCCAAAACAAGCATGGTCAGTCCTGACATAATAATACCTCACTCCTTGGTACCAACTTCTGTCTTATTGACTTAGTTATTCTTCTATTGCCTTAAGGCAACTTGTAAATGAATATGATTAATTTGGGGCTCATAGTTCCAGAGAGTAGTGGTGTCCATGTCTGTCATGATAGGGAAAGCATCGCAGTGGGAGCATCTATTGGAGCAGTAGCTGAGAGCTTACATATTGAGAAATAACCACAAGGCAGAGATAGACCTAACTAGAATGATATAGGCTTTTGAAATCTCAAAGACAATCCTCAGTGGCACACCTTCTCCAACATGACCACACTTCCTCTAAGGACCCACACTTCCTAATTCTTCCCAAAAGTCCTACCAACTGGGAACCAAGCATTCGAACATATGAGCCTATGGGGGTCATGCTCATTCAAACACCACATCTATGATTTAGGAGATAATCTCTCTCACATAATGGTACCTTATGTAGTTATAAATGCTTTGTGAAATATGATATAATCATATCTTCCCCTTCACTCCAGACTCTCTCAGTGCCCTTCCTTGCTCTCTTTGAACTGCATACCCTCAGAGCTGGAGAAATGGCTCAGAAGTATAAGAGCATTTGTTATTTTTGCATAGTACCTGGGTTCAGTTCCCAATAACCATATGATGGTTCCCACTTACCTGTAGCTCCAGTTCCAGAGAACATGATACATAAATAAATATTTTTAAAGATTTATTTATTTCATGTATGTGGGTACACTGTCACTGAAGAGGGAACCAGATCCCATTATAGCTGGTTGTGAGCCACCATGTGGTTGCTAGGAATTAAACTCAAGATCTCTGGAAGAGCAGTGAGTGCTCTTAATGGCTGAGCCATCTCTCCAGTCTAATAAATAATTTTTTGAAAAAGAAAAGGAAGTCAGGCAGTGGTGGTGCACTCATTTAATCCCAGTACTTGGGAAGCAGAGGCAGGTGGATTTCTGAGTTCAAGGCCAGCCTGGTCTACAGAGTGAGTTCCAGGACAGCCAGAGCTACATGGAGAAACCCTGTCTCTAAATACCAAAAAGAAAAAAACAAAAAGAAAAAAGAAAGAAAAAGAAATTCATGGCCTCTTTTTCATTAATTTTTGTTACATACATATATGTATATATACTTACATTCTGAAATACAACCTGCTCAGTCTATGTAATGCTACTTATATGTATGTTTTCAGGCCTGACAGTTTGGCATTGGTGTGCCCTTTCCTATGGAAGACCATTTCTCCACTGTCTGTATTCCTTAGTTGCCTGCAGTTCTTCATGCAAGGTTGAGACCTCCTGGGCTTTCCCTTGACCACATTGCCATGACTATTGTTCTTGTTCTTGTTCATCTCATGTTTAGGCAGTTACATTGTGATACTTTATGACTGTAGCTTCTCTCCGCAAATTTTCTGTTCCTATGGTTCTTACAATCTCCCTGCCCCACCCATTCCCAATGATTCCTGATCCATAGGTCAGGGAGGTGTTTTTTAGATGTAGTTTTTGGGACTAAGCTTCACAACTCATCATTTCTATGGGTTGTAGTTTTCTGTAATAGTTTCTATTACAGAGAGACGTTTCCTTGATGAGGGGTGAGGACTACACTCCTCTGTGGGTTGAAGGGCAGGTATTTAGAATGTAATTGGGATCATGCTGGTTTAATGAAGTGGCAGTAGTAGGTTCTTCTCCAAGATCCATGACTTCACTAGCCCTGGGGAGTTGGCTAGGGTTCCAGTACCAGCAGATCTTAAATCTGTTTAAAGACAAGCTGGTTACCATTCAGGCATGTGTGCCACTAGTGTACCATGAAGGCTATCATGCCATGCTGGTCATTGTTGTGGTTCATAGACATCATACCTGGGCAGGACGGTCGGCTGCCTCCCTACTTGGAAGCTTGCATGGCACCTTATGTTATCATGAAAGCTAGTTCTCTGGGAGGAGTCATTCAGGCCATTTCATGCTCTGCATGGTGTCTTCAGCAGTAGGGACTTACCTTCTACTTTTGGGGATAACCAAGGGCAATCACAATAGCCTATGGGTTTGGAGACTTCTTTGGACAACCACAACTCAAAGACGACTTCTCATGCCTGGTGTTTGGGTTCTTGTTAGATGGTCTTTGGCCATTGCAAAGAGCATTTAGTAGCCTGGGTAGAAAATTTTCATTTAACTATATATGTGTATTTATATGTAACTTTACCTGTATTATAGGCATTTTAGGTTGTCGTATGATTCCAATGACTTTTTCGGATGTCCTTACTGGTTTTTTTGTTTGTTTGTTTAGTTGGTTGGTTGGTTTTTGGAGACAGGGTTTCTCTGTGTAGCCCTGGCTTTCCTGGAACTTACTCTGTAGATCAGGCTGGCCTTGAACTCAGAAATCCGCCTGCCTCTGCCTCCCAAGTGCTGGGATTAAAGGCGTGCGCCACCACTGCCCAGCTGTCCTTACTGTTTTTTTTACCTCCCCTCTCTCCTTCCATATTTACCTCCCCTCTCTATTTTTACTCCTTTTTAAATTATTATTAATCATTCCATTCGTTTATATCTCAAATGATATCCCACTTCCCAGTTACCCCTTATAACAACCCCCGCCCCCATCCCATGTTATCCCTTCCCGGTTATCCCTCCGCCAACCCTGCATCCCACATCTGCCCTCCCTTCTCCATTTTGCCTTTGTGAGGGTGCTCTCCCACCCACCCACACTCTCCCACCCCACCACTCCAGCATCACCCTACTCTGGGGCATCAAACCTCCTCAGGACGAAGGGTCTCCCCTCCCATCGTTGTCAGGCAAGGCCATCCTGTGCTACATATGTATCTGGAGCCATGGATCCCTCCAGGTATACTCCTTGGTGGTCTAGTCTCTAGGAGAACTGGGTGGTCAGGCCAGCCTATGTTGCTCTTCCAATGGGGTTGAAATTCCCCTCTGTTCCTCAAGTTCTTCTACCAGCTCCCCCACCAGGTTCCCTGAGCTCAGTCTGATGGTTGGCTCTAAGCAACTAGTTGCTAGCCAGACCTCCCCAGGAACAGCCACACTTGGTTCCTGTCCTCAAGTGCCTCTTGATCACGGCAACAGTGTTGGGTTTGGTGTCTACAGGCATGAAGTATCCCCAGGTGGAACCATTCCCTTGTTGACAGTGCCTTCAGTCTCTGTTCCATTTTTTGTCCCTGTTCTTCCTTTGTACAGAAACATTTCTAGGTTAAAAAAAAAAAACTTTGAGATGGGTGGCTGGCCCCATCCCTCAGCCAGGGGCCATGCCTATCTACTGGAGGTGGTCTCCACGGGTTTTATTTTCCCCTTCTCTGTACATTATGGCTAAAGTCAATCCCATTAGGTCCTGGGAGCCTCATGTTTCTCTGGTGTCTGGGACCCTCCAGTGGCTATCCTCAGGTCTTCATTCCCCCTGCTACCTATTTTTATTCGATTTCCTGACCCTCTGTACCTCTCTCACTTTTCCTCCAGATTCTGATACTGCCACCCTTTTTACTTCCTCTTCTTTTCTCCCTCCCTTGTCCCCCTCTCCTTCCAACTCCGACAATCATCCTATTCCCCCCTCAATTCAGGACTGGAGCATCTACCCCCTGTCTTCCTTCCTTCTGTGCTCCATATGATCTGTAGGTTGTATCATAGGCAATGTGAGCTTTTGGATTAGTAGTCACTTATTAGTGAGTACATACCATGTGTGTTGTTTTGTGTCTGGGTTACCTCACTCAGGATGATATTTTCTAGTTCCATCTATTTGCCTGCGAATTTTGTGAACTCATTGTTTTTAATAGCTGAGAAGTACACCATTATGTAAATGCACCATGTTTCTGTATCTACTCCTCTGTTGAGGGGCATCTGGGTTGTTTCCAGCTTCTGGCTATTATAAATAAGGCTGCAATGAACATAGTGGAGCATGTGTCCTTGTTATATGTTGGAGCATGGTCTGGGTATATGCCCAGGAGCATTATAGCTGGTTCTTCAGGTAGAAGCATTTCCAATTTTCTCCAGAACTGCCAGACTGATTTCCAAAGTTGTTTTAGGAGCATGCAGTCCCACCAGCAATGAAAGAATGTTCTTCTTTCTCCATAACCTCGACAACATCTGCTATCACCTCCGTTTTTTGATCTCAGCCATTGTGGTTGGTGTGTGGTGGAATCCCGGGGTCATTTTGTTTTGCATTTCCCTGATGACTAAGAATGTTGAACATTTCGTTAAGTGTTTCTCAGCCATAGAGATTCCTTGGTTGAGAATTCTCTATTTAGCTTGGCGCTCCACTTTTTAATAGGGTTATTAGGTTCTCTGAAGTCTACCTTCTTGAGTTCTTTATACATTTTGCATATTAGCCCTCTATCAGATGTAGGGTTTGTAAATATCTTTTCCCAATCTGTGGGTTGCTGTTTTGTTCTATTGACAGTGTCCCTTGCTTTACAGAAGCTTTTCAATTTTATGAGATCTCATTTGTTGATTGTTGATCTTAAAGCATAAGCCATTAGTGTTCTGTTCAGGAAGTTGTCTTCTGTACCCAAGTTTTTGAGGCTCTTGCCCACTTTCTCTTCTATTCAGTATATCAGGTTTTATGTGGAGGTCCTTAATCCACTTGGACTTGAGCTTTGTGCAAGGAGATAGGTATGGCTCAATTTGCATTCTTCTACATGTAGACCACCATTTGAACCATCACCATTTGTTGAAAATGCCATCTTTTTTTTCCACTGAATGGTTTTGGCTTCTTTGTCAAAGATCAAGTGTCCACATGTGTATGGGTTCATTTCTGGGTGTTCAATTCTATTCCATTGATCAACTTGCCTGTTTCTGTACCAATACCATGCAGTTCTTATTACCATTGCTCTATAGAATAACTTGAGTTCAGGGATGGTGATTTCCCCAGAAGTTCTTTTATTGTTGAGAATAGTTTTCACTATATTAGGTTTTTTGTTATTCCAAATGAATTTAAGAATTGCTCTTTCTAAGTCTATGAAGAATTGAGTTGGAATTTTGATGGAGATTGCACTGAATCTGTAGATTGCTTTTGGTAAGATGGCCATTTTTACTATATTAATCCTGCCAATCCATGAGCATGGGAGATCTTTCCATCTTCTGAGGTCTTCTTTGATTTCTTTCTTCAGAGACTTGAAGTTCTTGTCATAGATACCTTTTACTTGCTTGGTCAGAGTCACACCAAGATATTTTATATTATTTGTGACAATTGTGAAGGGTGTTGTTTCCCTAATTTCTTTCTCATTCCTTTTATCCTTTGAGTAGAGGAAGGCTACTTATGTGCTTAAGGTAATTTTGTATCCAGCCACTTTGCTGAAGATGTTTATCAGATGTAGAAGCTCTCTGGTAGAATTTTTGTGGTTGCTTATGTATACTATCATATCATCTGAAAATAGTGATATCTTAATTTCCTCCTTCCCAATTTGTACCCCTTTGATCTCTTTTTGTTGTCTGGTTGATCTGGCTAGATCTTCAAGTACTACATTGAATAGGTAGGGAGAGAATGGGCAGCCTTGTCTAGTCCCTGATTTTAGTGGGATTGCTTGGAGTTTCTCCCCATTTAGTTTGAGGTTGATATTGGTTTGCTGTATATTGCTTTTGTTATATTTAGGTATGCGCCTTGAATTCCTGCTCTCTCCAATACTTTTAACACGAACGGATATTGTATTTTGTCAAAGGCTTTTCCGCATCTAATGAGACGATTATGTGGGGTTTTTTTCCCCTTTGAGTTTGTTTATACAGTGGATTATGTGGATGAATTTCTGTATGTTGAACCATCCCTGGAATGAAGCCTACTTGATCATGGTGGGTGATTGTTTTGATGTTTTCTTGGATTTGGTTTGGAAGAATTTTATTGAGTATTTTTACATCAATATTCATAAGGGAAATTGGTCTGTAGTTCTCTTTCTTTATTAGGTCTTTTTGTGTTTTAGGTATCAGTGTAACTGTGGCTTCATAGAAAGAATTGGGTAGTATTCCTTCTCTTTATATTTTATGGAAAAGTTTGTGGAGTATTGCTATTAGATCTTCTTTGAATGTCTAATAGAATTCTCCCATTTTCTCTTGTTATGTCTCCCTTTTCCTTCCTGATTTTGTTAATTTGTATACTGTCTCTGTGACCTCTGGTTAGTCTGGCTAAGGGTTTGTCTATCTTGCTGATTTTCTCCAAGAACCAGCTCCTAGTTTTATTGATTCTTTGTATAGTTCTTTTTGTTTCTACTTGGTTGATTTCAGCCCAGAGTTTGATTATTTCTTGCCTTCTACTCCTTTTGGGTGTATTAGCTTCTTTTTGTTCTAGATGTTTCAGGTGTGTGGTCAAGCTGTTAGTGTCTGCTCTCTTCTGTTTCTTTTTGAAGCCACTCAGAGCTATGAGTTTTCCACTTAGCACTGCTTACACTGTGTCCCATAAGTTTTGATATGATATGCCTTCATTTTCCTTGAATTCTAAAATGTCTTTAATTTCTTTCTTTCTTTCTTCTCTGACAAAGTTATCATTGAGTAGATAGTTGTTTAGCTTCTATGTATATGTGGGCTTTCTGTTGTTTTTATTCCTATTGTAGACCATCCTTAGTCAGTGGTGGTCCAATAGAATACATGGGATTAATTCAATGTTCTTGTATGTGTTGAGGTTACTTTGTTTCCGAGTGTATGGTTGAATATATGGTACGATGAGCAGGTACCATAAGGTGCTGAGAAGAAGGTATATTCTTTTGTTTTAGGGCGAAATGTTCTATAGATATCTATTAAATCCATTTGGTTCATAACTTATTTTAGTTTCACTGTGTCTCTGTTTAATTTCTGTTTCCATAATCTGTCCATTGGTGAGAGTGGGGTGTTGAAATCTCCTACTATTATTGTGTAATTTTCAATGTGTGTTTTGAGGTTTAGTAGCATTTCTTTTACAAATGTGGTTGCCTTTGCATTTGGGAGATAGATGTTCAGAACTGAGAGTTCATCCTGGTGGATTTTTTTCTTTGATAACTATGTAGTGTCCTTCCCCATCTTTTTTGATAACTTTTGTTTGAAAGTCTGTTTTGTTGGATATTAGGATGGCTACTCCAGCTTGTTTCTTGGGGCCATTTGCTTGGAAAATTTTTTCCCATCCTTTTACTTTGAGGGAATGTCTGTCTTTGACTCTGAGGTGTGTTTCCTGCGTGCAGCAAAATTCTGGACCCTGTTTACATATCCAGTCTATTAACCTATGTCTTTTTATTAGGGAATTGAATCCACTGATGTTGAGAGATAGTAGGAACCAGTGATCCTTGCTTCCTGTTATTTTTGTTGCTGGAGCTGGAATTATGTTTATGTGTTTCTCTGCTTTTGAGTTTGTTGTGAAAAGATTAATTTCTTGCCTTTTCTTGTGTATATTTTCCCTCATTGTGTTGGACTTTTCCTTCTATTGTCTTCTGTAGGGCTGGAATAGTAGAAAGATATTGTTTAAATTTGGTTTTGTCTTGGAATATTTTGGTTTCTCCATCTATAGTAACTGAGAGTTTTGCTGGATATAGTAGCCTGGGAAGCATTTTTGTTCTCTTAGGGTCTGTATGACATCTGCCCAGGATCTTCTGGCTTTTATAGTCTCTGGTGAGAAGTCTGGTATAATTCTGATAGGTCTGCCTTTATATGTTACTTGACCTTTTTCCCTTTCTGCTTTCAATATTCTTTCTTTGTTCTGTGCATTTGATGCTTTAATTATTATATAACGAGAGGAATTTCTTTTCTGGTCCCATCTGTTTGGAGTTCTGTAGGCTTCTTGTATGTTTATGGGCATTTCTTTATTTAGGTTAGGAAAGTTTTCTTCTATAATTTTGTTGAAGATGTTTGCTGGCCTTTTGAGTTGGGAATTTTCACTCTCTTCTATACCTATTATTCTCAATTGGGTCTTTTCATTGTGTCCTGAATTTCTTGAAAGTTTTGAGATAGGAGCTTGTTACTTTTTGTATTTCCCTTGACTTTTGTGTCTATGTCTTGTATCTTCTGCCACCGAGATCCTCTTTTCTATCTCTTGTATTCTGTTGGTGATGCTTTCATCTGTGTCTCCTGTTCTCTTTTCTGTGTTTCCCATCTCCAGGACTGGTCTCCCTTTGAGTTTTCTTTAATGATTCTACTTCCATTTTTAGATCCTGGATAATTTTGTTCAGTTCCTTCACCTGTTTGATTGCATTTTCCTGTATTTTTTTTTTAAGGGATTTATGCATTTCCTCTTAAGGGCTTCTACTTGTTTACTTACGTTCTTCCATATTTTTTTAAGGGAGTTATTTATGTCTTTCTTAAAGTCTTCTATCATCTTCATGAAATGAGAGTTTAGATCTGAATCTCTTTTTAAGGGTGTGTTTGGGTATCCAGGACTTGCTGTGGTGGGAGAACTGGGGTTCTGATGTTGCCAAGTTAAATTGGTTTCTGTTGCTCATGTTCTTATGCTTGCCTCTAGAGATCTGGTTATCTCTGGTATTATCTGGCCTCCCTATCTCTAACTGGAGTCTGTCTTTCCTGTGATTCTGTGATCCTGGGGAGTCAAACTGCAACTGGAGTGTGGGCTGTGTGTGGGGGTGGAGGGGACTATGGGGAGGGACTCTACTCCCAGTCTGCACAGCTGGGGACTGGAAGGTGCCTAGGTCTCTGGATGGGCCAGGAATCTGCTTCCCTGGGTGGCCAGGGGTCCTGTATGCTGGATGGGGTTTAAGGTCTCACCAGTGAATCTGGATGTGTCTGAATACCTGAGGAGTCTAGCTGCAACTGGGGTGTGAGCTGTGGGCTGTGTGGGATCTGGTCACTGTTCCCAACAGGTACAGGTGGAAGCAAAGGCTCTGGGGTCTCTGGCTGGGCAAGGAATCTGTTTCCTCAGTATGCCAGGTCTCAGGGTGTGGTTTAAGGTCTCACCTGTGAAGTAGGATGTGTTTGATTACCTAGGGAGTCGAGCTGCAACTGGGGTGTGTGCTGTGTGGGATCAGGTCCAGCGCCGGGTCTATGCTCCCAGCTGGCATAGGTGGGAACCGCTATCCCCCTCTTTAATCAAAGCCTCATTTTTCAGTTTCCCCATCAGACCACTTATACCCTGCTATTCCCCTTTCTATTACTCCCTGAACCAAAATTCCTTTTTACTTATTTTCTGCAGTTACTTCAGGATATATATTCACAACTGGGAATTTGGCGCTAGGACCCACGAATCTTTTCTAGTTCCTTTCATTTATGTGAAATTGTCAAGATTTCATTTTTCTTTACATAATATTAAAATTTCATTGTGAATATGTACCATATTTTTGTTGCCTGTCCCTCAGTTGAAGAGCATTTAGGATGCATCCATTTCTTAGATATTATTAATAAAGTGGGTCAGTAAGGTTTTATATTTTTCATGAAAAATGCAACTAAGCTATATAACCAGCAGATGGCAATAATGACCTATAAATCAGTATTTTAAAGTTATTTTTGTTGTTTTTGTTTTGTTTTTTACTCAAACCAGCTTTTCTTTAATCCTTCTCTAAATAACTACTTCCTGATCAGCAAATCAGTTTAAATTTGGTGACACTCCTGTCTCTGCCTCTCGAGTCCTGGGATTAGAAGCAAATGCTGTCCTGGCTAGAAGAATGCATTTTAACATGAAAAAAATTACAGCCTTGTGCTAGATCAGTGTGCAAAATATGAAATTTAGAGAAACTCCAAATGTAACACCAAATAAAGACAATTAAAACTCATAAGGGTATCTTTGTGAGCAGCGTTTAGTTTCCCAAATAAGAATGACTTCATGTTGTGTCATGTTGTGACACTGTTGTGTCATGTGTGTGAGCCCTCCTTTCCCTGTTAAGTTCAATATTTTTATTTTGTTTGTTTGTTTTTAGCTTTGAACAAATACACAGGCACAAATTTAAGCAGTGACGCTCTAGCTACATCTAGCCTGGTTATATGAAGCCAAGTGTGTGAACAGTTCAGCCACTACAATTCTAAAAACTTTATAGACCTTCCACTCACTATTAAAATATTTGGAGCAACTGGTTTCATGTAAATTAATATTCTGACACCAAAAAAAGGTGGGAAGTTGTTCATGCGGTTTCACAACGTCTTGTATGGTAAAGTGGCTTTTCTTTTTTGTTTATATTTTTAATTTTTCGTACAATATATTTTGATCATATTTTTCCAAATCTTCTTCCCAGATTCTCTCTACCTCTCTACTAACCCAACTTCATGGCTTTTTTTCTTGTGGACCCCTCCCAAAGAAACTAAAGGGAAACAGAACAAAGCAAAACAAGACAAAAATTACCCCCCCCCACACACACACGGCAAAACACACACACACACACACACACACACACACACACACACAAATTCCATTTTGCATTAGCCAACTACTTCTGCACATGGGCCCTGCCCTAGACTGCAGTATTCCTAGTATGTATCAATTATAGATAGTTTCCTGGTATGCCCCCAAACTGGAAAATCTACAAGAAATGGATGAATGTCTTAGTAAATATGATCTATGAAAATTAAATCAAGATGAAATAAACAATTTAAAGTAGCACATAATTCATAGTAAAATAAAAGCAATAATTAGAATTCTCCCAACCAGGGGCAGGAGTGGTCACCCAGTAGTTTAGGGTACTGGCTATTCTTCCAGTCGATCAGAATTTGATTGGCTCCAGTTCCAGGATCCAATGCCCTCTTCTGGTCTCTGTGGGCACCATGCAAGCATCTGTATATATAAATTTTAATTTAATTGAGAAAAACAAACAGCACAAAACTCCCAACCAGAAAAGCCCAGGACCAGATGTATTCAGCACAGAATTTGTCCAGACTTTAAACAAAGAACTAATGCCAATACTCCTCATGAAATTCCTTAAAATAGAAACAGAGATAGCATTTCTTAATTCTTCTTATGATACCACAGTTATCCTGATACCAAAGCCAGATAAGACTCAAGCCAAAAAAAAAAAAAAAAGTAATTATAGACCAAAATCCTTTATGAACATAGATGTAAAAATTCTCAATTAAAATACTTGTAAACTGAATTCAAGAACACATCAGAAATATTTTCTATTATGAAGCCAGAGAGATGGCTCATAACATTGGCTACTCTTCCAGAGGACCTGGATTAGGTTCTCAGTACCCATATAGAGGCTTGCAACCATCTGTAACTGTAGTTCCAGAGGATCCAACATGCCTTCTGCCCTCCTTGAGTATTGCATGAATATGATGCACAAGGAAACATGCAGGCAAATACTCATAGACATTAAGTAAGTAAGTAAGTAAATAAATAAATATTGTAAAGAGGTCATCCACTATGGTCACATTGTTTTCACTCCAGAGATACATGGTTGGTTCAACATATTGAAATCAATACTTGTAACATGCGACATAAATGGACTGGAAGACAAAATATGCACAATCATCACCTTAGATGCAAAAAAGGCATTTGACAAAAATTCCAGAATTAGATATTCACAAGGATGATAACAAAGTTCTTAGTGCCTCATAATTATGTGGGCTGTATAGTTGAATCTCATTCCAAAATTATAGGACAGTGTCAGTTAGTTTTCTTGTTCAATTACCCCCTCCCCCAAGAGATTGCCTACAGGTCCAAAGATAAAAATCAATCTCTTTGTTTTGTAATGTGTTACAATGTTTTTTATCCAAAAGGGCTGACCTTCCAGATTAGCCTGGCTCTACCCTGAGACCCTCCTGCTTCAGTTATGCACCTTGATGCCTCTACTAAAAACCGTCTTAAAGTTGTGTATCTGATAGAATACCTGTGTGTGGTCTCTCAGAAGTTGCTGCCATGCCTTTCCAGATGCCTTTCTGAACTTAAGGGAGCAGAGGCTTATTTTGGCTCCCAGAACAAGAGGTAAGTGCTTGCTCATATCAGTACCAATGAACAGAAAAGTGGGTACAGGTGCCCATCTGGACCTTGGCTCATGAGTTGGTGCTATCTTCCTCCTCCAGTTAATTGCTTCCCGGAAATGTCCTCACAGGCGCTTCTACCAGCGCGCCTCAATAGTGCTCTTAGTGATCAAGTTGATAATCCACCTTAATTACTATGCATCAAGACCACCAAGCCTTTGTTTGGTACAGCAGAGTCTATCTCCATATATATACTGGCTCATCTCTCAAGACAAACACACAAGTTTAAAGTGCTGAAACCACTGAACCATCTTCCCAGTCCTGGATTTTGTATTCTTAATGAAATGTGTACACCTGGTTCAGACGTATCAAGACAAATGTGACTTCATTAATCCCTTCTGCACATGGCTATTTCTGCTTCTACTTCTCTGCTTTGTTGTGAGAGCCCAGTGGAGTTTACTCAGATGCCAACCCCATACTGTTTGCACATTGCAGTCACCAAAATTGTGTCAAGTAACCCTCTTTGTGTAAAAGTTGCCCAGACTTCAATACTTTGTGAAAATAGCACAAAATGAATCAAGATCGCAGACCTTTTAGAAATTCCGATAAAGTAGGAAAATTTGTTTACAATGTTATAGGGTATCCTGGTTTTGAGTACAGATGGGTTGACATCTCCACATCAGAGTGATCAATCTAAGACTCATCTTTCATGCCTCAAACAGCAATGATGCATCTATCTCACAGTTACTGCAAAAGTTAAGAGACTGCACATAGTCATACATACTGTAAATGTCTTGTAAATTGTAACAGTAATTGTCACTATCCTCAGGTTTGGAATAATTTTCTTCTGGGAAGCCCAAGATCTAGTTATGATTTTTTTCTAGTGGGGGAGAAGAGATGAAAATGAAATAATATAACTTGATAACCCAGGTGTCAAAGCTTCGAGACATCAGAAATAATTATTTGAAGAAAAATGAGGTGCAAAGAATATTCTAGGGTGCCCCTCCCCCTTAATTCCAAGTACATAAGACTTGCCTGATGCTCAAAAGTTTTGAAAGAGTATGAATTAAACTTACAGGACTAAAATAAAGGTATGCTGCTTGCAGGGAGGGAATGTGCACTTCCTGTGTGTGAGTTAGTGTATTGTGTGCATCTGTGACAATAGCTTTCATGACAAATAGTTACAGCACACCATATTTGCTTTGAGTGTGTAATGCAGTGATGTCAGTATATTCACAGCTGTGTGGCCAGCCCCATTCTTCCAGTCCACATTTATGACTGGCATAAACCCCACAGCCATCCTCCCACAGCATAGCAATCCTTTCCTCCTCTCTCCTCTCCTGTTTTCTTTCTCTTCAGATACTCCTGTGCTGGACATTTCATATAAACAGGATTATACAGTGTGTAATTGCTTCTGGCTGGCTTGTTTCACTAAGCATCATGTTTTGAAAGTCTCTCCATACTGTTGTGTTTTCTTTATTCCATTGTACGGGTGCATACTTGTCTTTGATGGACATTCACATTTTCCCATTTTACCTGTAAAGCTCCTGGGAATGGGGGTGGGTCATTGGTAACTTCATGTTTAGCCTTTGCATGAGCAGCCTGATATTTTCTAAAATGGCCACGTCCACATTCAATATATGAGGGGCTGGTGTTGTTTTTCCCACATCTCTCCTGAGGCCTTTTATCCATCCTTGTGAGTCACATGCAGTGACTTTGTGCTATTGTCCTACCAACAGATTTAATTTTTTAGAAAAGTTTCAGGTACACAGGGAAAGTTTGCAGAAGCAGAGTCGTGTACCTCCTTTTCTGCCAACCTCCCACATACATTCACCTATTATTCACATATTAGATGAGAGCAGTTCATGTGTCATAATTGATGAGTCAAGGTAGATATGCTCTTGGTAACCATTCTCTAGTTGGCAGTAGACTTCATTCTTAGAGTTTTCCAGTCCCGTGGGTTTTGACAAATGCATAATATCTGAGACTCACCATTTGAGTATGATAGCAGAATTGTTTGGCTCTGTTCATTCCCTTCCAACCTCTTCTCCCAAACCTAGAAGGCACTGATATGCCTAACGTGTTGGTAACATTCCTTTCTATAGAATATCTCATGTTTACATGGTTTAAACTATGCAGTACGTAACCCTTTCCTGACATCCTTTTCTTTTCTTTTCTTTCTTTCTTTTTTTTTTTTTTTTTTTTTTTTGTCTTTCTTTTTCTTTTGGGGGGTGTTGGTTTTTTTTGTTTTGTTTTTTCCCAAAGTGTTTTCTTTTTTCATTTTTTATTTTTAATACTTTATTTACATTTCACATGTTTTCCCCTTTCCAAGTCTCTCCTTTGGAAACCCCCTATCCCATGCCCCCACCCACCCACCTACCCAATCCTGTCTTCCCTCCATGGCATTCCCCTATATTGGGGCATCTAACACCCTCAGACCCAAGGGACTCTCTTCCCACTGATGGCCAGCAAGGCCCTCCTCTGCCACATATGTGGCCAGCACCATGGGTCCCTCCATATGCATCCTTTGGTTGGTGGTCCAGTCTCCAGGAGCACCGGGGGTCAGGTCAGTTGACACTGTTGCTCCCTCCATGGTGCTGCAAACTTCCTCAGCTCCTTCAGTCCCTTCTCCCACTCCTCTATCTGGGACCCCACTCTCAGTCCAACAGTTGCCGTGAATTGAATCTTGGGTATTCTGAACTTTTGGGCTAATATCCACTTATTAGTGAGTACATACTGTGTTTGTTCTTCTGTGACTGAGTTACCTCACTCAGGATGATATTTTCAACTTCCATCCATTTGCCTGAAAATTTCATGAAGTCATTGTTTTTAATAACTGAGTAGTATTCCATTGTGAAAATGTACCACATTTTCTGTATCCATTCCTCTGTTGAGGGACATGTGGGTTGTTTCCAGCTTCTGGCTATTATAAACATGGCTGCTATGAACATAGTGGAGGAGCATGTGTCCTTATTACATGTTGGAGCATCTTCTGGGTATATTCCCAGGAGTGGGATAGCTGGGTCCTCAGGAAGAATTATATCCAATGTTCTGAGGGTCCGCCAAACTGATTTCCAGAGTGGTTGTACCAGCTTGCAATCCCACCAGCAATGGAGGAGTGTTCCTCTTCTCCACATCCTCACCAGCATCTGCTGTCACCTGAGATTTTTTATCTTAGCCATTCTGACTGGTGTGATGTGGAATTTCAGGGTTGTTTTGATTTGCATTTCCCTGATGACTAAGGATGTTGTACATTCCCTTAGGTGCTTCTCAGTTCCTTGAGATTCCTCAGTTGAGAATTCTCTGTTTAGCTCTGTTCCCCATTTTTTGTTATGGTTATTTGGTTCTCTGGAGTCTAACTTTTGGAGTTCTTTGTATATATTAGATATTAGCCCTCTATTGGACGTAGGATTGGTAAAGATCTTTTCCCAATCTGTTGGTTGCCGTTTTGTCCTATTGACCGTGTCCTTTGCCTTACAGAAGCTTTGCAATTTCATGAGGTCCCATTTGTCGATTCTTGATCTTAGAGCATAAGCCATTGGTATTCTGCTCAGGAACTTTTCCCTTGTGCCCATGTGTTCAAGACTTTTCCCCCACTTTCTCTTCTAATAGATTTGATGTATCTAGTTTTATGTGGAAGTCCTTGATCCACTTGGACTTGAGCTTTGTACAGGGAGATAGGAATGGATCAATTTTCATTCCTTTACATGTTGACCACCAGTTGAGCCAGTTCACTACTGCTCTGTAGTACAGATTGAGGTCAGGAATGCTGATTCCCCCAGAGGTTCTTTTATTGTTGAGAATCGTTTTTGCTATCCTGGGTTTTTTGTTATTCCAAATGAATTTGAGAATTGCTCTTTCTAAGTCTATGAAGAATTGAGCTGGAATTTTGATGGGAATTGCATTGAATCTGTAGACTGCTTTCAGCAGGATGGCCATTTTTACTATATTGATCCTGCCAGTCCATGAGCATGGGAGATCTTTCCATCTTCTGAGGTCTTCTTCGATTTCTTTCTTCAGAAACTTGAAGTTCTTGTTATACAGATCTTTCACTGGTTTGGTTAGTCACACCATGATACTTTATATTGTTTGTGACTATTGTGAAGGGTGTCATTTCTCTAATTTCTTTCTCAGCCTGTTAATCCTCCGAGTATAGAAAGGCTACTGATTTGCTTGAGTTAATTTTGTATCTGGCTGTAGCTGTCCAGCAGCCATGGATGAACTGGGTTACCTGAAAGGGAGGCTGGAAATGAAAAGGGGATGGGGTGGGAGAGAAAAATGAAGCCAAGACAAAATTTCTGATCAAGGCTTGATCTTCATTGTTCTGTACTCCTTATAAAGGGAAAGCCCAAAGACCCAATCCTTCCTTTCAGCAAGCTCAACAGGCAGTCACTTCTCAAGGTTCTTGTAGGAAGTTGCAAATGCAGAGAGGCCAAACTGGCTCCAGCCAGGTTTGTTTATCCTACTCAAGGCTGGGGGAAGGTTGTTTATCAGCTGTAGCAGATCTCTGGTGGAGTTTTTCAGGTCACTTAAGTATACCATCATATCATCTGGAAATAGTGAAATTTTGATTTCTTCCTTTCCAATTTGTATCCCTTTGACCTCCTTTTGTTGTCTAATTGCTCTAGCTAGAACTTCAAGTAGTATATTGAATAGATAGGGAGAGAGAGGACAGCCTTGTCTAGTCCCTGATTTTAGTGAGATTGCTTCAAGTTTCTCTCCATTTAGTTTGATGTTGGTTACTGGTTTGGTGTATATTGCTTTTACTGTGTTTAGGTATGGTCCTTGAATTCCTGATCTTTCCAGGACTTTTATTACAAAGGGATGTTGAATTTTGTTAAATGCATTTTCAGCATCTAATGAAATGACCATGCAATTAGTTTTATTTGAGTTTGTTTATGTAGTGGATTACATTGATGAATTTCTGGGGATTGAACCATCCCTGCATCCCTGGGATGAAGCCTACTTGATCGTGATGAATGATAGTTTTGATGTGTTCTTGGATTCAGTTTGCAAGAATTTTATTGAGTATTTTTGCATCAATATTCATAAGGGAAATTGCTCTGAAGTTTTCATTCTTTGCTGGTTCTATGTGAGGTTTTGGTATCAATGTTAACTGTAGCATCATAGAATCAATTGGGTAGTGTTCCTTCTGTTTCTATTTTATGGAATAGATTGGAGAGTATTGGTGTTAGGTCTTCTTTGAAGGTCTGATAGAATTCTGCACTGAACCCATCTGGTCATGGGCTTTTTTTGGTTGGGAGACTTTTACTGACTGCTTCTATTTCTTTAGGGGTTATGGGACTGTTTACATGGTTTATTTGATCCTGACTTAGCTTTGGTACTTGGTATCTGTCTAGAAAATTGTCCATTTCATCCAGATTTTCCAATTTTGTTGTGTATAGGCTTTTGTAGTACCATCTGATGATTTTTTTAATTTCCTCAGATTCTGTTGTTATAGCTCCCTTTTCATTTCTGATTTTGTTAATTTGGATACTGTCTCTGTTCCCTCTGGTTAGTCTGGTTAAGGGTTTGTCTATCTTGTTGATTTTCTCACAGAACCAGCTACTGGTTTTGTTGATTCTTTGTATAGTTCTTTTTGTTTCTACTTGGTTGATTTCAGCCCTGAGTTTAATTATTTCTTGCCTTCTACTCCTCTTGGGAGTATTAGCTTCTTTTTGTTCTAGAGCTTTCAGATGTGCTGTTAAGCTGCTAGTGTATGCTCTCTTCATTTTCATTTTGGAAGCACTCAGAGGTATGAGTTTTCCTCTTAACACTGCTTTCATTGTGTCCCATTAGTTTGGATATGTTGTAGTTTCATTTTCATTAAATTCTAGGAAGTCTTTAATGTATTTTTTTATTTCTTCCTTGACCAATTTATCATTGAGTAGAGTGTTGCTCAGCTTCCATGTATATGTGGGCTTTCTGTTGTTTTTGTTGCCATTGAAGATCATCCTTAATCCATAGTGATCTGATAGAAGGCATGGGATTATTTCAATCTTCTTATATCTGTTGAGGCTTATTTTGTGACTGATTATATGGTCAATTTTGGAAAAGGTACCATGAGGTGCTGAGAAGAAGGTATATTCTTTTGATTTAGGATGAGATGTTCTATAGATATCTGTTAAATCCATTTGATCCATAACATGTTAGTTTCACTATGTCTCTGTTTAGTTTGTGTTTCCAAGATCTGTACATTGATGAAAGTGGGATGTTGAAGTCTCCCACTATCATTGTGTGAGGTGCAATGTGTGCTTTGAGCTTTAGTAAAGTTTCTTTTATGAATGTGGGAGCCCTTCCATTTGGAGCATAAATGCTCTGAATTGAGAGTTCTTTTTGGTAGATTTTTCCTTTGATGAGGATGAAGTGTCCTTCCTTATGTTTTTAAATGACTTGGTTGAAAGTCGATTTTATCCGATATTAGAATGGCTACTCCTGCCTGTTTCTTGGGGTCATGTGACTGGAAAATTGTTTTCCAGCCCTTTACTCTGAGGTAGTGTTTGTCTTTAACTCTAAGGTGCATTTCCTGTATGCAGCAAAATGCTGGGTCCTGTGTATGCATCAAGTCTGTCAGTCTATGTCTTTTTATTGGGGAATTGACTCCATTGATGTTAAGAAATATTAAGGAATAGTGATTGTTGCTTCCTGTTGTTTTCAATGTTATTTTTATGTTTGTGTGGCTATCTTCTTTTGAGTTTGTTGAAAGATTACTTTCTTGCTTTTTCTAGGGTGTGGTTTCCCTCCATGTGTTGGTGTTTTCCATTATCCTTTGTAGGGCTGGGTTTGTGGAAACATACTATGTAAATTTGGTTTTGTCATAGAATATCTTGGTTTCACCATCAATGGTAATTGAGACTTTTGCTGGGTACAGCAGCCTGGTCTGGCACTTGTGTTCTCTTAGGGTCTGTACAAGATCTGTCTAGGATCTTCTAGCTTTCATAGACTCTGGTGAGAAGTCTGGTGTAATTCTGATAGTTCTGCCTTTATATGTTACTTGACTTTTTTCCCTTACTGCTTTTAATATTCTTTCCTTGTTTTGTGCATTTGGTGTTTTGACTATTATGTGATGCGAGGAATTTCTATTCTGGTCCAATCTATTTGGAGTTCTGTAGGCTTCTTGAATGTTTATGTTAATTTCTTTCTATAGGTTAGGGAAGTTTTCTTCTATACTTTTGTTGAAGATATTTACTGACCCTTTAAGTTGGGAATCTTCACTCTCTTCTGTACCTATTATCCTTAGGTTTGATCTTCTCATTTTGTCCTGGATTTCCTGGATGTTTTTGGTTAGGAGCTTTTACATTTTGCATTTCCTTTCACTGTTGTGTCAATATTTTCTATGGTATCTTCTGCACCTGAGATTCTCTCTTCTATCTCTTGTATTCTGTTGGTGATGCTTACATCACCAAGAGAATCAAGAACCAAGAGATCAAGATAACTCTTGATCTCTTCCCTAGGTTTCTATCTCCAAGGTTGTCTCCCTTTGTGATTTCTTTATTGTTTCTATTTCCATTTTTAGATCCTCGATGGTTTTGTTTATTTCCTTTTTCCTGATGGTGTTTTCCTGTAATTCTTTAAGGGATTTTTATGTTTCCTGTTTAAAGGCTTCTAGCTGTTTACCTTGTGTTCTCTTGTATTTCTTTAAGGGAGTTATTTATTTCCTTCTTAATATCTTCTATCATTGTCATGAGTTGTGATTTTAAATCTGAGTCTTGCTTTTCTGGTATGTTGGTGTATCCAGGTCTCGCTGTGGTGGGAAAACTGTATTCTGATGATGACAAGGTGCCTTGGTTTCTGTTCTTTATGTTCTTGCCCTTGCCTTTCGCCATCTGGTTATCTCTGGTGTTGGGTGGTCCTGCTCTCTCTTATTGTAGCTTGTCCCTCCTGCAAGCCTCTGAGTCAATAATCCTTGGAGACCAGCTCTCTCTGAGAGGACTTTGGGTTTGGAGAGCTGTGGCGCAGGGTCAGCTCTTGGGTGCAGACAGAAACCAGAAGGATCCTGTTCCCAGCTATTCCTTAGTTCCTGTGTCCTGATGGCTTTGCAAGGGTCCCTCTTGAACCAGGAATTTGAACAGAAGTGGTGGTTTTGCCTGTGCTAGAAGGTGTGTTAGCACTCCTGGGAGACCACCTCTCTCCTGGCATTATTTGAGTATGGAGCCCTGTGTCACAGAATAAGCTCCCCAGCCATGGAAGGAAACTAGAAGACCACTCCTCGGTCCCTTTGTCCTTAAGGTTCTGGGCAGGTCCTGCTGAGCAGTGGTGCTCATCTTATCTCCACTCACGAGCTTGTCCACACTCTTGAGAGGCTAGCTTTCTCCTGGTGCTATTTGGCTATGGAGCCCTGTGGCACAGGCTGAGGTCCCCAGCCACAGATCCTGATATCCTTTTCACTTAGCAAAAAGCATTTCTGATCCATATGTGTCTTCTCACAGCTTGACAGTGCTTCTCCTCTAATTCTTCTCTTCCTCCATTCTCTTCCTCCTCTTTATCATCTTCCTCTTGCTCTTCCTCTCTTTCTCTTAGTGCCTCCTTTCCTGCCACACTGCTAAAAATCTACCCAAGGCCTTTTGCACAATGGACCAGTGCTCCACAACTAAGCTGCATCCCAGCCTGACACATTTCAATCACTGAATAATATAGCCTGCAGTGCAGATGATGGGCATGCTGTAATCTGTTCATCTATTCACCTGCTGAGGGACATCTTGACTGTTTCCATGCTATGATAAATATTTCTTAAAAACTGCTATCAGTTTACATGAAAATTTTTGTATGACTTAGGACCATATCTTTTGGGCAGTAGCTAAGAAAGCATAATGATCATATGATAACATGATATTAGCTTTGTGCAAAAATTACAAACAATTATTATGCTGAACCATTTTTATTTCCCATAGCAATAAACAGGAGTCCCTTTTCTCAGTATCCATACTGAATAAGCATCACCAGGCATTGTGCCTGGCATTCAGTGCTACTTGTTTTTAACGGATGATTCGCCAACCACATGTAATGTTGTATGACTTTCCACATGTTTATTTTCCATCTCAATATCTTCTTAGAAAGTGGTTGTTTGCCTTTATTTGCCTATTTCCATTGCATTTAAAATGTCTTCTGTATTATGAATGAAAACCTTTTATCACACTTGTGTTTTGAAATTCTTTTAGTCCCAATCTGTGCTCACCATTTTCATTCTTTTAATATTGTCCATTAAAAAGGTTTTGATTTTTGCCTTCACATGTGTCTGATGCTCATGTGTCTTTTTGTATGTGTGTGAGCACATGTATGCATGAGTAAGATGCATGTGCATGCGGTACACATGCATGTGGGAGGAAGAGGATGCAAGGTGTCCTTTTCCATTACCCTCCACCTCACATATTGAGGTGGAGTCTCTCATTTGAACTCAGAGCTCTCTGGTTTAGGCCAGTCTAGCTGCCAGCATGCTTACTGGATCTTGCCTTTGCCTCCTCATGATTGGATTATAGGTGACTTCATGCCTACTCAGCGTTTTCACAGGAGCAGGAGATGCAAAGTCCGGTCCTCAAAACTTCGTGCAGCAAATGTTTTATGTACTGAGTACCTCCTGAGCACAAGGAGTTTTCATTTCAACATAGTCCTTTAGATTACCCTATTGGGTTAATGAAACACACTTTTGGTGATTTATTATAAAGCATTAAAACAAACAAAAGCAAAACAACAAGGTTGCCTACTGTGAAGTTTTGTGCTAGTTTTGTGGCAATCTGGAGTCAATTGGAAAGAGGGGATCTCAGTCGAGAAAATAACTCTACCAGAATGCTCCATGGACAAGCCTGTGGTATGTTTCCTTAATTAGTGATTGATGGGGGAGGGCCCAGACCATCATGGGTGGGGCCATCCCTAGGCTAGTGGTTCTGTGTGCTATAAGAAAGCAGGCTGAGCAAACCATGGGGAGCAAGCCAGTAAGCAGCACCCCTCTGTGGCTTTTCAATTCTTGCCTGAAGATCCCTGCCCTGAGTTCCCTAGATGGTGGACCACAAACTGTAAGATGAAATAAAACCTTTCCCCCTCTAGTTGCTTCTGCTCATGCTGTTTTATCACCACAGTAGAAGCATACCTAAGACACACCCGGATTTTTCTCTTATTATTTTATATTATCCTGTGAAAGCTTTATAACTTTGTATTTTATGTTTATATACAGAATTTCCACTTAACTTTCATCAGTGTAAGGAGTGTGTTTTGTATATGGACATTACACTGTTTCAGGACAGTGCTGGAGGGGTTGCTCTCCCCTGAATTGTCTTTGCTTCTTGATTAATTATGTAAACTAGCTATCTTGTTGCTTGTCTATGCTGCAAGGCTCTCTATGCAGTTGCTTTTCATCTAGCCACTTTTTAAAAACTGATGTCACATTGTCTATTTTACTCCGTGGTAAGTTTTAAAGTGGGGCATAGCTGCTCCTTTGACGTGCTTCATCAGTATTGAGTTGGCTTGGCGTATCTTTTCCTTTTTCTACAAAAACTTAAATTTGTTTATAGAAACAAAGCTCTTGTTGGGGTTCTGAGTGGAATTGTGCTGAATTGATTGTTCAAAGTTGTGAATTGATATCTTGACAATATGAATTTTTCATAAAAATACCACCGTGAGTACATCTGCCACCCAAATTTAGTTTCTAATGCCCTTCCACACTAAAAAAGAGCCTAGGCTCCTTCTAGAGAAGACTCGCAAGGAATTCAAAAGAGCTCATGGTAGCAGGAATTGAAGAATGTCTAAAAACAGATCAATACATGCTACCAACAAGAGAAAAGACCTTAATGATCAGACCTGTAAGAATGGAGGATTAGAATAATTATAGGTATGTTATAAACCACTGATGACTTGGAATACTTTTGTCCTGAAACACCAAACTAAGCTGAGGAGCTGTATAAATACAACATGTCATCCTGCAGTAAATCTGCATTGAAAGAAAATATGCTCGGCCAATTGACAAAATTATAATATAGATGAAAGGTCATTGTTAGATTTCTTCCAGTTGCCAAAACTACTATGGTTGTTTTTTTGTTTTTAAAAATATGCTTTCAACTACTTTGGGAAATAGGCCACAGAATTAACATAGTCTCCATCGTTTCAGAAGGCATTCTCTGCACTGTGCACTTCTGTTCACATGTACCACTGCATATAAGTCTCAGTGCACACATGACAAAGCAAATGCAGTTTAAGGTGAATCTGAATAGAGAACCTACAAGATTTCTTATGTTTACAACATTTCTCTTAATTGTTAAATTCTTCCAAATAAGATTTTTGAAAGCATGAATTCAGCATAGACAAAAATGAAACGGTTGCAAGCAGAAGGTATAATAACACTATGTATTCTGAAGACCCATTGTGTGGAAGATGACTAAGACCTTGAATTTGGGCTCATCCTACCTTGGACAGCCAACTTGATGTAACATCACTAAGTATACCATTGCTCATGACAGATAAAGCAGGAGTTTTTAAAATACATAGATTCAAGTTCAGGGTCAATTGATAGGAATCATAAAATCATATGTCCCTGAGGGTTCCTTGAGTGGAATACGTGTGTGAAGAGAACTGAGTGCAAAGAAGGGAGAAAGGCAGGCTATGAGGACAATCTTCCTTTAAGAGCCACCCCACAGCATTGAGTCATAACACAGAGCCCTATCTGGGAATGGCTAGGTGAGCTCCAGCTAAGTCATCTAACCTTCCTCTTTTTATCAGTTGGGAATATACAGACACCAAATGTCAGAGTATATAGGTAATAAAAAGTGTAAATGTGTGTGTGTATATATATATATATATATATATATATATATATATATATATACACCACACCATTCTTAACAACAAAAAACTAATATCCACACAGTCATGCTTCTGTACAATTTGGGATAATATATAATTTTAGCTGTTTACAAATAAGATGTTATGCATCAAATATTACATAAGGTTGATAATACATTTCTGGCAGAAATAAATATATTGCACTTAAACAGAACTTCATTAAATGTTACTTCATAGTATTAGGCTTATTATTTTTTTCCCCATAAAACATTTCCCACACCCTTCCCCCCACCCCACACACTGCATTACAGTGACTTTTCCACCCAATTTGTTAATCAAATGAAGACACAGCAAACAGGGAGATTGTGACAGAGTCTACTGAGCAGGTGTTACAGAATGTCATACTTTAGCAAATAAAAGAATCTTTTCAGACTTCTGAAAAAAACTTAAAGCAACTAAATACAATGTCTTTGTGCCAGAAGTAAAGTAAAATACAACAAATTGTATCTTTTGTCCAGATTCAGTATTACACACACACACACACACACACACACACACACACAACACACACACACTATTTTCCTTGCAGGATGCTTTCGCAAAGGGGTAAGAGATTGAAATTATATTAGGGAAAGAGAGGCAGATAAAGAAAGCTAGAAAATACTTATGGATTATGAACACATCAAATACTT
This sequence comes from Rhynchomys soricoides, assembly GCA_019843965.1. NCBI lineage: Eukaryota > Metazoa > Chordata > Mammalia > Rodentia > Muridae > Rhynchomys > Rhynchomys soricoides. The sequence continues at coordinate 4,163,174 of JADRCH010000163.1, forward strand.
ATAAATGTGCCTTTCTATGATTAAGCTTGCAGATGAAAGGTGTTTTAGTATTTTGTAACTGGTATAGAATAATAAGCTGTGACAATGGGACTTTTATACTTCCTTAAAGTTTTAAAAGTTTGTAATCTTCCCTTTGGTGTTTATAGCAATGCCTTTTATTCTAAAACAATGAAAATGTATATGAAACCCACCCTTCCCTCCATAACTCTATAGAGGAACAGATTAAATGTTTTATCTTTTGTCTGCTGGTTTGTCAGAGTAAGTATTGTTTTGTTTTCAATAATTACCAGTTTCCAGCCCAATTAATAATGGAAGTAGTTTTTCTTACTAGGTAGAATACAGAATAAGAACATGAATTTAACTGCAGTATCTTAGCTTGCTCATTAGTGACTAAACCACCACTAAGCTTACCCACCTATCTAATGGGGTGGGAAGCTCTCCCATCTTTTTTTATTTGTCAGTGATTTTTCTCAACATAATTGGCCCTTAAATAAGTAATGTAGCTTAAAAAGACAATCTGAAATCAAGAAATAGGATAAATCTCCTAACGTCCCCCTGAAAAGCTCGTAGGCAGTGTGAGACATGAGGATTCACCACTAAGAATAGTTCTTGAGTTTGCAAAGGATTCACTTCCCTTTTGTTTTTGGTTTTTTTTTTGGGGGGGGTGCCGTGTTGTATCTGGAGAGGCAAAGGTGCAGACATTTATCTAGTGGTTAGGGAGGTAAGATCTTTGAATGCCTCAGAAGTCGGTGCAGCTCTTACACAGGCTTCCGCTAGACGATGAACCTATGTGGAGAGCCTCCTCTGTAGCTCTCATCATAAATGCCGATAAGCTTCTAGACAAGACTCCAGTGTTACAACGGACAGTGCCAGCAATGGAGCAGAAAGTCACTGAGCTAGACAATGGTACCTGACAACTGTTGATGTGTCACACACAACTGGAAGTATTTCCAATGAGCTGCTAAGGACAGGAACTGGGTGCGATGGTTCACTTGATTAAGTGGGCACACCTCAACTTGGAATTATCGAGGGATATTTCAAAACCAGATTGTAAGTGAGAACCTCTTGAGTTATGAGCAAGTCCATTAGAGCTCAATAAAGTAAGCCTGGCCAGGCCTTTTCAACAGCACTCTCTTTGGCCATGTTTTGTCACAATGTAATATCCATAAGGAGGAAGCCCTGAATTATTCCAAATTAATTTTAAGTCTGGGTCATTATTATTCATTTGTATTTATCAGTTAATATCTGATAAAGTTTTGGTGGAACAGACTTTGGGATTTTAAGTGGTAAGCTCCCCAAGGATTAATAAAAATAACCAAAATAAATCAGAAAGGCACAGGTGACCCCAGACTCAGGTGCCAGGCACTCACATGGTATCGTTTCTCTTGGGAGGTTTCTGTCTGATTTATGAAATACCAACAGGGGAAACAAACACCCAGTGAAGATTTTTAGGGAGAATGTTTTCAAGAGCCCTCTTTGCTGTCCATCATGTATTTCAGTGAATTTCATCCTCATGTTACCTAATTACAAGCAAAGTTATAACGTCAGAAAACACCAGCAAAAGATCATATTTAACAGCAATTAAAATACTGTGAGGCACACCAATAAAACTATAAAAAACAATAGTAAAACAATTCTTTCATTCTCATGGAAAAGAAAACACAGGCATGCGTTTAGAATCTCACTTTCGAATCTCAACATCTACCAGGGGAGAGACAAGGGGCACCCTGCACAGTTGTGCCTTGGTTTGTTCTGCTTTAAATAGCATCACTTTGTTCCAAGGTACTTCTGCAAGAGGCCAATTATTAAATATCAAGCACCTACCCTTGCTCTATGGGCATTTATTTTAAACATCACTCACAATGGGTTTTTAAGAGAAATGCACATTTGTATTTTGTCTGGAAGCCAACTACCTGTGGATACTACTACAAGACACACAAGAAGCTGGATTCACCTGCAGCATCTGACATGAGAGTTTAAAATAATTTTGATAACAGTTCATGCTTCTTTGTAAGTGAACTATGGAGTTTTGGTGGAAAATATCAAGTGCAAACATCTAAAATCAGCACCCCACACTCAGGCTGAGTATGGTGCTTTGTTTCATAGACTGGACTTGGCCTGGGAAGTCATCCCACATGGAAAAGCCTAACATTAAAACTACCAAATAAAGCTGCCGAGTGATGTGGTAAGTACATTGCATTTACGCCTACATACACTTCTATCGTCAGGAGAGCTATTTTCCATATCGTTGAGCACAGTCAATACTTTTGAAGAAAGAACAGAGTAGAATAAAAACTTCAGAAAAAATGTAAACTAAAATAAAGTTCAGGTGACTTCCATGAAGCAAACTGGTCACATCCTGTAGGTGGGACAAACTGTCTTCAAAGCTGAAAGTCTAATGTCTTTGTTAAATCTACACTATTAGGAAAACGCACTATTGCAAAATACCAGATGTGTCACCTTGACTGTAAATGCTAAGATACACATTCCTCAAAAATCAGATAGTGTTTACACTGAAGTAAAACATAAGCTCTGTTTATACATAAATGGAAAGCTTAAGAAGATAGCAAAAATTGAATGAAGCTCTTGTTTGCTGATAAGAACTGTTAGTGTTTCTGTCAGGGAGTCACTGAGTTAACATGCAGTTTTGTATTGGGGACCGGGGAAGATGGAAAGAAGTCTGTAAGTGTAATACAGTCAGATAGGAGAAACAAGCTACAGGACACATTCATGCCCATGAGCATACATGAGAATGTGGTAAACCATGCACATGGAGAATTGCCATTGGCAAATCCCTGACAACGATGGAAGTAGCAATAAAGCAGATTTATATTTTAAAAATTCAGAATTTGGCCCAGTGTGTTTTAATATGCAAAAGGCCTCCTGACGCTGGACTGAAAATGAAGAGGACTCTTGTCCCCATGGCAGAGAACTTCCCCTCAGAAGAGAGCCACCAGATTTTGATTGTGTGAAGGAGAGCCCCAGCCATGACCATGCATGGGCTCTGGATGGGTCCTCAGTGGCTTTGTCAGCAGCCTGTTGATAATGCAGCCCCCCAAAGCCAACCTCTTTGATAATGAGAGAGCTTCTTGCTTTAAAATGGCATATAGAGGGTTTTCACTACATAACTGCAAAGCTATTGCAAGAAAAAGAATGATTAGGAAAAAAAGAAGGGGGTGAAGCCAGAGTTTATGGCGTCACAGCCTGTGGATATGGCAGGAACTTAGTAAAGGTGTTACCACGTGTTCATTCCCACCACAGGATGTACTAGCACCAACTCTGCCCCTTCTGCAGCGAACTGATGCAGAGGAAACTAAACATGCTTAAACTACAGCACTACAAACATATATCACTATTGGCTTCCATTTCCTACCGGGAGAAATGGACTTGAGTTAGTCATGTCAATATGCTATATAGCATTGCCTTCTGGATGATGCTTTGAACTTGTTGAAAGCAGAAAGAAACCTCTACACATGGATTTCATACAGTACTGCATCAACAAAACTTTTAACCACTCGGATTGTTAAGCTTTCTGGGTAAACTGATATCCTGTTAGCTGTAGGAGTATGCTGGCTAAACTTCAAACTGACTCTGTCCTGGATCCAACCACAGATGAATCCTGACCCATGGTGCACTCCCTTACGAGTAGGTTTGGTTGTGAGTCCAGCTCTCCTCTTTAATAAGTCCTGTGTTTCCTGGAGAGTCCTTGCTCCAATACCCCACTTTCCACCCACCCATCCCCCTCCTGTATTTTTATAGCCACCTGCACATTCTGTACCTAGCTTCCCCCACTCTTAGGAGAATCATACAAATGGCGTCATCACAGCGGAGGAGTGGCGAAGTCCTTGGATGGCAGCATAGGGCCCCTGCTGGAAGTAGTGATGGTATCTAGGCATGTGGAATGAAGGGAACGTGGGACCACTTCCCTGCATGGAGCTGGCAATTGCAGATGGTGTCAGAGGCATACCCAGGCGGCTGTATGGTGGCAGAGAACCCTGTATAGGGTGAGGAATTGGTGTCGCTATTGATGCTGTACTGGTGCCAAGAGCAGTCAGGGGCTGTGGATGCTGAAATCCAGGAAAACTGGAAGATGATGATACCCAGGAACTTAGAGACAAATTGTCAGATGTTGTAAAGGCTGATCCTGGAAGAAAAACACTCATTAGACGCAATTTGCTACTTCAGTATACTAATAAAGAACAATCAGTTTATTGTCTTTTGTTGTAGTTGTTGCTGCTATTGTTGTTTTGAGACAGAGTCTCACTATGTAGCTCTGGCTGTCCTGGAATTCAATAGGTAGACCAGGCTGGCCTCAAACTGACAAAGATCTTGCCTGCCTTTGCCTCCCAACAGCTGGCCTTAAAGGAATATGCTACCACACCCAGCTTAAGATCACTTCATTTAAAAAAAAAATTGCTAATGCTCCATACTCAAAAGTAGTTAGGGAACACAATTGAACTTTTTTTTTTTAAGAAGGAGTTGGAGAGTTGACTCAGCAGTTGAGAACACTGTTGCTCTTCGAGGGGAACCTGGTTCATATCCCAGCACCCGCATGACGGCTCACAACCATCAGTAACTCCATTTTTGTGGGGATCTGATACCCTCTTCTGACATCTACAGAACCAGGCATACATATGCATACATGTAGACAAAACACTCATACACATGTATGTGTGATATGTATATAGCATAATATAAAAGTTATAAATGATATGAATATAAAAAGAGATATTAAAACGAAAGAAAAGAACTCAAAGTCGGATGGTTTAAAATGTGAGAGTAAATCCAGGAAGGATTTGGAGAGGGTTGGTGAGTGAGATCATAATGTATTATATTCTAAAGAAATTCTCAAACATAGAGGGCAGATCCAACTTTCTAGATGAAAAAAACTTCATTTACTTCCAACATGGAAGGAAAACGGTACAAACATAAAAATACTCAACTGATTGCATGGCCTACATATTCCAGAGTGGATGAACAGAGATGCTTTGCCTGAGGATACGATCTCAATTCCTTAAAGGTCTCCAAATATTAGCAGTACCTCTAACAAAAGGTGGCTGTGTCTCAGAAAAGCCGCCTTTTCCCAAAGCCATCATGAGAACCATAAGAATAAATTCTTCTTCATCAGTATTCAGAAGTTGAAACCAGAGGAAATGCTGGCTGACTTTTCCAAGTAAGTAAGGATGCCTTTCTTTCTGTGAGTTATAAAGAATGGCCTGTGCTTTCACTAATAATGTTATTTGGTACTTTTAGGCATGCGAGCGTGTGTGTGTGCATGTGCGCGCGCACACACAGAGAGACACACACTCACACAGAGGATAAAGATTCTCTCCCCATGTGAACATCCTAAACCCCATCGTGGGCTACAACTGGCCTCCCTGTCTCTCCCTTCTCTCTATTCTTGCTTCCCGTCTGCTGTCTTCTCTCTGAGCTTTCTGCCCAGGGAAACCGTACTCAATTCTTTAGTGGTGTGTGTGTGTGTGTGCGCGCGCGCGTGCGCTCACATTTGTAGTGTGTACTGGACAACCTCAAATGCCACTGCACCCCCTTTTAAAATATAGTCTTTCATTATTCTGGAGATCGCTCAGTAGGACAGGCTTGGAAGCTAGTGAGCCCAGAGATTTGCCTGTCTTTGCTTCCCCAAATATAGGGAATTACAAGAGACTGAGCCATCTCCCAAGTCCTTTGTTTAGTTTTTGCTTTAACTATTGGGCCAGTGCTGGCCCTTTGTCATGACAATCCTTTTAAAAGTGTTCTTGATTTTAAACTGATCCTAATAAATTATCTCTAATTTTCAAATACTAAAAGCTGAGATTCAAAAATAGTATGAAATTGTCCCAAGTGTGGTTGGTGACTCTTTGGCAGTCAAACACAGACAAGCCTACAGCTATCTTGATTCAAAGGTTCAATGTTCTGTTGCGAGCAAAACATACCTCAGGAGGAGTAGCTACTCAAGCAAATTAATGAGGCATATGAGAATCAGCACTGCAGACCGCCTCTTCTGAAAAGGCTCAAGGGTACTTGTTGGCTTGTGTTCCCAGAGATCCAGACACTCCATCAACAGCCTGTATTTACTCCCTGTCAAGTGCTCTGGCCTCCAGCAATTCCACATCTTCAGATGGTGCACAGCCTTACCTCGATTCTGAGTTGTCTGACTCTCCTCTCCCAGTACATCTTCTTCTCCATAGGTGCGGATGGGTGACCGGGCATAGGAATGCTTCTGGATCAGGCTCTCCACACTCTCCCTGTAGAACACAGGGACACCTCATAGGTTCACTTCAGAAAGGGGCTTAAGGGTAGTTCACGGCTCTATTTTCTCAGCCAAAGGGAAAGGTAACATTCAAACCTGGTATGTTCACCTGCAGTGCAGAAACTTCTGGGACATGAGTTAAGAAGTGTTTATAAATACAACTAAACATAAAAAGGACAGGGCAATGAAATATAGTCATGAGGATGTAGAATTTAAGTAAGCAAAAACTAATGAATGAATTTACTATAGGGTGGCAATGAATCTTATTAGCTTCAGCAGACAATGATTTAAAACAAGCATGAATTGATTCAAATGTACCGGATCAGGACATGATAAAATATTGGGAAAAGTTCATAACATCAGTCATAAAGTGACTGTATTCACTAGCAATGCAAATGTGAAGAACATATGACTATATGGACAGTTTGTAGTTGGGCTGAAACTGCAAGACTACAGAAAAGCTGTGCAGGGAACATGAGTAGCCATTAAGAAATGGAGGTCCTCTCGAAACAGATACATTGTCTTCCAGGATTGCAAATACCTCTTTCAAAAATATAGCTGTGACCTAAAGACAACACCAAATTAATAACCAAAGAGCCAAAAACGGAATATTTTTTAATTGTGTGGAATGAGAAAGGAGAAGCCAAACATCCAATTGCATACTGAAGAAATATAAACAATTCAAAATGTAACATTTGACATTCCACATAGATGTAGCTATATTTGTGAAAAATACTATCTAATTAACAGTGTCTGGGATTCTAAAAGGTTACATCCTCCAGGGCAGTGTGAAGGGTCTTATTCCCAAAGGACAATGGAGAAGTGCCCACTTCTGCACTTTCTGCTGTCTTCTTGATCTCTATTTGCAGATCTTCACACTGAAGCTATCACTCCCTAATTGCTGTCCCTGTATTAAAATCTTGAAATCAGTTTTTACCAGTAATTTTATTTTTCTTTTTCAAAATTGTATTGGCAATTCGAGCTTCTTTACTTTAATATAAATTTTATTGATTTCTTTTTCAAGCTCACTGAAATTTTAATCAAGATTGTGTCTGAGATGTACATCAATTGATGGAGAATTGACATTTAGGATGTTGAGTCTTTTTCAATCCATGTCCTTCCATTTATTTAGCACTAAAGATTAAATAGATTTAAATATATAAGCCTAACATATCTGGGCCCCATTTATCCCAAAACATTTCATGTTCTACTAAATGCTTTTTAATTTCAATTTCCAATTTTTCATTTATATTAGTTATAAATGTAATTTTCTTTTGCATGCTGACCTTGCATCTGGCAGTATTACTGTCACTCATATTTGTCCCAGTAGCTCTCATAGAGATTTGCATTTTGTGTGTGATCATGCTATCTATGACCTGAAGTGAGTTTGGTTGTTTGCTTCTGTTTGTAATAAATTCCATTTGAATTTTCCACAGTTTACTGTATGTTCATAATTACCTGTGCAGTTCTGAATAGTAGTAGTCAGAACCACTTACTGAGCTCTCTCGTTCTGTGGACGGTATGAACCCCCTGGGATTCGGTAGACATCCTTCATAAGACAGACATGGTCACTGGTCCCTTCTCATCCCATGTTGCTGAGAGGAATTTTTTTTTTAAGTCATAACAGATTTTATATTTTGGTTTTGGTGTTGATTTTGCTTTGTATACTAAGATAATCAAATACTTTCTCTCTCCTTTTTATGTGTTCTTAGTTTTTGTTAGTTGAACATTTAATGTCAAACTAACTTTGTGTTTCTGAGGAAACTCTAGTTGGTCATATTAACATCCTTTTGTTGAACTCAGTCTCCTAGAATTATTTTAAGAATCTTCCCATGTATATATTCAAATAGGAGTATTAGGACCTAATTTTCTATTTTGCAATATCTTTCTTCAGTCTTGCTGTTAAGGCAACGATGCTCTCATGGCTTCATTTTTAAAGTACACTTGGTTTCTTTTCCTGCTGCTGGGATTAAAATACCCTTACCAAAGCATCCTAAGGGGGAAAGGTTTTATTTGAGCTCATAGTTCAAGGGGAAAGTCTACCATGTCAGGAAAGTAAAGACAGATTGAGCCTGGGTAGCAGGTTATATCATAGACACAATCAGAAATGAGAGAGAGAGATGCATGCAGGCTACTCCACTTACACAGTCCAGGATCCCAGCTAGGGAATGGTGTCATCCACAGGGGATGAGTTTGTAATTAATGCAATCAAGATAATTCCCCTGCAGGCATGATCAGAAGCGTATCCTAAGCTATTGTAGGTCCTGTCGAGTTGATCATTAAAACTAACATCACATGTCTCTTCGATTCTGTTCTCTAGTAGAGCTTGGGTATTTTTTGCTATTGTACACTCTTTACATATTTCATATAAGTCATGGGGAGCATCTTAGCCTTGATGGAAATGTTAATTACAAATTTACAGCTATCAAATTACCCCTTTCTTCTTTAGTGACATTGATTGTTTTTTCTTCAAAAACATATATACCTCATTCAAATTGTTGAAACTATACGTGTGCTGATTACTGTGCCGTATGATACCATTCTTTTATTACTCCTTGTCTGAGCTTCTTAGCTTTTGCTGTAGTAAAATGTTCCAACAAAAGCAACTTAAAGGGGAAAGGGACTTTTCATCTCAATTAAAGACAATCCCCTACAGAAATGCTATAGACCAACCTGATTTGGGCAATGCTTCATGCAGAGTCCCTTTCCAGGAGATTATAGATTATTCAGACTCTACAGCAATGTTGTCCTCTCATGTTTAATGAGTGGAATTATGTTGTCTTCCTGGTCAGTTAGACTGGAGGGTTGTCAGTTTTATTAATCTCTGCATTAATGTCTCACTGTTTTTCTCCCCTTGCTTTGTGCTGTTTCCCCCCCCCATAACTTTAAATCTGATTTGTTCTTCTTTGCCTAGTTTTTGTGGGTTTGTGGTTTTTTTGTTTTGTTTTGTTTTTTAGTGTTTTGTTTTGAGATTGAAGATGGAAGTCGTTGGCTTTAGACATGTCTTCAGTTTTAAAGGCAGGCTATACTGCTCAGGAGTGATGTGCCAGCCTCTCACATGTTTTCCTTTTCCTGCATTCTGAAGCCCTCTTTAGATTTTTCTTTTTTTACACCTTCTTTGTAGTTTGCAAATATTTAGGGATCTTTCAAGACTTCTTCATGTTAACGCTCTCTCATACAGTTCCTTTGTGGTCAGAGATAGGTTTCCTACGACTCGCATGGGTTTGACCTTGTTGAGCCTCGTTTTATACTACAGATCTCGTTCTTCGTGGTATGTGTCTGTCACTTATGCAGAAGGTGACTTCCACTACTGCTGAAGGAGGTGCTGTATAAATGTAAACTGGGTCAGGCTGGTTAACAGAGCTGTTCAAATATTCTGACTTCTTTCTCATTTTTGCCTGCTTATTCTGTCAACTACTAAGAGAGGGCCACTGAAATTTCCTACTCTGATTATTTGTCTGTTTCCTTTTTAGTCTTGCCAGACCTGGGATTCTGTTCTGGTCTCGGATCTATAAACAGGTATAAGAGAGCACCCTGAAAGTGACATTCTATCACTGTCAAAGCACTTTAATGTTAGTACAGCTACTTTAGTTTTCTTCTGTTTCTGTATTTATTTCTTTTTGAGACAGGATTTCACATAGTCCAGAATGTCCTAAAACTCCCAAACCACCTTCCTCCACCTCCTATGTGCTGGGACTAGAGTCTTGTGCTACCATGCCCAGCTAGTTTGCTCTTCTTCTTTTAGTGTTGTTATATTTGGTTTTTATTACTTTACTTTCAACTCATCTCTTTATAATCTAATGTACTCTTCATGAGCACCAATCCAACACAAAAGCCTCCAGGTTCTATAAGGGTGCTTAGCACATGTGCAAGTGATGCTCCTGGATGGCTGCTGGAAGCTTCTTTTGCCTGAAGCTTCGTTTTGTTTGCTTGGTTTTGCTTGGTTTTGCTTGGTTTAATTTCATTTGGTTTGGTTTCATTTCTTTCCTTTCATTTTTTTTGGCTTTTGGGTTTTGGGTCTTTTGTTTGTTTGTTTGTTTGTTTTTTGGTTTGTTTTTTGTTTTTTTGGGTTTTTTGTTTTGTTTTGTTTTGTTTTTCTGTTGCTCTTTCGCTTGCTCTGTTTGTCCTCGGCTGTTCTTTGCCCTTTCCCTCTTTCCTTTAAGGTTACATCTTCATGGTTCCTCTTTATCTTCTTTTCTAGTTTAACAGGTAATGTCTCCATATACATAGTAAATATTTTATTTGTCACAATCTACTTTGTGGTGATATACTTTCCAAGAATCGCAGAAGAATCTTATCAATCCTCAGCACTTAAAAAACTTGTAGCTGTACATCTAATTTACCCCTTCTAGCTTTGTGCCCATCTTTTCAAACATTGTATGTTTCAAAACTTCCCTTCTATGCTGCTATGTTTTTTAATTATTTAAATGATATGTAAATTTTTAAAAATGATTTTTCTAAGTAACATTTTCTAATGATCTGTTTAGTTTTATTTTATGTGTACTATTGTCTTGCCTGTGTGTACATTTTCATGAGGGTACAAGATCCCCTATAACCGGAGTTACAGATAGTTGTGAGCTGCTGTGTGGGTGCTGGGAATTGAACCCATGTCCTTTGGAAGAGCAGCCAGTGCTCTTACTTGCTGAGCCACCTCTCCAGCCCCATTATGCAAACTTTTATCTGTCCATGTCCTCTGCATTTCTGCCAATCTTCTTTCCTCATGGAGCTCCAGAATGAGACCCAGCACAGTCATTTAGCCTGAAGACTTCCTTTACCAATCAACAGAGCAATTTGATGGTGGTGCTCCTCAGCTTTCCTGTGTCTGGAAAACGACCTTTATTTTTCTTCAGCTTCAAGTAATTTTGGGGGCTGTTATAAATCTAGCCAACAGACTTTTCCCCTCAATTCTTCAAATACCATCTTACTCACAAGAATTTGTCATTGTCCTTAGTGGTGTTCCTCTGATGTAATGTCTTTAATCCCCTTAGTGCCTTCAATACTTCCTTTTGTCTTTGATCTCAGCCATTTGATTATGACATAACTTTCACTGTTTCCTTTTGCTTCTCGAGCTCAACCTTGTTGGAGCTTTTGGACTGTGTGTTTCATTGTTGCTAAATTTGGAAAAAATTGTATTTCTTTTCTCATCCTCCCGTGACCTTCCAGGATCTCCAGATACCTACATATGGTTCCTCTTTGAACTCTTTTGTTTTCTAAGTTGACTCTTGGGTCTCTTTCACTTTGGATCATTTCTGTTACTCTGTCTTCAATTTCACAAATCTTTCCATCTGCAGCACCTATCAGTCCCTAATCCCACGCAGCCGATAGTTCGCCTTCTAAACAGTAGTAGTTTTCATGTTCAGAATTTGATGGGGATCTTTTCTTTATCATTCATATGTCTAACTTTATGCATATATAAAATGTAGCCATGGTAACTATCTGATTACCTTTATTAGAATATCTACATTATATAAATTACATTATTTTCAGCTAGTTTGCCCTCATTGCTGGTCATATTCCTTCATGTATTTGCATGCTTGGTCCCTTTCTTTCTGTGTTGGCATTTAGACTCAGCCTAGACACTGGGCATCGTGAACAGACCCTTACCAGGCATTGCATATCCTCATATGCTGGTATATAGTCTGAAATTTTGCTGTGAGATTTGGTTACTTTAGCTGGAAATAGTTTGTAGTTTTTCTTCCAAGGCATCTTAGATAGGACTGTACCTAACCAAGGATCATTTTTTCCCTTCACTTATGAAACAAATTGCCCAATGTCCTGTTGAGCAGAACTCATCCCAGTGTGAATTGCACTGTCTATATCCTGCAGTACCTTCAGGCACTTTCTGCTTCCACCTTCTGAAAATTCCTCCACATAAATGTGTTTAACAACTTTCAGAACAATCAGAAAAGACTCTTTATGGATCTCTGGGTTTCTTTCCCTTAAGCCATCACCTCTTTGTCTTCCTCAGTTATGCTATGAATTCTCCTATCGTAGAACTCTTCAGCTCAGGCTTCTCAAGGGATCATCCAAGCTCCCTTCTCCTCTTTCATCCCATTGTTATGGTCTAAACAATTGGTTCTCAACCTGTGCTTCACGATGGGAATGAAACAACCTTTGTCTGGGGATCATCTAAGACCTTCGGAAAACACATTTACATTACTATTCATAACAGCTACAAAATTGCAGTTATGAAGTAGAAATGAAAATATTTATGGATGGGGTCGTGACAACATGAGGAACTGTATCGAAGGGTCCAGTATTCAGAAGGTTGAGAACCACTGGTCTAAACCCTCTTGAAAGCAGTGAGCTATGATATCACTTGTCTCTCCATTTGCTTTTTCCTCAGAGATTACACTGCCATTTGTTGCCTCAGGTCCAGTGTCATCTAAGGTTTTCTGTGTTTTGTTTGTTCCTGGCCCTTGTTGTAATGCATTTATCTGGACCAGTGTTCGTTATGAAGCCCTTCCAAACATCCCAAAGTCCATCAGAACTCTTAGATCAACTCTATCACAGCTTCTAGGGTTGAGGTACAGGCTTTAGTAACTGGTAACTCCAGCAGAAAAGCGAGATTAGGAAAGGAGGGGAGACATGTGGTAGAAGCTTTTCACCAAGTACTCTTCTCTAAGTTTTGAATTTTTAATGTACTATTTAATTTTAAATAATTGTAAATTCTAAAAATACCATATGGTTCTCACAGATTACCAATGGCAAAACAGAACTGATATCCAACATTAGCATTTTGGGGACTTACTATATTGAATTAATAAAAATAATAATCATATCAGAATTTATATCAACACAAAAGACATAGGTGGCTGCATGTTATATTGGAAATACCATGAACTCTAATGCCATTTATTAACTGAATGAATGAATCCATGAGGTTGTGGACTTACCTAAAACATTTTTATCCTTGCTTTGTTACTTCCTTAACCTCTATTTTTTATAAATTGGGGTCCAAAATTTTTGCTTCACAGATTCATATGTTCAACTAAATGAACATATGTACATAAACATATTTGTGCATACATGTGGAATTGTTATTGTGAATAATATGAGTTCCTAGTAAACGAAATATAAAAAAACATCTTCTCTTTGAAGAAGGATGATGAAAAGAGGAAGGGGGGAGGGGAAAAGAAAAAAGAGAGAGAGAGAGAAATGCGGCGTATATTCACGATGGTGTAGCATGCAGTCATAAGGGGAAATGACGTGATACTAAGTGAAATTGCTGGCTATAGAAACACAGGCTCTGTGAGTTCTTTCATGTGTGTCACAAACAGGAGAAAGGAATCTAACAGAAGAGCGGTGAGGATTTGAGACTAGGGAAAGGGAGTGTTGGATGAAAAATAACAGAGAACTGGTTTAATGTGTGTGTGTCCTTGTGTGTGTCTGAGTGAGTGTATGTGTGGGTGTATGTATGTGAATGCGTACATGCATGTGTGCATGTGTGTGTGAGTGTGTGCATGTATTGACATACAACACTAAAGCCAGGTTAATACAGATAGCTAGTACATGTTAATCAAAAAGGATAAACATAAAGGTTGGTTTTAATCGTGACAGAGCATCCTCTGGTACTGTTGAAGCTAACAGCCTCAAAAGCTAATAGCAATTACTCAAGGACTCAATCCACTGTAATGTCAGAGAGGGATTCTTCTTAGGGGAACTTAGTCACTAAGAAGAAAGTCAAAGTAGCTGAATAGCCTAATATAATGACAATATAAAATATACCATAGTTGATGTCATTTAAGTCTGAGCCATGAGTCATGGTGCTAATATTTAAAATAAAAATTTTAAAGAGATGGGTTATTATTTTTACATAGGAAAAGAACTAGCTTAAATAGCATTCCAAGCCACCGCCTTTAAGAATAATTCTAAGGGAACATGGCAGTATATTTCTAAAGTGTATTTCTTTACCACAACTTGCATATGGGATACTACATACAAGCATTTAAATTCTAAAGCAGTGCGTAGTGCCTGCCGCTCCAAAAGTTCCTCTACAGAACATCATTTAAACATCTACCACATTCAACAAAAGAAAACTCATTTTCCAAAGGACATGATGAATCACTGTCTTGTGAAACATTTTGCTTTTCTATAAAAAGTACATTATATTCATTTTGTCCTTGCTAGATCCCTGGTATCATTACTTATGCTATTCCCTGGGAGTTGGGGGAAATGGGATTTTATCAAAGTGATTTACTTGTGTCAGGCCTGGAAGTGAACTGAAGGCAGTAGCAGTTCTTCTATAAAGGGTGGCCTAATTGTATTACTGCCTTTTAAGTGATTGAACACAGTGGTGCATATCAGACCCATCTCCTCAGAGATGCTACAAAGAGTAGACAGCCCACGATGTTTATTTTATAGAGAATCCCTGATTGCAGCAGAAAGAAAGGAGCAAAGACTCTATTTAGCCTGAGAAACTCAGAAGGGTTTCTACGACACGGTCCCATGAAGAGCTCAGCTAGTAGATAAATGATTCACATATTACACACTTGTATTGTAATGCTCAGTTCTGCTTCATCATAGTGTGAGTGACTGTAGTTTCCACTCAACTTGCCTTGGATTTACCTGTGTACCACTGTGGACCAGCAGTGTCTCTAGCATCAAATGCTAAACTCATCGAAGCTAGAGGATGGCCTCTTTTTAGCTGGCCTTCGGTGGATTTCTTCTAAGTGCTTTGTAACTGTCAAGTCTGGGAACAAGTGTTAGAGACACAAGCAGACAGAAAGTGGAGGCAAGGATTCAGTTCTTCCTGCAGTAGTGTTCATAAGCCTGCAAATCATTCATTCCAAGGATGTTTTCCAAGTTTCAGCAAGCAAAACCAGCATACTCTGCTGGAAATGGAAATGGTTGCCTTCATCCTTGGCAGTAAAATGTTTATTTCTCAACGCTCAGAAACCTAAAACCTTCCCCTCTCCTCCCATTCTTCTTTGTATTGCCACTCTTCTGAACACTCTCTCTTTGTCTGCACCTGCCGGTTTAAGGACAAGCACATTTGCAAAATCGTCTCCTGCATCAGTTTACTGGAAAACAATGGAGAAGACTAGCCTGGTTCTGGAGGACTCAGTGTGAAATGCCTTCAAGTCACCTGAACACATTCTTAAAATACAGACTGTGCAGTTCTGCCAAGGGCTTCAGGTTCATTGGTCTGGGGTGTGGCCTGAGCATATGGTATGGTCCTTTGTGGTACAGAAGTCAATGGCAAAGGACTGCTCATGGAAGCCTTCGGGAGTATGCTTGCTCAGTGCTTAACCTGAAGCTCAGCTCCACAGCTTGTCTCCCAGCTTGTCCCCCAGCTTGTCCCTGTAGGCTTGACACATTATTTCACTATTCTATGTCAAATGCCTCCGAAATGAGGACTTTAATGTGATGTCACTGCTGATGTTATTATTAGATTATGTGAATGAGTTAATACACATCTACCTTGGTACCTGATTCAAGGGTACTCTGTAAATATGTAGAGATTTTAAAACTATGATTTCAAGACTATGTTCTAAAAACTAAATGTAAGCAAAGTTATTTTAGATAAAACTGATATTTTTAGCCCCTACAGCTTTCTGTGCTTTGATGAAATTTATTTTTCTACGACTTGTAAGTAAGAAAGAAAATTAAGGAAAATTTTAGTCTAATTTTTTCTGTTAAATGTAAACCTGCTTCCCCTTAAAAAAAAAAAGTGTTCAGAGAGAAAATGTCAAACATATTAAAATCAATCTAACTTATAAGAAACAAGATATTTAAAATTTTCTTGTTCATTAATTTGTCCTTTATCTCATGTCTCATTAAGCCTTTATAAATAACTTCTTGTCACAATATTTACTAAAGATGTATGCAGATACATTGTAAATTATAATACATCAATATCTGTAGTTTCCATAAAGCATTTAATAAATGAAAACTTTGGGATAATACAATTTGAGACATATTATAAATCATTAATTTTAATCTGAGAACTGAAATATATTATGCAATCCATTCTGGAAAGACAAATAACTCTAAATTCATCTTTTAAAAAGCTTTTAGACTTGATTTTTATGTATTTGACTAAATCCTATTGAGTTTTGTTTTCCTTAGTAATATATATTTCTATTTCTGTATTGTCATTAACAACTTAAATAAGTAAAGGAACCACTGAAAGGCACATGAGCTATAAGTCATTACATTTCCTTAGATCCCAGCTATGACTAGAAGAAATCTTTTAGGCAAAGTTCATAGAACTCGACCTATAAATAAATCCTGATAAACCCTTAGGCTTACTTACTTAAAGACGTTGCAAGTATTTTGTCATATGTTTTGTAAAATATAGTTGCAAATACAACCAAAATACAAATGAAAGATTAAGGGAATTAGCAAACTAAAGTACAAACCATAACAATGTTATTTGCCAGGTTATATTTGTTTTCACCAGGCCACAACTAGTTTCCTCCTTTGAAAAAAAAAAATGACATGAACAATACTCCCTTGACCCAAATCTATCCCATTGGCGTTCTTTCAAGAGCTGAGGAAGATAAGAAACATAATTCTGTTGGCTACTCAGCTAACAACTGTTAGGTTGAATTAGTCAGTGTACAGCATGCATGGCCTCTTCAGGAGCCCTGAGTTGCAGAGTCCTCTCTTTGTCATAGGTAGACAGTACTAGGGAGAAAGCACAAACAAAAGCAAGCAACCACAGCAGAGGATGATAAAGACAGAGACGGACTAAAGGAGCACAACCGTACTGCATAAAGTCTCAGCTGCAGGGAAAATGACTATATGTCTAAAATAACAGGTCAGGAGGGGATTTTCCTTAAGGAAATGTCTCTAGTATGGATAAGACAGAAAGTCTTCTGAGTGTAGCATTCATTCAGTTCTCCCACTGGGCTCCCTAGAAATGGTCCACGTGCCAGAGAACTGGATGAGCTCTGTGGTGAGAAGTCTTTGTAATCCTCAGATTGAACGTCACCCCTGACTGTCCTGCCACTTCTAAACTTATAAGCCTCACTGTTTCTGATGCAAAAAAGCTGAATGGAGGATGCACAAGAACATAGTGTGGGGAGAGTCCTGGACTGTCCTCAGAGGGCAAATCATTGGAAGGAAGCTTGGTGTATGGAAGAGTGAGCAGAGAGGTTTCAGAATTGATGCCACGCTCCCTTCACTGTGTCACATCTATGGGTAAAAGACAGAGACACAATAGCTACAGAGAGTCCCTGCCTGAAAATTCTGTCCACACATCAGAGAGAAATAGGAACAAAGGAAAAAGAGGAATTTTCTAATTGCTTAATGGTGTTGGAATGTTTTTAATGCCTGTTTCATGCTTTCTTTCATATCAATTCTTCAAAGGCCCTTGAGCCTCAGTCCTCTGAAACGCAGAGAAAGGCACATGCCACCTTCTGTCACATTTTGCCGCTATAAGAGAGTACTTGAGACTGGGTTCTCCATAAAGAAAAGATGTTCATCTCTCACGGTTTTAAGAAGCGAAACATTCAAGATTAATGCTCACTTTCCTAGGTCCAAGATCAGATCCATCTGGAGAGAGCCTCAAGCTGTTTCTTAATTTGGAAGATGACATCTAATGACAGTATCATGTGTTTTCAGCAAAGGTATATCCAGAAGAAAAGAAGTCACAACATGGTAAAGAAAGCAAGAAAGTATGCCAAGGAAGATGGGTTTACTCTTGAGGTAGGCAACCTAAACTTTCCAGAACAAGACTTCATTCCCTAGAGGAAAAAACATTAATCCCTCTTGATGATGTAGTAACTGTGACCTCCCAAAGATGCCACATCCCAACACAAGCACACTGGAGATGTGTCACACAGCCAACCATAATAACATAACAAATCTATATTTCAGTTATTCATAATAACTGAGGTACAAGGTTAGAAAGGAGGCAAAAGTAACACTAATCTTTAAAACATTCATGAGGTCTTTCAAGTGCACATCTCCACACTGTCACTTCTCACCCTACCCTTGTCATCTAGCCAAAGCCACAAGTGTGAAAATGACCCTTATGTCATCTTCACTACCAATGTAAAAACAGAAAAGAGATGCGGACAGACATCTGCTAGCATCACCATCTAGACTTCAGAATAAAGCAAGACTTTTATTGTTTAACTCAGATGAAAGGAAAGTCAAGCCTGAAGTATTGACACATGACTGTATTGCCAGCATTCAGAAACCTAGGGCAAAATGATGACGTTCAAGGCTACTCACTGTAAGGAGATCCTGTCTCAAAAAGGGGTGATGGGTAGAGAAAAGGAAAAATGGGAAAAAAAAAAATCACCTGAAGAAGATATGATTGCTTCCTGAACAGTCACATTTCTGTCAACAATCCACAACTCCTTCAAACCATGCCAGATAGCTAATGTTCCCCCCGACCCCCGTGGGTCTTATGTTATGTACTTAACTCTGTGGCTGTAGCAAAGAAGAAGCCACATTGAATTGAAAGAAGTCACACTAAAAAACATGACTGTGTCCCAGCAAATATTACATCTCGCTGGGCTTCTGTCCAAGTCTCACATTTGAAAGTTTTATTCAATGCACAGGAGGTTTGAAAATAATTTTTTTTCTGAAATTCTCAATATGGCCTCTAAAGCAACATGGTAATATAAGCTTATGTATTTAATTTCCTGTCCCACTTGCATGTCAAGGGAAACCCAGAAAATAAAGAAAAATGCCGATTACTCACAAATAGAAAAGGACTGGAGATTTTCACCCATGCACTATTCACCAGTTTAAACAGGAATGCTACCTGAGATCAACAAATCAGAACCCTGTGGTCCAGATCATCTAAGCCCCAGCTTAGATTATTGATGGGAAGCAGGTTCCATACTCCTGAACTCTAAAGGAAGAGAGGCCAGCAAAGTCACAGTGTACTTGGTACCCTGAAGGTACCATCGATGACCCAGATCACGACTACCTCTAGGGGAGGGTGAGTGCTCACTTAGCTGGGAGTGGTTGCAGATTGGCACAAAGGAGCTTTGTTGCTGAGGCAGAGAGGGGAGCTACATGAGCTGTTTCCACCTGAGGGATCCAATTCACTACCACACAGAATCAAAGTTTCCATGTTGTGGAAATGACAATGAATTCATGGCTCACAACTATCTGTAATGGGATCCAATGCCCTCTTCTGGTGTGTCTGAAGACAGCTAAAATGTACTCATATACATGAAATAAATAAATAAATCTTTAAAAAATATTTTTAACATGAAACATGAATCATATTTAAATCTTACAATAGACAGATAATTGGTACTGTGTCTGAATTTTAAAGTTAAAGAAGCACTTAAGAAACATATACAGAAAGAAACAGGTAAACTCTCTATAACTGAATACATAAGCTTGGCATTAGCATTTATCCCACTGTCTATAAAAGCTAGATGATAGAATGTCGTGTAGCAATTTCCTCTGAGGTAAAACATTTCATCCTGGAAGGAAACTCATTAAGATGCAAGGTGCTCTAAAAGGGAGCTCTATAAAACTCAGGAAGTAAGCAATTCACATGCTTCAGGAAGTTCCTAAAACTGACCAGATACACTAGCCGCCCCCCCCCCCAATCTTATATAAGTTGTAAGGACTGCTGAGAGATGCTCTCCAATAATCTGAGGTGAGCTTTGCACAATGCAGCTGTCATTGACTCATTTCTGTTCATAAAAGTAAATCCTTCGCCTATACTTTATACTTTATTGGTAAGTAACCAATAAAATCATTAATTTACCAAGTCAGACTCATTTATATCCTTACTTTCTTATCAGTTTTTGATCTGAGATGAAAAGACATTAGTTCATGTCTCTCCAGAAACACTATCACCCAGCACACACTTAGAAGGAAGAATGAAAGAGTTCTGGGAAAATTCTGTGACCTTTATCGAGTTCATACATAACAATAGACAAACTAGAACTTCTATTATGGCTTAGATTTTTAAAAGGCCCCAAAGGCTGAAATGATGATGGTTTGGCCCCAGCTACTATGGTTATTGGAAGTTTAATGGATCATCAGGATCCTGCTCTCAATAAATGAATAGTCCATTGAGGAGTTTCTAGCTGAATGGGTTACTACGGTGAGGCCTCAGTGAAAGAAGCAGGTCTCTTGGGGAGTGCTTTTAAAGGGTATATCTTGCCCTTTGCCTTCATGAGAACCATGAGGTACGAAAGGAGCCTCCTTTGCCATACAGTCCCACAGCCACGGCACATAGTCCCACAGCCATGACACTCTGCCTCACCTCAGATCCAAAGTGACATAGTCTGCCAACCATGGTCTGAAATACCTGAAACTGTGAACTAAAAACCAGTCTCTGCCCATGTAAGTGTTCCTGAGTACTTTGTCACAGAAACACAAATTAATAACATCTGGGCAGACAGTCTAAATAAAGATTACTGGTTGATGAAGGCTAGTACAAGGAAGACTTCTTTTTCCCATTTTCTAGGATAAGGAAGTTTATAGTTTCATTCGCATTCAAAACAATGAAATATCGATTTCACAATTGTTTTATTCTAGAACTTAAAGGTAATGACATTGAAAGGTAATAGTTATTGAAAATCAATGATCATCAGAGAGGGGAGTTTGTGGAGAGAAGGCTGTGCACCACATTGTAGTCAACAGCAGTTTCCGGCTTTGCCTTCCATGCAGGACTCTGTTTTATACAGTGGAACTTGATCCATTCTGAGCCCAAGTGCTAAGGCTGCTGTCTCTGTCCCACCATTGCCACCACTGCTCTAGCACAACCATGCAGCCTAGATTGAGTAAACAGCTACAGAAGCAAAAAATTACCACTTATGGTGCTACTGGATTAATTCAGGGACATGCAGCGCATCAGACCATATCAAAGGAACCAAGTCCATGAGATTGCCATGCACATGAGAGCAATACACTAAACTGAAATATTTAAAATACGGTGTATAACCATGGCAAGGCAGCACCAGTCAGACAGCAGATTGCCTAGTGTATGTATCGTGAGACATCCAGGCGTGAACTCCTAAGGGCAGGACTGGAAACGTGGCTCAGCAGTTGAAAGCATATACTATGCTTGCATAAACACCCAGGTTCAGTTCCCAGCACCTACATCAGGAAGCTCACAGTCACTTGAAGATCCAGTTCCAGGGAATCTGACACCTTCATCTGACTTTGCAGTCACCTGCATGTATATATACTCAGGTGTGCATGCTCATACACTCAGGTGTACATGCACACACACATACACACAAACATACTCAGTCACCATAAATAAGTCTTTTAAAAAACACTCTGAGTGTATCCCCAGGCTTCAGCTCAGTGGTCTGTGCCTGCTTGATGTTGTCCACTGGAAACTACCTATTCTATAAACCTGTGTTTGACCATTCGTGCGAGCTTGCACGCGCGCGCGCGCGCGCGCACACACACACACACACACACACACACACAGAGTTTTCTATTTATATAACAGCTCTCATCTGACAGTTCCTCAGGTGACAATACCTCACCTGACAGTCCCCACCTGGTAGCTCCTCACCTGACAGTCCCTCACCTGGTAGCCCTTCACCTGACATCTCCTCACCTGGCAGCCCC